>CM029273.1:16320790-16569861 GCA_016920895.1 Vaccinium myrtillus
ACGGACATTCAAAGAAGAGATGCTAATGTGATTCTAAACCCACATTACACAGCATATACTGGGGGTTAATATTGAGGTTCCACACTTCCACTTCCTTAGCCTGTCCTCTGTTGAGAGTCTAAACATGCAGCACAACCAGAGGATAAACGCCCATGTCGGGACGTTATTTTTGGCCAAACCATAGAAAACCAGGGAACTTTTTGTGCCGTTACTCTCAATTTCCACATTATATCGAATCAAACATAAAGTTTCCTCATGGTCCATGAAGAATTTTGGGAGACTTCATGGACCAGAAATTCCTGTGCGTAATCACATAGAAGTGCAACTGGGCAACCATCCTACCCATATCTATTCCACAGCTTTGGAGGCTTAAAACCCAGACCCGTCACGTGAATCCTAAGTTAAGATGAAGCAATCTTACTGCTGTACCAAGTAAACGTTGAAACTTCGATGACTAGAAAATGTAAACTTCGTCAGATGATTATTTCCTAAATATATCTGATAATGAGGGTAGAGACGTGTCTGGAATGTATATTGTGCTTGAGCTGCCTTGGAAAGAAGAAAGCACTGGTCGAAACCCTAAAAACATTTCAGATATTCAGCAAAGTAGTTGACACATTTGCAGATTAGTTTAATCTAAATTCTAAAACATAACCATAAGTATTACTTTTCCAGACCAAAAGAGGTACTATGATTGCTGTTCGTATTGTATATTGTGAACCTATATACAAAGAGCATTCCAACTACCATGCTCATTCAGATATAACTGAATTAAGTCTCAAAAGGATGTTAATCTCTTCCTTTTCTAAGTTCGAAAGTGAGGAATCACTATACGGACCATTTGTTGACATGCTATGTGATATGCTCGGATGCTCCCAGAAATGCTTTCTTATGGCCTTGAACTTTGAGTCGATGGTCGAAAACCCGGGGTCTGACAGTAGGTCTTGGACTGCAGTTCGGCCTTCGAGCATGCTCACCACTTGGGACATTATAGGCCTTAGAGTAGGTGATGCATTGGTGCACAAGAGGGCCACATTTAGCATCACCATTGCTTCCTCTGATGAATATTCCGACCCCAAGTCTGGATCAACCAGTTCTAGTAGACTCCCTCTCTCTTGCAAAACGTAAGCCTGAAGAAGCACCAAAAATTAAGATGATCAACTTGGTAAAACATTTGCATTAGTACGTACCTTGAAAAAAAAAAAAACATAGAAAAGTGTCTAGTGGTAGTAAAATATTTTTTGATACACCTTGAAAAATAATTTTGACGTCATCATTTTTTTAATCTATGGAAAAAAACAGTTCCATTCATTTGCGTGTGAAAAAACAAAATATATTTAAATTCAAGGTTCTTCGATTATTTGTAATTTGCAATTCAGAATGTTGAATGCAAGAATAGGGGAAAAAGACATGGGAAAACAGTACTAAGATTGGGGAATCGTTTTGAAACCAGGAAGTTCAAGATTAATAGGAAGAAAGCCATGACTGCATGCTAGTAAAGAGAAGGATACAAATCCAACAACAGGGTAGGATTTAGATAGGTAGCCAGTTCAATTTCACTAATAAGTTCCAGCAGGAAAGCAAAGAATAGAGAAAAACAGAAAAAGAGATTTGTACTCATGCAAATTGCAGAAGAAAATCTCTCAACTGTTTGCTAAGTACAAGTCAAAAGATAGACTGGAGATCTATTTCATTTTTCTTTTGGAAAATAAGAAGAGAAGAAAAAGTGAAATAAGGAAAAAACGAAGAGGTCATAATTACCCAGTCAAGAAGGTAAACAAATTCTTCCTTTGGCCTATAGTTTGTGTTGCTCTTTCCACTGACAATTTCTAGTGCAACTACTCCAAAACTGTAAACATCTGCTTTGGCTGTTAAATAACCACGCATTGCATACTCAGGTGCCATATAGCCGCTGCAAACACAATCAGCAATTCAGCATAAGAAATTTTAGGATAAATGTAACTGCCAAGCATCATACCAAACATGCACAAATAAACTTTTACTGAAAAGGCCATTGGCTCACAATAGTTGCCTCCAAAACTAAACCCCTCACCAATCAAAAAAAAAAAAAAAACTAAACTCGTCAACAGCATTGTTACACAGATTCAAACAATTTCATTTCGACAAGGCATTTAGATATAACTTCTTTCCTTTTCCTCTTCTCTTCTCTTCTTTCATTTACTAATAAGTATTTCTTTTTTCCAAGTCAAAGAAGTCAGTGATTGAGTTAATTCCACAAATACCAACATGAACATCTCTTGTTAAGCTTTAGCCATGTGCTTAATACTGAGTAAAAAATTATTCAATTCCAGCTGCATAACTCCTCATTTCAAATGGTAATTTAAGTTCGAGGAGGAATAAGACGAGTAAAGGGGGTAATTTTACTAGAAGAACTTACACAGTTCCAGCAACCCGAGTGCTGATATGTGTATTGTCATCCTCATGAAGCTTAGCCAACCCAAAATCAGAAATTTTAGCATTGAGGTCCTTATCAAGCAAAATATTGCTGGTCTTGATATCTCTGTGCACAATCTTTAGTCTTGATTCCTCATGGAGGTATGCCAAACCCCTGGCTATTCCTAAGCAAATTTTCCGCCTCGTGGGCCAGTCAAGTTTCGATTTGCAGCTTGCATCCCTTCCTGTCAAAGAACAATAGCACAAATGCTTAATTTGCAATCCAATCAAAATTACCTAATTGGCTTGATTAGTGCAGACATCATCTAAATTTGATAAAGCAAAGCTCACCAAAAAGAGCGCTTGATACACAATTATTTTCCATGTACTCATAAACCAGCAATAACTGGTTTCCTTCAACACAACATCCATAAAGCTTTACGAGATTTGGATGTAGCAATGCAGAAATCATGCCTATTTCATTCACAAATTCACGATTTCCTTGCTTGGATTTTGAAGAAAGTTGTTTCACTGCAATCACTGTTCCATCTGATAATAGACCCTGCATTCAGGAGAGAAGAAAGTCGATTATAGATTCAAGAATCATTAGGGAAGGCTAGTGCATTCTAGTCATGAAGAATGAAGCTTCGTAGATGTGGAGATCATTAATCAAGGTGTGAGACCCCGTCTAGTCCCACATGACCATCGACGGAAATGATAAAATCTAGTGCCATATAAGTGGAGACTCTGGACTTTTCTTGGGGGAACCCAAGAGAAACAAAACCCGTGCATTGGCCACATGGATGCATGGGTATGGGACCGTGCGTTGTGCAAGGGGGACAAAGTGGACAATATTTATTATTTAATTGGGCGGGGATGGGTCCTTACATTAGGGCCATCTTAAGCTTTCAAGGACCTTCGTTTCCTACGATGGTGAACTAAATCCTGCATATGTATATGTATACCTATTTGTTTGCTTTACTGGTTGCTGGATTTTAGGAATACAAGAATGAAAAATGTGCCAAACATCTTAGGACCAATATATGGAAATATCACATCTTCATGGCAATTTTCCAGCTTATGCAGTTGAAATGATCTGCTGATTTTAGTTGGCCCGTTCCAACATGGACCACATAATCTGTAAGGCCTTCATCTGTGCAACTCCTTTGACACGCATGGAAACATAGAATCACATCCAGTGAAAACTACAATGGATCTATGACAGAAGCATATTTGCAAAAATTGTGCAAGCAAATTACCTTGTAAACTGAACCAAAACCACCCTCCCCTATCTTGTTTGCTGCATCAAAGTTCTTGGTTGCAGCTTTTATCTGTCTTAGCGTGAATAGTCCAGTTTGTAGATCCAGTCCTCTAAGTTCTGTCCCAATTACAGATGTCAGTGGAGAGTAAAAGTTGTAGGAAATACTTTCTCCAACATCGGTTGTGTGCATAAATTAACCTCCAACAACAGGTGAAAGGTTTAGAACTGTATAATGCTGTTAACCCTCCAAAATGCTACATTGGACGAACTCAACATTGATGAGCAAGTAAAATGTGAAATTTTACTTCTTTCATTAGAGAACTTGCAAATATTTTCACGTTGGCACATGTACTCTCATGCATTTGGATAGGGTTCAAACCTCACTAACTAAAACTAACAATATAGACTTTCGCTGAGAAGTTTTTTAAAAATAAAAAATAAAAAAAATCGCTCAGTAGACAGTTGGCTAAAGTTTCAAAATCAATCTTCAAAGACAGTTTTTGCCTGGCAAATGGACAAGAGCTTTAGAAATTGAGTTATAAAGACAGTTGTTTCCTTGCTATGTTACCTTATGAACAATTTGCTAAAGTTTATCCAATTATTCGGGAGTAACTTGAAGACAAAAATTGTTTTTTAGCCATGAATATAGCTCAATTCATTGATAATGTTGAATGAGACAAGGTAACATCATGAATAATTGGCTCAGTTTCACAAATTGCAAAGTGAATTCTGGAGTAACTTGCTAACATAAATAATCAATATTTGTTGTTGAGACAACAAAATCAAATCAATTCGGTCATAACACATCCAAATTGACTGAAATACTGCAGGGTTGACGGTCAAATTATTGAGCATGGGATAGCTAAAAGTTAAGACTCACGCAAAATGTTTTCTTGTCTCGCTTGGATAAGAGCTATGCATGAAGAATACGAGTTGAGCATATCAATAATATTGCTTTAATACCCATACAACCCACTCCCAACACTATGAAGGCCATTACCCAATGCGCAGCCCACAAAAGAATTAACAACCGTTGCCATGTTTACAATCTCAAGAGAGTATATTTCTAATTCTGAGAATTGAAAAGGAGTCCATCGAGTGTTTAGGCATGCCACGGAAGCATTGTGTCAAAATCTATTTTTAGACGTTTGTGTAGATGTTGTCCTTCAGTGGTGATGGTAAATGGTAAAAATAATTTTTTTTTTATAAGTAATGGTCGAAATAATCCAAGGTAGCAAGATAAAATAATTCATTCTACAGAGAGTTGTACCTCTATCAACGGATATTTTGCCTCCCAACAAGCCTTTCCTCCGCAGAATACATAGGACAAGAAGGACAAGAAATATTGCTCCAGCCACAGCCCCAACCACTACTACAACATTAGTCTTTTTGCCTGAAGGAGGTTCAAAGTCTGTGCAAGAAGAAAGTACATTGTAGATTCAATTCCAGTGTCTAGAACTAAAAGTTCGAATACCACAGATACACATGGTTGACATTTGCACCCATTTTAACACTAGGAAAACTATCAAACTATGTTCCTCAAAGTCAAATTCAATATCTACATATCTAAACCAAATTGCTGCTCACATAATTAGAAAAATTGTCCTCCAAGCCAAGCAGTAGAAGATTTTGAAGGGCCTAGCCTCAGAAAGTGGGAACAGAGAGACTGTAAGTTCAAAATACAACCTCCCAGTGCCCACCAATCCTACCAAATATGGGGCCTGTACCCTAACAAGAGAAATCAAGTTTGTGCATCATGTGGGTGTTAGTGGGGGGCTAGTAAGTATATATTAACATTGAGAGGAAAACAAATAAGTAGAATGCGGAAAATTGCGAAAACCATCTATTGTTTACGTATCTTGACATTTCTATGGAGTTTTTTTTTTTTGACATGCATACACCGTCAATACTTCTGACTAACAGCTTTATTTTCTAAGTAGTCTGGAGTCCGCAAACAAACATGCCTAAAATAAAAAGGTGATATAGATCAGCAATAACAAGGACAAAGCGTTGCGCTAGTTTATCTCGTAATTCATTATTAGAGTCCCATTTTGGACCTTTGATGATGTTCAATTTTTATCCCCAGGATTTTAATTTAAGGGAATCCAAGAAAACGAGGCACTGAAGATAAGTAGCTTACTAGGATCCACTGATATAGCTGATATAAGCGGACCATAAACCCCTCTAACCGGGATGCCTGTGGTCCCTTTTCCAGCCCAGTAAAAGTGAATCTTCAACGTGTTGCTTGTCACTTCCGCAGTAAAATTCTTCACTATGGGCTTACCAGCCCCACCAGCATCATCTTCTATATTAAAATCCTTCAGCACCAACTGTCCCTACATAAATTTTAAAACAAAAAGGATTAAACATTGCTTAATGAACTCCAGAGGAGACTCCATTGGTTTTCTGACATACACCGCTCTTTACCTGGATATAGACATCAAATATTCGTTTTCCAAGGCTGTTAAATGATTTGTCATTCGTGTAAATAATTTCGGCAAAATGGAGTTTGACACTGTAATTTCCATTCATAAGACATAGTCCGTAGTACGTGAGAGAGAGGGGCGATACGCGTGCTGTTGTGTACAGTTCTGAATCAGGCGCCGTGACATTATGCAGAGTGGAATTGTTGGTATCAATGTAAACATCAGCATCAATGTCATTATCCATGAAATTTCCCGTGCTGCTAAATGCCCAGTTCTGTCCCGAGTAAAACATTGAAGCACCTCTTTGTTCTAAATCAGCTTCATACTTGGTATCATTGACAACCAACTCCTTGCCACCACAGTTTATGTGCAAGGAATAATCTGCCAAAAGTTCACAATTAAACAGGATAAGAAAAACCTATGAAGATAGAAGGAAAGAAATCTGTAGCCAGCTTTGTTACTTGGACTCGGGTATGGATGTCGGGTACAGGTATGTATCTAGTGTCAGATTCAACTATGTTCTCATTTCAAGGACACGGGGACACGGAAAAATACTCAATTTTTTTTTTTTTTTTTTTTTTTTTATTTTTTTCTTAAAATTATGCTTTAAGGTTCTTTAGTGCATTTCATGGATGATAAGAGAGGTTTATGCATACTTCCATGATAACTCGAATTACAATTAAGTTTTCTAAAGAAGTGTCTTACTAAACTTATTGGACACATATCCCACACCCTTATCCTGAGTGTCGAGTGTCCGACACGGGTACTTTGTACCATTACGAGAGTCCGCATAACATAGGTAGCCAGTGGTTTCTTTGTATTAATCTTGTTGAAATCTAATAGATAATTCACACTAAATCCTCTGAACTTAAACAGTTCAACTTACAACAACGCATGGCATACTAATTGATCATCTTAATATGCAAGTTCCCAATTCCTCACTGGAATAATTTTACTGATTGCGCTTATTCCACTTCTGTGCATTGGTTTCATCATTCTTAAGTTCACCTTTAAACTCTGAAACTATTTGCGTACCAGCTCTTGAATCCCAAATTTATGTAGTTATATACTCACGTTGATTACTCATCGCAGAGCAGGGGAAGTTTCTCTTTAGGCATGGATGAACTATACTCCTGGATTCAGCAAGGAAAAGAATTCAAGAATCATTTAAAATCACAATGATAAGCTCGTAGTTTGGAAATGAATAAGCAAATGTTGGGCGCTAGTGTTCATAAACCCCAAGAAAAGCACCCACCAATGGGGTAAAAGAAGGCAATCTTCTGTGACAAGTATCAAAAAATTCAAAATACAGGCGCAAGAATCTTACAGTTTGCTGTCAGCAGAGGCAGAATAGCTCTCCACCAAGTTTCTGGAGAAGTAATGAAAAGATTTGGTGTGATGTTCCTATATAGTATTGTAGGACATAAAACACACGAAACAAACAAAATTAGACTTACACACTTCCGCGGGGACATTCCAGTGGACTTGAGCTTTCCCAAGTGAAATTATTGTAAGAAATGTCTCTGCATGGTAGAAAGAAAGAGTAGTATCAATAGGTGTCTTCACTAAGTTTAAACAGCTTAAAGAATTACTTATTCTTCGTTCATGACATTGATGTAACCATGTCAAATTCGAACTATGTAATGATAATTGCAAATTGCAAACAAGAACGTCTTTTTGTTTATTTGAATTTGAGCATTATAATATCATCACTATATAATTGAGTAAAATCTTTCCGCCTGTAGCAGAAGTGAAGCATCAGATGTAAAGAAAGTTTACATACACATTCTTATTCCCTGACAGGATCCATCCAGGTATTGGTCCACTAAGTTTGTTCCCCGTCAAATACCTAAATACAACATCCTTAGTATGGTTGTCAACATATATAACAAGAAAAGATCAAAACCTTCAAAAGAAGAAATTGTCCACTTACATGAAATCTACTTTCGCTAGTTGGACAAAGGATGTTGGAATTTCACCGCTGAAGGAATTAAAACTTAGGTCTCTGCATCAGAAAAGAGCGTGAATGTAACTCCACCATGTATAGGATCACCAAACACCAATTGATAGCATAATGGTTAAACTATTTTATCAAAACTAGGTTCATAATTATGAAATGGGTCATAGGTACTAGCAGATAAAAAAAAAGGGCCATAACTTCAACAAGAACGTGCAATATCATGGAATGGAAACCAAAACTAGGCTTGGTACTGATAACATCTTGCTGAAACCAATATTCGCTGCACCATTACCTCACAGATCTGCGAACTTATTTGTTTCTACGGAAAAGTAATTTGAAAGAAGTCTTTCCAGCATCTATATATGATATGATCAAATCAAACAATACGTTATTGACAAAAAAGAATGACATAGCCATTATCTGTGAGGTGGCACAAGAAAAGATACATGGAATCCATTCTCAACACTTCGAAGATGTTACGAGTTCTTACGAATTTACAGTATATTGTGGAGATTATCTACACTAGCTCCAGTCACATGTTTCTCAGATCATTAATTAGAGGGATACTTATTCAATAACCAAGCGGTAAAGAAAGTAAACATATTCATGGGACTTAATTAAACCCATAGCCGGAAGTTCCTTACATATATTTCAGTTTTATCAGATCCCCAACATATCCAGGTATCTCGCCAGAGATTGAACATTTCCTCAGGATCCTGCATCAGATCAGCCAAGTCAATTTTTTTGCTCCAAGGAGAATGTCGAAAAGTTAGAAAATTAGAAAGCCAACTCACAGTGTCTTCATGGATTCCATGTCGCGTAATGGCGGAAAACTAGACTCTCCACCTTTCAAGTCGCTAATCCTTCTATTAGCCATATAAATAAAAAAGAAAACAAAATGAACATACTATTTTTTCTTGAAGAATTACAAAAGAGTAAAATGTTGAAATTGCATACAGATCTCTTAAACTTGTCAAAGCAGAAATGCTAGAAGGAATCGGCCCATCAAATGGACAACCTTGTATGTGCCTGTAACATGAGAAAATCACTATTTTGTATAAGAACACCAATAAATACAACTCAAACAGCTATTCTACTGGCACTATAGTTTTCGTTTCCTTCGCCTCATAGGCTGCTTACAGTTTCTTAATCTTCGTCCAGTTCCCAATGAAGTCTGGTATCTTCCCAGTAAAATTGTTATCGCTTATCCTCCTAAAATTTATCAAACAAACAAACATTTATAAGGGTTTAACTATGGCGTATGGGAAACAGCAGAGTAACCACACTCAAATGACAGTGATCATGTCAAGGAAACATAAACGATGAGTTCAATGATCATACCAAAAGAATTAAGAAGTATGTATGTGGAACATTGCACTTAAATGGCAAGCTGTCTTATTTATTACTGTTTCCTTGTCCATAAGGTTTTATCCTTTGTTTAATTATCAGCTACATGGATTTTAGAGCTTATGTGATAATGCGAGGACTCTTAGGAGATGTATCTTCATGCAGTTTTCGGTTTTATGGTTGGAAACACATTGTCAGAATCTTGAGAGAAAGTTGAATATTTGAAAAGCCTTGGCGTTTGTTTGGGCTTCATTGTATCCTCCTTCTAAAGGGGATTCCTTTTTCTTTCATTTTTTCAGGACATTGGAGAGCATTAGTATATGTTTGGGTTTTGGTACTTTTATTTTGATTTTTTGCTGGATTACCTAATATTTGCTGTATCCATTAATTTCCATTTTATCAATCCTTTATTCTTCAGTTTCTTGCAGAAGGAACCCAAAAACGATGATTAGTTAGCTCAATAAACATGGGAAACGATGGAAAACAATCGCAACTATCAATTTTGTTGGAATGAGAGCCTCAAATACGAAGTTAGCACCAGAATTTTAGATATCTAGGAGTCCAAGGGAAAGTACATTATCACCAGAATTAGCCATCAGCCAAAAACTTGAAGGAGCCGGTCCAGATACTAAGTGAAGAAATTTAGCCATCGTCTGGTCCAAGTACTAAGTAAAAAAATTCCAAAGAGCCAGACATTTAAGTGAGAAATCCAACATATACTCACATGTCTGTCAAGCTGATCAACTTGGCAAGAGTCACTGGCAATTCTCCCATGAAAGAATTTGACGAGAGAGTGCTGCAAAAATGCAGTTGCAGTACCAAAGACTAAGTAATTATGAAAACATTGATTGTTTGCCAACTTTCAAAAACAATGTGAATAACGAGAGCAATAATTACAGGTTCTGTATGTTAACCAACTTCCCGATCTGTGGGGGAACGGGCCCTGAGAAGCGGTTTCCTTCAATGCTCCTGTAAGATGCATGAACTAACATTAACTGGAAGCAAAGCTACATAAATCACTTGAATTAATCAATGCTAAAGCTAGTGACATGATATTATATCACCATCATGTACACTTGATGAATATCCCCTCTCTATTGCAAGTGCTTCAGGATTTTTATGGAATCATCCTTAAACCATCCTTAAATTATCATTAAACCAACCTAAGCAGTCCAGTGCTATGCTTGGCATATTAACTAGAATAGTGAAAATAAATTCCAACTTACAAGGTTGTAAGGGTGGTGATTTTGGTAAGAACCTCTGGGAATGGACCAGACAACTGGTTCCCCATGAAAGAGCTTCATTCAAGAAACAAACACATCGATATTTACTTGAGTTGGATTAAAGAAAAGTAATAGAAATAATAATGGAGAGGGAAAATTGGAGGCTGTAGTGCATACAGTTCAACCAATCGCATTGTGGCCCACTTGGGAGGTATAGATCCATTGAAGTAGTTGCGACTAAGGTCCCTGCATGATAAGAAATATAGTACTTTTTATCGGTCATAAGAAATATAATATTGGAGGGTTTTCATGATGAAAAACTAAATTGTAGATTCATTGCTATTGTTGTTTTAGTCGCTCGGATTTGATCAGATCATAAACTGATTGAGTGGAGCAGAAAAACTCAACGTTGCAATGGCAATACACATATTAACTAGAGTCATAACAGTAATTTAAAAATCTAAAACCATAGTTTTTGCTTTGCTTACAATATTTGAAGGTGGCGAAGCTTTGAAAACTCTGGCGGGACAGCTCCTGAAATATTTTGGGCTTTCAAACCTCTGCAATGTTTGGTAGAGCAAATTAGAGCAGCAGGGGAAAGATGCCTTTAGCAGTAAGTTATTAACAAACAAATGATGCAAAAAATTAAGCAGCTTTCACTTGCGTTTTACCAAGGAAGAAAATGATCTGCCATTTTCACTTAACCAATTTATCATCCAAGTTACAACACAGAAGTAATGGAGATATATTATGAAAGCTTGTCTAACATATTTTACGGTGGTTCCTACTCATGGACAGGCGGATTGAGGTCGAGGTGTAACACATGTTGGCTCAGATAAATGTTTTATACCTAGAACAAATACTAACAGTGTCCTATGACAAGTCACAAACCTTGGATTCATTTTATTTTCTCCAGTCATTAATCCCATTACTTCAGTGTCACAACAAAATTCTACTAGTAGGGAAAAGATATAACCATTGAGCTCAAGTAACAATTGGTAGAGCAGAATTAGACTTTACAACTGCATCAAGAAAACTTCTCCTAAAGACAGTTTCCTACTAGTATTAAGGCAGCAGAGCCAATAAACAAGCCTAACAGCTGATTGGTTAAGTTTGGTTTAATATCTTTACAAGTCAAGATTATTTCAAATTTAGCTTATTTATGAAACGAGCATTTCCAACTGAACACGAGCCAATCTCAAGGTAGCTTGAATTTTGTATGACAAAAGATATAGGCGCAAACACTCGTACTAATAATTGTACAAACTCTTTCACATGGAACATGTGGGATCCATCTATGAACGATGGAAAACACGTAGTTCATATGAGAGTTGGTACAATTGCTAGTAAAAGTATTTGTGGTAATAGCAAACTTGATTTTTTATCGCATAACAGGCTGAACGAGTAGAGTAATCACTTGTTTGAGTTTGATTTGAAAGATTAATGAGCTTCAAATAAATAATCAAAACTGCTTTTGTTCATGTAACTAGCCAATCTTGAACTACCTTACCAAACACAAACTCGAATAAATAAAAAACATGAAAACTTAAAATGGAAAAATAAAATAAATTTTACCATTTTGATACATCTTAATACTAGTTCTAACAACAAATTAACATGATTAATATAAAATGAACTCCAAATTTGGTTAAAATACCTTAAAATTCATGTCTTTTTATCAAAAGATAAAAAATACATTAGTTTTTTAGTACCGGCCGAGATCCCGAGACAAGGCCGGTACAACTTGTATACCGTTTTATGTCCGGTATTGTGGGGTCTACAGCCGTGGAGTATATATCATACAGCTGGTGAGGCCAACTTGTCAGCAGTCAGCCTACCATATCAGTACATACTACTGTACAGTTGACTTACTTTCACGTCAACGTGTTGAATGTTCTAGATTCTGTCCAATATCTCTCTCGCAGTTCAATTCGAGATAGGCAATCCTTGCTAGTAACTAATTTGTTGACTATTGAGGTCATTTCACTGACGGAAATTTATGCGAGAAATTTTCCCAGTTGAGGGAATGATAATGCTTTTTATCTGACAGGGCAATTAATTACGAACAGGGTAATGATATCAAACAAAAAGGCCGTAAAGATGAATCATACACGTATCGATCGAGACACAGATGTTCTTAGAACAATTTGATGCGAACGGGCTCGACGTTCACCAAATCGAACCCACACGTATCATATGGTTCTGAACAGTACTAATCCATCCCGATCAGTATACACATTCGTCTGTGTGAAATGGAATTGATTGATAGAGAGAGAGAGTGTGTACATTCTTACGACGTGGCAGGCGGTGGAATTGTAGAGATTGCAATCGCAAGTGACGTTGCTCTCGAAGCCCTTATTGTGGAAAGGAACACTCCAATTCCCTTGTCCGCTACATGGATCCACACCGAAATCCCAATCTCTCTTCCCCATCCGCTTCGCTATCTCTCTCAGCGCCCTCACTGCATTGCCCGTTTGGTTACAGAAAGGAGAGGAAATTCGAAAATGAAGATGAAAACAGACAGGCGATTAAAACTTGTAAGATTATCTTGGTGGGAGCAGATTGCAAACTATAATTCATTTCGTGAATAGACAAATATTTAAATGTAATTATCAAAATTGTTCAAGAAAAGTAGTTTAATCACAATTGTCTGGTAAAAAAGGGTTTGGCCAAGTAACATGATTCAGCAATACAGGGCTAGTCCACTGCCCACATGAGGCATCTAATCTCAGGAGTATTCAAAAACTTGGGGTCTCAAACTCTGGATTAGTCGAAATTTGAAATGCGAACAACTTGGCCCAGACATCCGATTTCAAAAATCAAGAACAAAAAAAAAGGAAAATTTTCTGAGAAAAAAGAGGTTTCGATTTATCAGATATATTTCTGAAAAAAAAAAAGACTACAACCACCATATGACCAGAATAATCCATATTTCAGGTTACCACGTTGAGCTAACTAACTACTACTACAATCTACCAGTGTAACGTTGTGTTTGGTTTCCGAGAAAATGCGGGAAAATTGAGAGAAATGGTGTTGAAAACAGAGGTGTGAGAGTATGAAAAGATTTACTCGTTTGGTACGTACCTTCGTCGGGGTGAAGCTTGTTGGGCGTGGCTGCAGCAGCAAGTCCGAAGGAGGCGTCGAAGAAAATCAAGGGAAGGCAACAAATGAGATACACGAGAGACAGCTTGGTAGTAATTGCAGAAGCAGTTGTCGAAGAATCGGCCATGTCGATTGGGGCCTCCAAATTGAGTTGTTCGAGTCGTTAATTTTGTCACTTCAATCCAATAGTACTTGTGGACTGTGATGATGATTTGATCAGTACTCACTTCTCATAAGGGCCATGCACTTGTGGACGTAGGAGGACGTGAGTGGGAGCAGTAGTAAAGGAGTTATAGGGTCATGATTTGTTCTTAGACCGCAGAAAAAGCTCAACTGTACAGAGAGCAGTACTGGGTGGACTTGGGAGAGAGAATTCAATTATATATATTGTATTGCGAATTTGCGAGTATCCTTATTTATTACTATAAAATTCTCTATATATTTGGTGACTTTAGGCATATAGAGACAAAAAAAAAAACAAAAACACGGGAATGAACAAAAGTAATGCGAACATAGATTAAATGGCGTAGATTCGGAAAAAAATGTGTCCGGAACGGTCCGATGTGTATGGACACCACATTTATAAAGCAGGACTCACATGCATCAAACAATTATAAATACATCTGCGTTCGGATCTGTGCACTTTCGTATGTGTTTGTAGCACTGTCACTTGGTTGAGGATGAAATTGAGAGTAATAATTTCTTGCTTCGGAAGTAACTATTTAGCATTTTTACGTTGAAATAAATTAGGTAATTAAGTATAAATTTTGCAAACAACAAATTATAATTGGTTGTTTAACTTCCTCTCTGTTGAGCTGGAGAGGTTTCTCAGTGCCGAGCGGGTACCACTTGGTACCCCAGCACACTCCATCCGGCCGTCCATTTTGGTTTTGGACAGTCCAAATTATGAAGAGAGAAAGAGGAGAGAGAGGGTTTCGATCTGGGCCGTTCAATATACTTTTGGACGGCTCGGATGCAGCATTCAAGTACCACGTAGGCTCGGCCATGTAATAACCACCCGTGCCCAAATTTTTTTCGTTGAGCTTTGTTCTTTGTATCGTTAACTATTTGCATTGTTTACTTTGTAATTTAAGACTTGACTTCAGTCCTATAAAATCATGGATCTGCCTTTGTCCAGGAGCACCATCACCTTATGTTTCTATACTCTTTTTCCTCCACATATTAGAGTGTGTTTTACCACAGAGTACACAACTCTCATAATTTGGGTGGTTGAAAAAAAAATTAGAATATTACGTGACAATACTCCAAGAACACTGAACAATCACTCGTAAAATTTACGCTTACCAAAATAAATTCATATGGGTCCACATGGGGCTAAAAGTGACCATAGGATAAGTGTGAATATGGTTGTCCATGGCTTCATTTGCGTGTGGACTCGTTTAAAACTTGATTCTTTTCGGTCTCATCTTTCCATATGCAATTGCTTTGCCTGTTTACTAGAACTGAAACAAATGATGTCCAAATCAATCAATTAAATGTACGCGTTTTGATACAGTTCGATCTACAACCGTCTACCTACTTTTAATTGGTTTAATACGATAATTGGTTTAATAACATATGAGAATTGGTTTTCGGATCTCCGAAATTACTATCCGCACTACAAAAAATGGAGCGTAGATAGTAATTTGGGGATAGATAACGAAAAATTATTATACTAATAATTATTAGATTATTTCATGTATTAAAAAATATTATCTTTAATATCACTCAGACTCAGTCATCTACAAAGCAGCACATGTCATAATTATACTTCATAAATTACAAATGAATAATTTAAAATTGTCGAAGTATAATTACGAAAGAGAAAAGTATTATGCATGTCCTTATCCCAACAAAAAAAAAGTGAAGCGTTATGCAGGTCGGGTGACAACACAAATTTGTTTTCCTTCCTTTCATCGTTAAATCATCTTAGCTTATTTTGTTTTCATATTGTTGATTTCATTTTTCATGGAACTGATATTTTGCCTTGGGCCTAGTTTATATTAATATATTTTCCTGACAAAAGAATTTTTAAAAAATATTTCGTCTCGATGAAAGGAACTAAAATTGATCACGGAAAAAATCAATCTCCATGACATGTACTCAACTTTTTCTCTGTCTCTACTCAATTTACTGGCTTTTAGTGTGAAGACATGCAGTGGCGGCTAGGGAAAATTATTACTTACTCCTGGAGCACTGACAACACATGGTGCTCCAAGGGTCCCATCCGCCACACATTGGTGCGGGCACCTCTCGAACAGAGTCAGTTTTGACTTTTTAAGAGCCTAAAGCAAAAATTGAAAAGGTGTTTTGTTGGTCTTATAAAGAATACCAAAAAAGAAACGGACCCTAAAAATTTCAAATTTTCGATGACTTAAAGCAGCCGCACCACGAGCTTTAATCCAGGGCCGAGTTTGCTCAAGAAGCACCGCCTGATTTGGCTAAATTGAAAATATTGATTTTTTTTATTTTTTTCGTTGTCCTTATTCAAATTTTTTTTGCATTTGTTAGTTTTGGGTCAAGATTTTGTGGTTTCTGGATTTATCTCGTCGAGACGAATCCAAAGAGTATAAAATTATGGTCAAAAGTAATAGTTTTTTTAATAAAGCCGAAAATAAACCAAAATAAACCAGTTTTTTAGATTATTTTTCGTCTTTATTCACAAAACTTTAAGTTTGATTAACAATTTTATACTTTTTAGATTCCTTTCGTCGAGACAAGCCAAGAAACTACAAAAAATCAACCAAAAACTAACAAATACAAAAAAATTTTTTTAATAAGAACAAAACGAAAAAAATCAAAAAATCAATTTTTTTCAATTTAGCCAACTCAGGCCATGTGGGATCATTTCCATCACAAAGTGGTGCTCCAGGGGCGCCTAAATTGAATAGATAAGCCTTTTTGGTTGGACAGGGAGAACGCGTTTTATGCCCATGCACCATTATTGGTCGAAGACTACTGCATGCCATTGACTTCCAATTATTCTTGCCAGCTAGCTACTTTTGTCCATACTTCTTGGGAAAACTCTAGCGCTGTTTTGCTCTTTCCTCCTCTCAAAAATTTTCTCCCAAAATTTATTGCTCCTTGGCCAATTGGTGTGTCTTCGTCTTCAATGAATTTTTTTATCTATTTTTTTTTTATTTTACTTTTTGGATGTATAAAGCGTACATTTATTGAAAAAGTAAAAAAATTATTAATTTTTTTTAAAAGATTGACTAAAGACAATAAATATACTACCCTATACAACATTTTTTTTCTTTTAATCTCAAAAACTTATTTCAACACTGATAACCAAACCAATTCAGGTGACTCGTGTGGTTTTGGGTCATGGTCACTTGCTATCTCAAGACCTTACTCTGGTAACTCCACCACATATTCTGCGGGTTTAGGATAAAATATGAACTTCACATAAACGTGTGTTGACCACATATTCGCAGGGGAGCGGGATTTTTAGGATAAAGTATGAACTTCGATAAGGATTTTGTTGAGAAAAAAATGTTCATAACATTTAAGGTATCTTGAAAATAAGAAATTTCTTGATATCTTATATCAAGCATCCAACCAATATGAATATTTCTTTGCCCTATATTGATTAAAAAAAATCGGTGTTATATAATAATCAACCAATTTGTAATCACCGTGATTATAGCAAAAAAGTATTTGATTCAAAATTTAATGTCCTTTTCGGGCTAGGGCTAGTAGCATGAGGGACATAACATTCTTAAAACATGTATAACTTTTTTTAATCCTTCCATGCTGAAAAGTTATTTAAAAAAAAAAAATCATTTATATATTTCAATCTATTGTAATTTTAGTATGCCATATAAATTTTGGTTTGATAAATAATAATTAATTCTGCAATTTTGTCATTCGCTCACATAAAGTTTATTTTATAATTTTTAATAATTTTTATTTTTAGAATTAATTAATAGTTATCAAATAAAATTTGCATTAATGACATAAATTATAAAAATTAGTATAAAATAAAATTTTTGAGAGGCACGAATGACATAAAAATTTCATTCATTGTGCGACTGTTGTGAATTTTAAATTTTAAATGGAAAAGTAAAACAAGATTTCAAATTAATCTGCATGCTTGAATAGAACTATCGTACTTTATAAGATTATGACATGAGCGTTGGATTTCTAAAAGAGAAACTATTCTGCTCGTTTTTTTTTTCCTTTTTTGATCCAAATTCTGCTCCTTTTTTTTTTTTTCTTTTTTTTTGATCCAAATTCTGCTCGTTTTTTCGCGGTTAAAAAATGAATAAAAAGACATAATATTAATAATATTAAGAGGGGAATAAAGAGGTACATGTAATTGAATGAAGATTATTTTAGATTGAGAATTAAAAGTAATTTGGTTTGTATTTGTAGTCCATATGAGGAGTAGATAAAGTACATTGGTGAAAATTTACTATTTTGACCCCGAACAAAAGACACCATTTAAGCCTTTAAATGTGGGGCCAGAGAGGTATTTGGGTAATGTGGAAGCCGGATATAAGTTGGACATCTCATGGTGTCCCACCCGAAAAAACAAATAGTCCAATGCATTTTTGCACTTTCCAATAGATTTTCACACACTTTCATGCTTTTTTCTAAACATTTAAATACACATTTTAAACCTTAACTGCCTAATGACATTTCAGTGTGTTGTTTTAAGTATTTTTTATAACGGAATAGTACTCCCTCCGTCCTTAATTGTTTATCAATTTTTTAGAATCCAACTTTTTTTAATGAAATATAGTGATTACACCTAAAAACATTTAACCGTCCAACATTTATCCTTTTGAAAAGACACTTTATTTCAATAGGGGTAGTGATTTTCACACATTCATTTTTCATAATCACACTCCTTTTTTTGGTTCATTAAAAAAATCAAATAGTTCAATATTTTGCGACATAATTTTTTTTTTTATAAAAATAGACAAGCAAATCGAGACGGAGTGGAATACTTGGGCTTGCTAATCCTAATTCCTAGCCACTTCGACTGCGGCCTTATATGGGTTTGAAAAATGACTGGGCATTATGGTCCATGGAAAGCTTGTTATCGGGTGTGTTATTTTAAGTTTTCTGATTCGGCCCAGTGCAGTTAACAAGTTATGGGCTATTGGGCTTAGCCCATGTTTGAACAGATACAAAGTGAATCATACTCGATCATTTACACACAACTAACATAAATCCTCCAAAAAGGAAAGTTGAAGACATATATAGTGTGCAAAACAAATAGGCAAATCTGAACCATTAAAAATACTTTTGGCTGGCTCAGATCAAGCACTACACCCCAGGCTGCTGGATTCTGAAACAGATTTTGTTTCCCAAAACATATTTAGCCAAGTTGAGGCCCATAAATTCACCATCTAAAACATTTTGTGTGGTCAAACTTTAGAACAAGTGCAAGTGGTGGCTCGCTCATGCAATAGAGCTTTTGGATACCTCACACTGTATCCCGGGATCGATGAATGACAAATGACAAAAAAAAAAAAGTTAAAACAAAGGATAAAAACTTAGATTAATAGATTAGGAATGACAAATGACGAAAAATAAAAAAGTTAAAACAAAGGATAAAAACTTAGATTCCTGATAAGTGCCAAAAAACACCCATTTAATCCTCTAATTAACATTTTAATAGTCCAATCATAGAGTTACTTGATGAATTATAATGGTTGAATTGTGTTTGTAGGCTTTGGAGAGTGCCGAACAATTAAAAGTGCTAATTGGAGTCAATACGATGCAAGGAACACGAAGTAGACTTAAAGAGCTTCGCAACGGTCCAAGAATTGCATCATTTCGAGTTCGGACGAAGCCGGGGCGAGCTTGCGAAGTTTGGGGTGACAATCTGGATTTTCCGCCTGGGCGGGAATCAAAGCCGCTCGGGCGGTTTTACCCGAGTCAAAAGCAGATTAGGGCGTTGACCACGTTTTTTTTTAGTTTTGTTATAAATAGGTGATTGCTCTGTACGTTTTGGGGGGTTCTAGAATATTTTGAGGCAAGTTTAGAGAGAGAAACGCGAGCTGCTCCATGGGTTCTTCAAGTTCTTCATCAAATCAAAAACATTCGTCTCCATCTCCATGGCCGGCTAAACAACTTCTAGGGGGAAGATGAAGCCCCGGTTCAAGTAACTTTGTTTATGTATAGGATTTAGGTTTATTCATTCGAATCTGTTGTTTAAATAAGAACGCTTTTAATTATGATCAGATGGATTAAATTTAATACTTTCAATTAATTGTGTATTTGTGTGCGCGATCTCAAATACCAGGTTATTCAACAGCTTTCTTCGCTTGAGCTTGGGTAACTGAGATGGGTTATGCTCGTAAGACGGATCGTGCCACTGGACAGGCCGTGAAAGAGATGGTTTGTGCTAGCGAGACGGTCCATGCTATGTAATAGTTCATGCCTCTTGACAACTCAACTATCTTCTTGACAATTGCGATTCGAATAATAGCCCTAGCCTATACATAGCCTAGTTACGTGGCCGGGGTGGATTCAAAACCCTAGATCCTCTCTCCATTAATTTCACTCAATTTTATTATTTCTTGCTTTATTCAGTTTCAGAAAACAAACCAATCACTCAAATCTCTTTTTCTGAATTAAATTAGAAATTAGTCAGAATTAACGTAATTTAGCCAAATTGTCTTTGTGGATCGATACTCAGACTTAGCCACTGTTCTTCTGAGTAAGGGTTAATTACTTGTTTTTATAAATATATTTTTGATACGGTACGACACGGTTAATTCCCATATAGTAATTTTTTTTTTGGGAAGTAATTCCCTTATTGTAATTGCTTGGAATATGGGGTTGCTATTCTATATTTGAAAACCTACATCCATTCTAACCACAAAATACTGTGACCAAAAAAATTATTTGATCGGTGTTTACGGAATGTCCCACAACTTTTTTTTATTTTTATTTTTATTTATAAACGGGACCCCCAACGGATTCGGGGATCCCGTAGTGCGCCTCCGCACTACGGGGTTATAGGGCGCGCGGCCAAAACTACGTCGTTTTGGGTGTGCAAAGAGAACATCACTACTTAATCCCTCAAAACTACGTCATTTTAACCTAGTTTATTTGTTGAATTCCAAAATGTGAGCATTTTTAAATGGGTGTTTATTTTCTTCGAAATCAAATTTGATTTTTGATTTCTTCTATACGTGGACATAAAAGTCACTTATTATAGATTGGGGTTGGTTTTTTTTTTAGGAGTAAAAGTTTTCCCCCCTAAAACCCGGTTCTTAATTAAAACAAAAAGTCTACAATTAAACACATTTTTAAACTTCTTAATTTTTGGGCTTCCTTAGGTTTTGTAGAACTAATGCCCGTTCGAGATGAGAAGGGATTATAGTGTATAAGAATAAGAGTCAAGATTTGTAAATTGCCAATTGTGCATAGAAATTATAAATTATGCCACTTGTTATATATATATTTAGAGGGCTTTTCACAAAAACACACCTACAATAGTACTAATTAATGAATGTCCGTGCCTAAAGATACTTTGTAAAAACTAGTATTTCTACAAAATAGATGAATTTAATTAGCTAATATTGTCCTCGTACAAATTTAAAGTCACAAACAATTTTCTAGATTTTTAAAAGCTCACAAAAAAAAAATATTAATGTTAAAATTGACATAATCCCAGGTGAGAGAAAATGATGTGATTCTAAACCTTTTCACACCCAAACGATGTAGTTTTGGCCGCCCTACAACTCCGTAGTGCGGAGACGCACTACGGGATCCCTGAATCCACCACGATATGGTTTTGTTATATTGGAATTGCTGTCAATTTTGTAGAAGACACACAATTCATACGGTAAGATGAGCAAAAGAATTAAGCAGCTTGGATGAATGTTATTATTGATTTTGCTGGAGGAAGAAAATCAGGAAGAATTGGTATCGTGCGTACATTTTTTTTTCCTTAGCAAGTAGTAGTATGCAAAATCTAATGCCAACTTCAAAAGGCAATATATACCGTTTTGATCCTGTGAACGGACCAAAATGAGATAATTCGGTGTCTTATCGTGCATGTCTGGAATCCATTATTTTAGAAAAGATGAGATTTTCAATATTGATGGGAGATATTTTTGTTCCAAATTGAAAGTCATGAGAGAAGTTTCAAGAAAAAAATTAAAAAAGCCATGTTCTCACTTACTTGAAAGCAAAGAAGAATTATTTCCAAGTGCATGGGCGCGTAGAAAATAATGTTGACTCAGGTTACTGTTAAGAATGGCAATGGGGTGGGCGCGTAGGTTAACCCTAAAAATTACGACTTCGCCGAGACCCCAACCAGGTAATTTGTAGGTGCCCCGTTTCAAAACTCTTCCATGGAAGAGTTTTTATTTAAATTTGGACCATCCAAAACACTTTTGGACGGTCCAGATGTGCCCTATTGGCCACCCTTCAGGGTCTCGTTTCTTGTCTTGGATGCTTGTCTTTGGTGGGTTTATTTGCTTTTGGCCAAGTGGGGATGGTTTCTTATCCAGTACTGCTACATACACAAAAATGTTACACAGAAAGTGGAAATGAGTGGCTCAGATGCACTTGATTCCCACTTTCTGGGTAATTTTTGGGTACCATTTCTTGGTACCCAGAAAGTGGGAATGAGTGGCTCAGATGCATTAGTTTTGCCCGGGGTCTTGTATCTTTTTCTCTCCTTTCTATAATATATTTCTCATTTGCCGATTAAAAAATATATATATATTTTTTTACTATGCAAAGTACATTGATTTTTTAAGACTCCCCTAAATTCGATTTAGGCCCCGTAAATCTTAGCGCCGGAAAAAGACCTCATCCCGTGTCTCTTCACCCTGGTAACAAACCCTAGGAGCGGCTCTCTCTATCTCAACTCTTCACAGCCTCACCATTGCAGCCCCTCCTTCCCCTCCCCCTCCATGGGTTGCACACCCTTTGGGCGGCGGGAGGGGAGGGACTAATCCCCTTTCTAGATCTGGTTTCCTCTTCCCCTTCTGCACCATATCCGCCTTCCGTTCGCCAATCGTTGGAACTTGGCGTTCCGCAGCCCTGTTGGGCGTTACGATTCGTCTGCTCCTCCTTTGTAACCTTACGGGTTCCGGCGGCTTCTTAGGCCTCCGGTAGAGGCGCGTGACCGGTTGGAGGTTTGGTTAGAGATGGGCTGCTCAGCGACGAAGGGGAGTGTATCTTTTTTCTCGTTTCTTTTGTGTTTTGTCCGGCTTTAGGCCGGTTATGTCCGGTTTTAGGCCGGTTTTTGTCCGGATTTTGTCCGGTGTGTTCCGTTGGTTTGGTCATACGCTTTCTCGTTGTATTTCTGTGACCTGTTGTCGTTGGAGTGTCCGATCTGTGGACTCCCAATCTTTCCCCATGAGAATCTTTGATGAATACTATCTCTCAACTTTTGACAAAAAAAAAAAAAAAATCTTAGCGCCGTTATCACTCTTTGTGTTTTCCCTCATTCCAAAAGTTTGAATTTGCTCTTCAATTCCAAGTATGGCTTTGTTCAAGTGACTATTCCAACTTGGATAACAGAAACTTTTATTTTGCGAAATGGAGAATGCAATGTTGGAGATATTATAGATTAGGATTAACTGTTAAAAATAAAAATGCCAACAAATAATAAATAACCAAATGCAAATTAATATTAAAAGAGAGAAATTAGAATAGCCTGTGGGGTTATGGTCGAGGCACGCGAATAGCGCTCTCCTTAGGAAAGATACACCCCCTCCTGCACGGGGTTGAATGGCGCTCCTTCCCCAAGATACAACGACCTACGAGCCTCCTTCTATGCAGTGAAGCAAACTCACGAACCAAGTTGTTTCCCGACACTCGAAATCCGAATAAAATCAATAGTAATAAATGTACGGCAATACAAAGAAGTGAAGTAGGTATATGGAGCTCTTTTGTGGATTAGAGAAAAACCAATGGCATCTGAAGCTCTCGGGTTTTATAAGCAACAATTGGAAAAATGTGAAGGCAGTCTTTACAAGTGTCGTGTATCAGGAGATAAAAGATAGAAGTTATTTTGTTTATAGGAAAACCAGCCACTGTAATTTATAAGCAACAAATATGCATCTTATAAGCAACAAATATGCATCAGTTTGTTCCTAAATTTTTTATCACGTGGAGTAAAAATAGGATCAGAAAGGTAACGTTAAAAACCAACAATCCTATAATATTGCAACAGTTATAATTGAAGTAGGAAAGTGGTTTATTTGTTGGAGTAAAAGTAGGAGACCAAGTCAACATAGAAACCAACTCCTTGTAACTTTCCAACATATAATTTTTACTTGGGAATTAACCAATAAAATATAAATTGTAAAATATTAAATTAAAACAACAATCCCCCACATAATTTAAAATTTTACAAGAGTGCTTTTACTGTGCAATGGGTATAGGTGTCTTCCGGACTTGAACCTACACTTAGTGTTAGCAAGTTTCAGTTTGAAGAACCGTAGTGAATAAATTCTTGAACTAGGCCCTTGATTTCAAACTTACGCCTACCACACACACAGTACGGGAAACATTATGGTTCTGGAACGGTTTTGCGCGTTAGACGGTCATGCGCACATATCTTGTTTTTATGAGTGTCTTTAGAGAATAGCCTAATTTCCCACAGCAGCGACCCCACTGCCACACTCATATAGGTGTGTCCTCCAAGGGTAGTTTGTGACCAACACCCCGTAGAAATCCTACCTTGGACACATTCAGAGCTAAGCTCTTCCTATCGTCACATAACATGCACATAGCATGAGCACTATCACCATAGGAATAGGACCAGGGATTCCCCTCTAATTTTTAGTGCTCCTTCTAGTCACCATTCAACTTAGTTGTTACCTATTGAACCTTATTCATGGGATCTCCAATCACAAAGGTTAGGTGTCCGTTGAGGTGACTAACTTATAGGCTTCAGTCCCATTCCCCTCGATGATTCAAAGACTAGCCTTCGCGCTAAGCCTTTAGTAAAAGGGTCTGCTATATTTTTTCCAGACCTCACAAAATCGAGTGCAACCACTCCTTGAGACAACAATTGCTTAATAGAATTGTGTCTTATTCTGATATGTCTCTTCTTCTCATTAAAATTTGCATTCTTAGCCTTGGCAATTGCAGCTTGATTGTCACAATGTATAGAAACTGCAGGAATAAGACTATCAGACAAAGGCAAATCAATCAATAAGTTCCTTAGCCATTCGGCTTCGGTACAAGTCAAATCCAATGCAATAAATTCAGCTTCCATCGTGGATCTAGATATAATAGTTTGCTTAGAAGATTTCCAAGCTATTGCACCACCACCTAGTGTAAAAATATAACCACTAGTAGCCTTAGTTTCGTCTGAGTCACTAATCCAATTAGCATCAGTGAAACCTTCTAAAACACTAGGAAATCCACAATAGTGAATACCATAATTTATTGTACCTTTAAGGTATCTAAAAATTCTTTCTATTGCATTCCAGTGTTCTAAGCTAGGATTACAAGTATAACGACTTAACTTGCAAACAGCATAAGAAATATCAGGCCTTGTGCAATTAGAAAGATACATCAAAGATCCAATTATTTGAGAATATTTATGTTGTGAAATACTCTCACCCAAATTTTTCTTCAAGTGAACATGAGGATCAAAAGGAGTAGACACTTCTTTCATATCAAAATAATTAAACTTTTTTAGCAATTGATCAACATAATGTTCTTGTGTCAAAGTAATCCCATCATCACTTTTTAGGACTTTAATACCCAAGATAACATTTGCAGGTCCTAAATCTTTCATGTCAAAATTGCTAGATAAGAAATTTTTGGTATCTCTAATGACATCAATATTAGTACCAAAAATAAGAATGTCATCCACATATAGGCAAAGAATAACACAAGCACCATCAAGTTGTTTAATATAAACACATTTATCAGCATCATTTATTTTAAAGCCATTAGAAAGAATAACTTTATCAAACTTTTCGTGCCATCGTTTAGGGGCTTGTTTTAAGCCATAAAGGGACTTCACTAGTCTACAAACTTTTCTTTCTTGCCGTGGAACTACAAACCCTTCGGGTTGATCCAAATAAATTTCTTCTTCTAATTCTCCGTTTAAAAATGCCGTTTTAACATCCATTTGATGGATTTCTAATTTATAAATTGAAGCTATGGCAATCAAAAGACGAATAGTAGTAATGTGAGTAACCGGAGAATATGTATCAAAGAAATCTATCCCTTCTTTTTGCTTGAACCCTTTAGCTACTAATCTAGCTTTAAATTTTTCAATGGATCCATCCGTTCTAAGTTTCTTCCTAAAAATCCATTTACAACCTATTGTCTTGCAACCGGGCGGAAGATCAGTAAGATACCAAGTATTATTAGCAATGATAGAATCCATTTCACTATTTATAGCTTCTTTCCAAAAAGTAGCATCTACGGAAGTCATAGCTTCACTATAGGTTTTAGGATCATTTTCAATCAAGAAAGTTTGAAAATCACTGCCAAAATTTTTCTCTATTCTACCTCTTTTACTCCTCCTTGGTTCAAAATCATCTTGAGATTCTATACTAATTCTAGAGGTGGAACAATCACCGATAGATTTTGAAACCTTTTCTTTCATAGGAAATATATGTTCAAAAAATTCAGCTTCTCTAGATTCGAAGATAGTATTAATAGAGATATCAGAAACTTCAGAGTTTATGACTAAAAAACGATAGCCAACACTTTCTATAGCAAATCCAATAAAAACACAATCAATAGTTTTTGGACCCAATTTTCTTTTCTTTGGAGGTGGAACTAAAACTTTAGCCAAACACCCCCACACTTTGAAATATTTTAAGCTAGGCTTTTTATTTTTCCAAAGCTCATAAGGAGTTTTACCAGAATCTTTATAAGGCACTTTATTCAAAATATGACAAGCAGAATATAAAGCTTCACCCCACAAGTTGTTTGGTAAACCAGAACTAGCTAACATTGCATTTACCATATCTAATAAAGTCCTATTTTTACGTTCCGCTACTCCATTGGATTGAGGTGAATAAGGAGGAGTTCGTTGATGAATAATACCATGCGTTTCACAAAATTCACCCATTTCAGTGGGTGCAAATTCACCTCCTCTATCCGACCTTAATATTTTTATTTTCTTTTCCAACTGATTTTCTACTCGAGCCTTAAAAATTTTGAACTTGTCAAAAAGCTCACTTTTCTGATAGATTAAAAACACATGACAATATTTAGAAAAATCATCAATAAAAGTTATAAAGTATCTTTGACCGCCGCCACGGGTAAGCACGTTGTTAAGGTCGCAAGTATCACTATGTATAAGCTCTAATAAAGTTGTGTCTCTTACAACTGATTTATAAGGCTTCTTAGCTAGTTTAGCTTGTACGCAAACCTGGCATTTTTCCTTCACATTAACCGCAGATTTTGGGATAAGCTCTAAGCTCATCATCCTTTTAATGGTTTTCAAATTGACGTGCCCAAGTCTGCCATGCCAAGTATCACAATATTCAACATTGGAAACAGAAGCATTTATAGATGAAGAACAAGGAATTTTATTCGATTCAAAATTCATAACATTAAGACTAAACAAACCATCAACTAAATAACCTTTACCAATAAAACTACTGTTCTTAGTAATTACAACTTTATTCGACTCCAAAACAACCTTAAAACCATGACGAACTAATAAAGAAGCGCTAACTAGATTTTTCTTAATGTCCGGAACATGCAAGACTCCATCTAAGGTAAGGACTTTGCCCGATGTCAACTTCAAATTAACTTTTCCTTCTCCTAGTACCCTGGCCATGCTCCCATTTCCCATACTTACAGTTCTTGTGCCTGATTCCTGATAATAACATGAAAAAATATTTTTATCAGCGCACACGTGAACGTTAGCACCCGAGTCTATAAACCAATCATTTGAGTTGAAAACAATGTTTAACTCAGGGCTACTAACAAAGTACCTGTTAGCAGGGAAAGAGGAGCTGGCCCCCACAGTGACAACATTAGCTTGAGGTTTGGGAGCTACATAAGGACCACGAGCCTTAGGAGGTTGACCTTTGCGATAATAGCAATCCACGGCTTTGTGATTAGACAACCCACAAACCCAACAAGGCACTAACTTTCCCTTGAAAATATTTTTGCCTTTTGGTTTATTGTTATAGTTGTGGCTCCCAAACTTTTTAGCAAAGTTAGTCCTCTTAAAATTTTGATGCTTAGGCTTATGAAGACTTTCTACGGTGAGTGCTTTAGCCCAAAAATTTGAAACAGGAATTTCAACAACCCTTTCCCGATGTTTCTCCTCAATATTTAGAGACACTATAAGATCATCAAGAGTAAAATCATCGGGTTTTTGTTTAAGATCCCTGCCAAATTCAGTCCACTTAGGAGGCAATTTTTTAATGAGGGAAGCAACAAGAAAAGTATCCGACAACTCCATTCCTTTTCTCTTAAGATCATAGAGAATATTTTGAAACTCATGGACTTGATCCATCACTGACTTTTCATCAACCATTTTGAAGTCCAAAAATTTTTCCGCGTAATACCGTTTAAGACCGGCATCTTCGGACCCATATTTAAAATCAAGTGCTTCCCACAACTCAATGGAAGTCTTAGTAGTGCAAAAAATATTATAGATACTAGTGGACAAAGCACTCAAAATTCTACCATGACACAAATAATCTTTCTCATCAAAATCATCATCATCAGATGTTTTTTTCGACGGGGTCGAATCCTTGCCAGTTTCAACAATTTCAAGAGTCTTAGAAGTTTCACTTTTTTCTTTCCCTTTTGAAACCAAAGCCTTGTGAATCACAGAGTATAAACCCAAAGTGGTTAGCCAAAATTTCACTTGTTGTTGCCAACATCTAAAATTTTGGCCATTGAACTTCTCTGGCTTGCAAGAATTAGACTCCTCAAATGCCATTTTTTTTTTTTCCAAATAAGCAACTCTAACAGAAAATCCTAATTAATATCTTTCCTAAGATTGTTGGAGATATTATAGATTAGGATTAACTGTTAAAAATAAAAATGCCAACAAATAATAAATAACCAAATGCAAATTAATATTAAAAGAGAGAAATTAGAATAGCCTGTGGGGTTATGGTCGAGGCACGCGAATAGCGCTCTCCTTAGGAAAGATACACCCCCTCCTGCACGGGGTTGAATGGCGCTCCTTCCCCAAGATACAACGACCTACGAGCCTCCTTCTATGCAGTGAAGCAAACTCACGAACCAAGTTGTTTCCCGACACTCGAAATCCGAATAAAATCAATAGTAATAAATGTACGGCAATACAAAGAAGTGAAGTAGGTATATGGAGCTCTTTTGTGGATTAGAGAAAAACCAATGGCATCTGAAGCTCTCGGGTTTTATAAGCAACAATTGGAAAAATGTGAAGGCAGTCTTTACAAGTGTCGTGTATCAGGAGATAAAAGATAGAAGTTATTTTGTTTATAGGAAAACCAGCCACTGTAATTTATAAGCAACAAATATGCATCAGTTTGTTCCTAAATTTTTTATCACGTGGAGTAAAAATAGGATCAGAAAGGTAACGTTAAAAACCAACAATCCTATAATATTGCAACAGTTATAATTGAAGTAGGAAAGTGGTTTATTTGTTGGAGTAAAAGTAGGAGACCAAGTCAACATAGAAACCAACTCCTTGTAACTTTCCAACATATAATTTTTACTTGGGAATTAACCAATAAAATATAAATTGTAAAATATTAAATTAAAACAACATGCAATACATCAGGCCTCTACGAAGATGATTTCTTACTAGTAGTAAAATAGTAAAATCCAATTTTTAAATTGAGCCACAAACAATTACCAAGTCTTTTCAATTGAAAAAATTCCAGAACTGCATAAATTCCCAATAATTATACTCTTCAAAGTCTTGACTTATTCTGAACCGGCCAAAAGATAACTTGAAATGGTCAATATTACTGGGAATAAAGAGTCTTTAGTCCCAATAATATCGAGAATCCATTCAAACTTTTCCAATGGCGCCGAGGCCACAGGTGGACGAAATGTCATTACTGAGGAATCTTGTTGAATTTGCGGTGACGATACTCAGCATATGTCTTGGTTGAGTATTTGGCAGGATTTTTTCCGTCAATGAGCTCCGGAATAGGACCGATCACTGCTTCATGCGGAGGCGTAACGAAAACAGCCCAGGACATCCTTGTTCTTTCCTTGTTAACCAAGCTCCTGTGAAGCACGCTCTTGTACTTCCCGTTGCTCAACACCTGAATAAAAATGTCATGTAAGTTGCTTTATTGAACTCTTCCTGAATTTTGAGTCATGTCCAATCTTTTTTCTTTTATTTTTTTTTTTCATTTTTTCGATTTCTATCATTGGAACGAATATGAAAAGTCAATTTTTTTCGCCAAAAAACATTTACAACAAAACTAAATCACCTAAAGAGAAAATAAATTAACCATAAATAAACTTGATACTTGGAAGGAAGGGGAGACTATTGTTACCTCAACTTGATCACCGACATGGACGAAAAGCGCGTTCGGCAAGTAATCGACAGCAACCCAGTTATCGTCTTTCCAAACCTGAAGGCCGGGAACATCGTTCGGGACAAGCAAGGTGAGAGCAGACATATCTGTGTGGGGTTCGACTCCGAGGGCAAGTTCAGGCTGGGGGCATGGCGGGTACATGTTTATTTTCATTTCGAATTCCATTGCATCTTCGCTCAAACGAGACCTTAATGCCTTCCCTTCCAAACCTAGTCCCTCTGAGAGCAACTCCAGTATCTTATCTGTTACTTGCAGCAGTTCCGCATTGTATTCCTCTGTCGCTCCCCTGCGTTTATTAAATTTTACACGATATATGAGAATTTAGGGGGCCAAATTATAAAAGAAATTTTCACCGATCACAAAAAATGTCACATTCCCTAAATCATTTAAGCACCTGCATACTTATTTCATATGCTGAGATAAACCCATCTAACCCATGTATTAATTGGGTAAGACCCAATTAAAACTCCGTTTGTTTCCACGTAAAATATCATTGGCAAAGTTATTTTACCTATTTTTCGGTGTTTAGTTGGATAAACAAAAAGTAAAACGTACATTTTCGGAGAAAACAATTTCCATCATAAGGTATAGAATGACTTACCCAAGAAACGGTCGTAAGTTCTTTTACGAAGCGTTCTGGCCGACCCTTTTGCTCTTAATATTTTTTGAACAAACAACAGAAAACAAAAGGGGGAAAAAAAAAATTTCAATTTTGGCAAAATGAAAAATATTTTCCAACCAAAATTATTTTGCATTAAAACAGCGGCTAAACGAAGGGTACTGAACAAATGATACCGACGGTGCACAAGGGCCCATGTAAGAGTCTCGCACAAATAATCCGAACCGTTCAAAAATTTTAAAATATTTTTTCGACTGGTCCTAGGAAAAATTAGCTCAAACGAATACCCGAAACTAATTGATTTGATATACCAGTTTTTCATTCAGAATATAGAACCATCGATACCCATTTGGTCGGTACTTGTGGCAGCGTTCAACACAAACAGAGCCTATCTTGACTTTTTGGTTTACGCATATACGAGAAAATTTTGGGTACGGGTAGGGTAGATCCACGTGGTGTCGGTCCGGCACCATATCCTACGGCCCAGATCTGCGGGGCAAAATTTGGCCCCAAAATTTACAAAAATGCCACCCACGGATCTGGACCGTCCAAAATATGTTTGGACGGCTCGGATGTGGTGCCGGGCCGGCACCAAGTGGATCTACCCTACCCGTACCCAAAATTTTCTCCGCATATACACAGCAAATCAAATGCTGATCATTCCGTAGTACAAAGTTAATTTAAATAATGCTGGGCCCCCAATTAGGTCAAAAAAATCATTTCCAGATGAATAAATCTGCACGGTAGTCGAAAAAATTCCCGAAAATCGGAATTTTCAGATTCCATCTCGGGGAAAAAGAAAGGACGATTACTTCAAAGTTCAAACGAGGAAATGCAGAGTGGGTTGAGAAAAAGAGAGAATTAAAGAGACGGAGGCACGTGGGCTGATTGATATGTGAGATTAAACAAAAGGTTAATGACAAAAAGTCAATTGTCTGCGTCAATTGTCTTTGTTTTGTCCGAAATCGATTATAGAGAATTCTTATTAACTCGGACCGTTTCTTATTACTACATTTTTTATTGGGTCTGCTGGTAAAAAGTCGACAAATTTCAGGTGCTGTATCCTTCTCAGTATCTGCAGAGTTCAAGTGTTTCCAATATTATTTTTTTGGGCTCTCCACTCTCTTAAAAAAATTGAGATGTTCAGAAATTAATCTGTCTTTTTTTTTTGTTAAGAAAGAGTGTTCTGATGAATCAGATTGATCTCTCCTAGACCCCGGTTCCTCCCACAACTCTTTCCACTCTTTTGGGTGAGGTGAGGACAGAAATAGAAGGGGTACCGACCCCTTTGTATAGACCGTGTATAGACGGCGTCAAGGACCCCGTTGTGGGTCCCAAACGATCAATCCAACCCGTTGATTCATCTCAAAATCAAATTCCTAGTGGGCACACGAGAGAAAAAAATTGAATGAAATGGGGTGATTATGGATCGAGCTTATACGGCCGTCCGATTGCATCTATTCTTGTGGGTCCCATTCGGAATTTGATTTTGAGATGGATCAACGGTTCGGATTGATCGTTTAGGACCCACAACAGGGTCCCCGATGCCGGTCGGTACGTGATCGGTACCTTCGGTCAGTACCTGTAGAACGGTTCAGGTGAGGTAAAGTCCGTTGAAAAGTCTCTCAGCTTGTTAAATGACTTCGTAACAGTCATTCTTTTAACTCTATGAAACTACAAGTAAATTGTACCACGAACTCCTCTCTCTTCATTACTCTTACCATCCAATAAACGTACCAATGAACAATACTTAAAATTTATTCAGAATTTGAAATCGGTGGCAATTTTTTAGATAAACTCTATGAGTACTTATAATTTCCGAAACCTTAAATATCATCTCTTAAGAAAAACAAAAATATGATCATATGGTACTATATGGGAAAAAAATGTCACAATTTAGGGTACCTGTAAGAAGGAGGGTTCTTGGGCCAATTGTCATAATTGACCTTGGTTGTAGGGTACATGACATGGAAATAATAGTCCACCCACTCAACCTTCTCATCAAGGTTTCTAGTCATCTTTGTGCCGTACCCATCAAACCTCCCACTAGCCGGGTCATTCGCGTAGCTCTCCTTCTCCTTTTGGGGGAGGTTGAAGAACTCCTCTCCAACCTCCTTCAGCCGCCGTATCACCGCCGGCGATACGTTGTGATCCGTGAGGAGGAAGAATCCCCATTCACTGCAAGCCCTCGATATCTCGTCGACGACGATATCGTGCGGCTTGGAGAGGGAGATTACGGGAACCGTGACCCCGTCTATGGCTTTGCTGTTCTCCGGCCGCTCGTGTGCGGGCCGGATGAATTGGGCGGGGAGCTCGTGGAGGCCTCCGTGGGCTAGAGCTTGAACTCTCTCTACCTCCATTGCTCTGTATTTTACTTTCGTGTTATATGTATGTGAAGGAATGGACAATTGAGAAGTGACAACTTTAAGCCTATTTATGGTGTCGTTTTGGACAGCTGTAAATAAAAACGGGCCCTCAAGAAAGAGAATCACACATTATTCTTGCTAAATTAGTAGTAGCATTTTGGTATTGTTGTTGTTGTCTTTTTAAAATTCATGTTGAATTTTTTCGGATTAATGGATTCATCTCGACGAGATGAGTCTAATATGTTTTAAAAAAAATTGTTACAGCGAAAAACGAGGAGAAAAGTTCACCGGAGGTGCAAAAAAATCAAACAATTGTCCTTTTTGTATATAGTGTCGTGTCGTGTCGTGTCGTATTATATGAATTTGTTTTCAACTTTCGTCCACATTTTTTATTTTTTTCCTTACACTGCTTGTCTAGAAAAATGATAAATTCTAAAAATTATGGGGAAAAGATAAATAAAAAAACAAATAATAACAACAACAAAAAAAAGGCCCGAACAAAATTTTCGGAAGCCAGATATTTTATTCACCTAACACTTGACATTTTTTTCCCAAAAGAAATAAAATAAAATAACGTGACTTCACCAACCAACATCAGTCTTCTACTACTTACGAACTATTGATCACATGTCTTCAGCAACTATATATGACCGATACACGTTATGATCCCTTCACCCAATTAAGCGTTTACAGACGTTTAAACCTTTCCCCACCACCATAATTTAATTGAAACTGTTTAATTCATTGAACTCGTTTAGTTCACCACCCGTGACTAAATGTAAAAGTGTTTTTTAAAGTGTAAGACGATCCGGATGTTGATCTCGCATTGGACGGTCGAGAGAGCTCACTACACGCATGTAGTGAGCTCACTCACTATAGGGCCCTCGGTTAGTAGCGATCGGATTGAAAACTGTTGAGACTTTATATCCAATCCAATAGTTTAAGCTATTAGGTGGGGAGATACTCAACATTATATTAAATAATTACCCATTCCATAGCCAAATAATACGAGATTGTATTTTCTTAACATCCCCTCACGTGCAGCCTGTTTTGGAGATTTTTCACGTGTAGCCTTTCTTTTTTAAAAATAAATAAATAAATAAAATCAGTACTGTATGGACTTTTTTGTTGGGTCTGTATCAGCTCATCAAAACTTTGTCCATTTCTAATTTCTTCATGACTCTTTCCTTTTTCATGCATGTACTTTTGCATGAAAGAGTTCTATTAAAAAAAAAATTGGATGCTCTCTTGTCGCTTTTCATGTTCGCAGCTCATGAAAACTTGGCTATTCCAGGATCTTTCGGGTCCGAGTTTGATGATCGGAATCGTTCACTTTTACCCCTTGTTGAGAACATTGGTCCCATCGAAAATCACATTTATCGGATATCATTTTTATTTATCTTTCAAATGATATCCCACAAAGAGAATTTCTGGCCGGGGTCACTAGTGTTCTCAAGAGAATCTAAAAAGTGAACGATCTTGATCATAAAGGACCCGAAATGGACTCGACTGCACAGTTAGAATATTTTGACTAGAAATAAGATAAAAAAGACAATAAGGGAGATGAAAAGATTGATACTAACACGTGGCAAAAATATTAGAGATTTGCAAGCACTCCTTCATGTGGAAGTTGTAACTAGATGTATGAAGGTCACAATAACTCGTAATTATACATGTACAGCGTATAGGGGGATATCATATGGCGGTGTCTCAAAACCACTTAATTACTGTTCTCACTTTATATATACAACTACGGTAAGCATGCCACGTAACACATGATAGCACGGACAAATTATGTTATAGGAGTATGTATTATCTTACCTTATTGCACTTTTCAAAAATGGAGACATAAATATATAGATGTGCTTGTAGGATTTTGTTATTTACTTGGCGAGTTTTAAATGTTGATAATGCAACCCTTTTTTTTTTCTTTTTTTTTATTTTTAACTTTGATAATGCAACCCTTGGCCACGACAACAGTCAATAAAAACAAACTTTGGTATGCACTTGTACAGGTCAGCTGTCATACATCGTACAACATGAGTCGCACAACTTACTTTAGTGTTGGAGCAAATATAGTTAGATATACATACTTTATATATCTACCTTTCAATGGTTGGGTTGGTTTGAAAAATAGTCAGCCCAAAAGGGGTAGCTGGGGAGAGTCACAACACACGTGAGTTTTGGACATACATGTCATATGCTCGCACCTCTTTCTGTCTCATTTTGATAGTTCCCTACTAAAAAATGTATAATTTTTTAATAAAAAAATAAAGTATTACCGTTCACAATTTCTTCGCACCGAATTAAAGAACTTATCGAGATATTTAATTTCGTGTAAAAAAAAATGGAAAATTATGTGTGGAAAGTCCATTACGGATTTATCTGCTTTTCGTAGGAAAAAATTAAAATGGGACAGAAGCAAGGATGGAGCTAGGGAGGGGCTAGTAGGGACAGTTGTTTAATGAGGTTTATACTATTACATTGAAAAAAAAATTTATCATCAAACTATATAGTCTCGTCCCTCCTCCGTTTTTTCATTAAAAAAAAATTAATAGTAACAGCTTTAATATTTATCAAGTTATGAAACAACTTTATACTAAAATTGGTTTTAATGAGGTTTAAACACAATTCTTTTAAACAAAACAATGCCCAAAATTTATAACCCAACTCATTCCAGGTACTTAAGGCCCGTTCACTTTTAAAAACTAAGGTTCACTGAAATTTCGGAAGCCCAAAATTCTTTAACGTGGTATGTGGACATCAAAGTAAAAATTCATATCATTGTTTTAATTTTAATTTTTTTTATTGTGTATATCCATCCCTGCGCCAAAACCCTGGCTCCGTCCCTATCTCGGGTCTCTCTGTCACAGAAGAAGTACTTTTAATATCTACCCTTCAAACATCGTGAGTTTTCAGTCAATCAAAAAGTCTTGCCCCACCAAACTGTTCAAAGTAACACCTTAGAATTATTATTTGCTTGAATCGTTTGTGTTGGATTTGTGTGTTCCATATTCCGCCAATGAAAACTGTTCAATAAAATACTTTTGTTAAATAAGAAGCTTAATTTCATGTACTTATAATACTCTATATATTTCATAAACAATTTTCTTAATTGCTTAAAACATAGTGCCTCTTATAGATTAAGAACATGAGGGGGAAAAGTATAGATGCATATAAACTCGAGCAGGACCGACCCTGGCCTAAAGCGGGAGGTGCGGTCCCTTTAAGTCCAAAAAATTAAGCAAAAATTAGGAGCCCATTTTTTCATAGAACTCGTACATATATTATATGTAAACTATTATGTGATTTAACTCAAGATCAAGTGGTTTGTGCATGCATGTATGCTGGAGCTAGTTGTCCTAGGTTCAAATAAAAAAACCAAAGTAATTTATTTTCAATCACAAATTGGAACAACTCCATAATTAGTTAGAGAAAACATGTAATATGAGCAGTACTTTGTTATGTTTGTTTAGTTTTTTTTTTCCTAATTGCATAACAAATTAAAAAATTTATTTTAATTAAATTACGAAACTAAAATAACATGTTTAACTTTTTACCCTATATTACCCACCTATAGTGATTCTTTTTTACAAAAACCAAGGCCAATTTTTTAATTTCGCTTTAAGCTTCCAAAATATCAGGACCGGCATGCACACAAGGCCATGGCACACGCATTGCTTGTGCATATTGATACAACACACACCGGGGGAGGAGGAGAAAAATAAGCACACATAAGAAAAAGGGTCCGTTTTTTGGAAGGACATAGTAAAAGGGTCTTTACTTCAATAAGGACATCAACTTTTTCTTTAATGTGAAAATGACAAATCACCTACACATTCTAAAAATGCCCCCACTAGCCAATGAAAGTGCCTAAACCCCTAAACCTAATGAAAGTGTCTAAACCCCCAAACTTAATTAAAGTGCCTAAACCTAAACCCTAGGTTACCATATGAAAGTGCTTAAACCACTAAAATCCTATAATTGGAAAGTGCACCCTAAACCTAAACCCTAGGGTACCCTATGAAAGTGCCTAAAATACTAGCGTACCCTCTGAAAGTGCCTAAATAGCTACTCCTAAAACTTTATAATGGAAAGTGCACCCTAAGTGCCTAAACCCAAAATGCCTAAACCCACTATACCCTACCTCAAAGAGGCTAAACCCCTCAAAATTGAACCCACCCCCAAAATTAAAGAGAAAGAGATAAATACGATCCTGGGCCTTCTTTGATTTTGTCCCACCCATCTTTGATTTTGTCCCACCGAGTCCCACACGTGTGTGTGTGTGTGAAAGAGAGAGAGTCGGGTCAGGAAAGCAAGTGACGCAGTGACCCGTCACTTTCAAGGTCGGTCAACAGCAAACCGCAAAGAAAAAAGTGGACGGCTGTACCGGATTTCGTTTTGTAATTTTTTTTTACCATTAAGGGTATTTTTGTCTAGTATTTGTCCTTGAGCCCTCAAAAATTTCCTATCAATGTATTGGAAGCATTAAAATAAGTTAAGTTGGACTAAACACCATTTAAAGCCCCAAGTTTGTCCTTTAAACCAATTTTCTGTAAAAACACCATAATATAGTTGTTTGACTCTAGCTCAGATGGAGAGAGAGAGAGAGAGAGAGAGAGAGAGAGAGAGAGAGAGAGAGAGAGAGAGAGAGAGGAGCATGGATACAACAACCACCAAAATGTACTTTTCAAAAAAAAAAAAAACTACCCTTCTCCATTGATGTGCATTGATCGGGGGCGTGAAATTTTGTTTCATTTATATGATATATACGTGCTGGGTAAAGGAATGGAATTAGAATTCTTTAATTTTTCTATAGAATGGAAATTCCCTTATTTACAGTAATAATAATTCAATCTGGAATTGGTATTCCATCTATTTTTTGCAAACCAAACATAGGTTGTGGTGGGTTGTGGCTGAGAGTTTGTGTATGTATCATTGTTCTTACGTTAATTCAAAAAAAATTGATACAAATAATATCTTATTTTCATCACAACCCCTATCACATGGACCCATCTCGAGCGGGCTCCAGCTATTCAAAATTGAGAGAAAACATGTGGGTAATATGAGCAGTTTATGTTATGTTTGTTAAACAATGTTTCTTTCTTGTTTGATAGATCTCGCCTAAGTCTGTTGAACAAAGCTAATTTCTACTATTATAAAATTCAAAATATAAGTAATTTGCTATATAAAATATAATATGCTATTCACTGTTTGATAGATTTCACTTAATTCTACTAAACAATATTTCTTGAATTATAAAAAATATTACTGTATATTACTACAAAATATAGGTAGTTTTTTTAAATGTGTGAATAGTAAAAATTGACGTCGGCCATTGTGGAGATGTGAGTTGGGAATATATGTTACTCGGAGCATGTTCTACTTGATAAACACATGAAAAATAAAAGGTAATCCACCTTTTAAAATTAGGCTGAGGGGTTGTTCTCCAATGGATTTTGATAAAATCAACCACTTGATTTTATCCATTCGTAAAGACATTTGATAAAATCTCTATTTTTTTGAGATTTTTAAATGCAAAAATTCACAGATTTTATCACATGTCTTCACGAATAGATAAAATCAGAAGTTTTTTTTTTTTTTACACGGAAATGAGAAGATTATATTAATGAACGCCCAACGGCACTTACAAAAACGGAATTCATTATAAAGATCTTGGACAAAGCCAAACTAATCATCTTAATAGAGAACAAGAAACACACAAGGTAATCGATGTGTTTCACCCTAACTTGCATACGTTCATGCGCAAAACAATTTAAAGACTTACAAGATTCATACTTAAAATCAGGAGGTTAATTTGATCAAATATTGATAAAATCCATTGGAGAACTTGGCCTGAGTTTCTTAAATCACCCTTGATTTTATCAAACGGGGAGGAGGGTTGATTAAATCTCAGTTTTTTTGCATTTAATCAACCCTTCACAGTTTATTCAAAAAAATATGAGATTTAATCAACTCTCCTACTCATTTAATTAAAATCTTTTGAAAAACTAGGCCTTAATAGCAAATTAAACAAAAACTCTCAATATCCTTGGTGTTGCTGAGGGTTAACTTCCACTTTTTGACTGTTAGATGGAGTATCTCTTGTTGGTCATAGAGTGGGGTAATTGGGTTTGGTGGGGATGGAGATGGGGATGGCCTTTTGATCAGAACTTGGACGGAAGTTCGAACTGAGGCAAAAGTACATTTTCTGAACTTGGGCGCAGCCCAAGTTTTTCTCGTGCTACTTGTTTTTTTAAGTTGTATAAAAGTATTCTTATCGGGCTCACTATATTTTTCATCAAATGTAACCTAAAAAACACATTTTATATTTTAGCAAATCACTTTTTTTTAAAATTCACAGAATGAGGCTCTCTATTCCAACTTTACAGTCTTAAATTATTCTTTTTTTTCTACTTTTACTATTCTTGTATTTTACGACTTTATAAACAAAAAAAAATTAATACTCTACAAATTTTAGTACTTTACAAAAAAAAAATTAGTCTAAAAAAATTCAAACATCAAAACTCCCAATAAATTTTTTTTGGGTTTTCACAGTGATGAAAGTTTGTTTTGAATAGCCGTTTAAAAAATCCTATTACTCAAATCTGTAGGCATTATTCAAATAACCCTGAAGAAATCCTTTTACGAGAATAAAAATCTAAAATAGTAAAATTAGAATAGGTCATGCAAAGCCATGTATTATAATAATAATAATAAACTAATAAGTAGCAATTGTGAACAGTGACTTAACAAAAGAAGTGGGGCATTGTTGTTTCGCTACAACTTTTGATCAATTTAGAGTATCAATATCAACATCTGTACTTTAAAGTTAAAGTAGAGCGCAAACTCCTCCAAAACCTCAAAAATCAGTCTCACCAAGCGAACTTACCAATTTGAAGATTTCTTAACTTTGCTACAGTAACTTAACAAATTTGATGACCTACTGTTCACTCACCAAAAGAGGAGGAGGGAGGGAAGAGTAAAAGTTTGAATAGAGAGTTTGATTCTGTGAGTTTTTGATAAAGTGACTTGCTAAAGTTTGAATAGAGAGTCTGATTTTGTAAATTTTTTGAAAAGTAACTTGCTAAATTATAAAAGACGTTTTTGAGGTTAAATTTGGTGTTTTTTGTGGGTGTGCCAGATAAGAATGCCCTTAGGTAGCCTGGTGTGGACCAAATTTTGGAGTTCTTTTTTTTTTTGTAATGTCTCTCTACTTTGTTCAAAAGAGGGAAGCAGAGAGGCAGATGGGGATGCTTTTATGGAATGGATCTTGTAAGGCCAACAAAATTATATATCAACACAGAAAATCAACTTGATCAGACATCGATAGGTATGTCAAAAGTTGAATTTTGGTTTAAAAAATAGACGGTCATGGACATTTTAACTTAAAAATTATTAGCAGAATCCAGACCGTCCACTTTTTAAATCAAAATTCAACTTTTGACATACATATCGATGTCCGATCAATCTGATTTTTTTGCGTCAATACATTATTTTTGCGGGCCCTACAAAATGAATCGTTCAAATTATTGCCTCTCAGTGGGGCCCACAAAAGTCAGTAGTTTGAGTCACATCCGTATATAAGTTTATCTCCACCCAGTTATGTTGACACCCATTTTCAGCCAATCATAGGCCGACCACTGGCGAAAAGATAAAATGTATCAACCATAACCACAATGGTACCACATGACAGGAAATAGAAATTGAGCATTGCAGCATCCATTGTAACGCTTTTTAAGGTTGAACGTGATTTTGTGAATGCTATAATGTACATTTATATTTCTTACATGTGCGTAACCAAAACAATCACCGAGTATATTTTATTTTTGGTAATTTATTAAAAACAGACAGAGTTTCCTAAGTTTATATATTTATAAATGCAATCATGATACACATAGAATTTTCACCAGACCACCCCAACTGAATATTCACACTCCCTTTTCTTATAAATACACTGTTTCTTTTTTCTCTTCTATTAACAAAATTACTGACAAAAATTCAAAACAAGACAAAAAAGAAAGTAGTAAGAAAAAGGGGTATGACTATGAAAATCATTTTACTTTATTTTCCTTTAAAGGGTGGTTGACATTTCAAGACAGGAAATTAGGTGTCTGGGGGCTTAAACCATGGATAGTTTTCTCATGAAGTGCATATTTTTTTTCATACATTGTGTACTTGTTTAAGTGACATACCATTATGTGGTATTGTAATTGAGCTTCCGTAGAATAACGTTGAGCTGTTTATCTGTGTTGGAATTAAGTTAGAGTTTAACTTCGTTGAGGTAATGTGTGGTTAATAGTTTCCTCTTATAACTTATTGTAGTAAGATGCCACCAAGACGCGGAGTTAGGCAAGGTAGAGTTGTTAAATGTGGTAGAAGCCATGGTTGTGGCCATAACTCGCAAGCGAAAGATGAGGTTAGTCATCACGGGAAAAAATCCGGGGGGAAATATGAGAGGGGTGAGCAAAATGTGCAAAATCCTCCGAGCCAATTTGTGACCGACTTTGACTTTGTTGCAGCGCTTGCAGCATCCAACCTCTTGAACCAAGCACCGAGGGAAAATGCCACCACCCGAGCCATTGAGGCCATGAAGGAGTTTTGCCACTTGAACCGTCCGTTATTCGACGGGGTTAGTAATTACCCGCTTGTAGCAAATCATTGGCCATCCAAGATTCGAAAACTCTTCAACGTGCTAGCTATTACTAAGGATGACTTGAAGGTTCACATGGTTGCGTGTCAATTGACCAGGGAGGCAAATGCGGGTGGGAATCGATTCTAGTGGGTCGTGAGGATGTAAAGAAGGTGGCGAGGACGGTTCAACAAGAGAATGAGTTGGACGTGGAGAACTTGACTTGGACTTTGAGGTGCCATTTGAGAACCAATATTTTTCAGAAACTTTGGTGAACTACTTAGGGACCATTTTGAGAAGTTGGAGCAAGGTATGTTGATGGTTTCGGAATATGCAACTAAGTTCCAATCCTTGTCACGTTTTGCACCAGAGTTAGTACAATCGGAGGATAGAAAGTCGAAGAGGTTTGAGAAGGATTTGCACTCATCCGTCAAGAGGCTAGTTATGAGCAACTGTATCGGGAAATTTGCTAAAATCGTGGAATGCACTAGGGGTCTTGAACTTCCAAAGGATGCATCTAGGGGCTACAAAAGTGTGGGAGCCTAGGCAACCGATCGTGAGTATCAGCTCATCTTCGGGGAGTTTTAAGAGCCAAGGAAAGAAAAAGCAAAGGGAACCGTTTCAGTTTCCACATAGTCAGCTGAGTTTTTGAGCATCTACATCTTCCGGGGTTGGGGAAAATCGAGTAGGTCTCCTATCAATTGTCACAAATGCGATTAGTTGGGTCATATTTGTATCCATTTCCCACAACTTCAGAGTTCTCAGCCTCTACGTTTTCGAGTTTCAGGGAAAAGTTTCATTTGTGGCGAGTTTGGCCACATTGCAAGGTATTGTCCGCAAAAGGGAAGAGCACGTAGTGAGTCTGGTTCTGTTCAGCAACCAAGGTCTAGGCAGGGGTTTAGTCAACAGAGGGGTACATAGGGTCAGACACAGTTCAGGCAGACTACTTCAGTTCACAGGGGTCTCACATTAAACGAGGGGTGAGTTCATCCGCACCGAGTTAGGGTACTCAGGGGAAAGTCTACTCCGTTACTGTAACTTTTCCTCCATCTCCACCTACTACTTCGTAGACTCTAGAGACTTTGGTCGTAAGGGGTACAAGCGTCGGGTCTTGGGTATGTCTGGGTTTGACCTCATCTTAGGTGCGGATTGGCTATCCACATTTCATGTGACTATAGATTGTTTTTTTTTAATCGGCAAAAATAATATATTAATTAAAAGAAGAATTACACCAAGCGAGATTGATAAGGAATCAATCAAGCAGCAACTGTCTAGACTAGAGTAATGTAGAAGTAAAACAAAACAAAGTGAACCCAGACAGGGAACGTGACCCATTCCCTGACATTACTATATAATACTTCACCAACATCTTCATATTGGACACCTTCCACTCCACATGCTCTTGCACAATCAGAGATGAACAATGTTTGATTTACCAGCTTGAGTAGCTTGAGTTTTCTTGCACAATCATAGATGATCAATGTTTGATTTCACCAGCTTGAGTTTTCTGATCCCTTGAATGCACCTTTTAATATCCTCCACCGTGACTATAGATTGTTACAAGCGTCGGGTCCGTATTTTTCCTCTCGAGGGTAATTGTTTTGAGTTTTTTGGAAAATGCCAAGAACCGTTGGAGTCTTACTTGTGTGAGCCACGAGAACAGGAGTCAAGTTCTTGTCTCTGGGCTAGTTTTACATTAGATGAGGATTTAACAGAGCGTGGGGAGATACCTTTGGTTGTTTGTGATTTCTCAGATGTATTTTCAGAGGAGTTTCGGGGTTTGCCACACGAGAGAGAGGTTTAGTTCACGATAGATTGACTTCCGGGTATGGCTCCTATTTCTATGCCTCTGTATCATTTCGCGCCAGCCGAGTTGAGGGAATTGAAAATGCAATTGCAATAATTACAAGACTTGGGTTTTATTCATCCTAATACTTCACCGTGGGGAGTTCCGGCTCTATTTGCACAAAAGAAGGATGAGTCGCTTCATTTATGTATAGACTACCGTAGGCTTAACCGTGTCACCGTTAAGAATAAGTATCCTATGATCGACGACTTGTTTGACCAACTCCGGGGTGCGACTTGTGTTTCTAAGATTGACTTGAGGTCCGGTTATCACCAATTGAGGGTTCGGCGAGAGGAAATTCCTAAGACTACTTTTCGTACTCGATATGGCCACTATGAATTCGTGGTCATTCCTTTTGGATTGACTAACACTCCAGCTACTTTCATGGACTTGATGAACCGTATCTTCCCGAGCCTATCTTGACCACTTTGTAGTTGTTTTGTGGATGGCATCCTCATTTACCCACCTTCTGAGGAGGAGCATAAATCTCATCTCACCGTCGTACTTGAATTATTGAGAGAGCACCGTTTGTATGCAAAACTTAGTAAGTGTGACTTTTGGTTGTCCAAGATGAAGTTTTTGGGTCATATAGTATCGAAGGGTGGGGTGTTTGTTGATCCAGGAAAGATTTGAGTCAGTTTTAAATTCGGAGCCTTTGAAGAGTGTGTTTCAGATTCAGAGTTTTTTGGGTTTGGCCGAGTTTTATTGCCGTTTTGTTCTTGACTTTTCGCCATGACTAGGTTGACACGTAAAGGAACTCGGTTTGTTTGGGATGACAAGTGTGAGGCAGCATTCGAGGAGTTAAAGAAGTGTTTGACTACAGCACCTATCTTAATTGTGCCCGACTGTGGAGTTGGCTACTCCGTGTATTGTGATGCCTCTAGAGAAGGACTTGGTTGCGTTTTAATGCAAGCGGGAAGGGTAGTAGCATATGGGTCGCGGCAATTGAAGACACATGAGCGTAATTATCCTACTCATGACTTAGAACTTGCGGCCGTAATTTTTTCTTTGACGAGTGGCGGTATTACTTTTATGGTGAGAAATTCGAGGTGTTTTCCGATCATAAAAGTTTAAAGTATTTATTTTCTCGAAATGAACTTAACCTACGACAACGTCGTTGGATAGAACACATGAAAAAGATTTTACGTGAGTTTCACCATTCACTATTAGCCATTCATCCGAGAGGGACAAAAAGGTATCACAACTTGCACCAACAATTTTGTTGGCCGGGAATTAAGAAGGACGTAGCTTCTTCTTTGTCTAAGTGTTTAACTTGTCAACAAGTGAAAGCGGAACATTAACGATCAGAGGGAGAGTTACAACCTTTACCAGTGGCCGAGTGGAAGTGGGAGAACATGACCATGGATTTCGTTACGGGTTTACCAAGGTCGTCGAGGGGGCATAATGTCGTTTGGGTTATAGTTGACCGTTTGACAAAAATCGTGCATTTCTTGCCTATTCAAATTACTGATCCGGTTGAAGTGTTTAGCCGTTTGTATATCTGCGAGATTATCTGTCTTCATGGTATTCCGATATCGATTGTGTCCAATAGGGATCCACGTTTCACCGCTCATTTTTTGCAAAGCTTGCAATCCGCGCTTTGTATGAAGCTTTTGTTTAGCACTGCTTATCACCCTCAAACCGATGGGCAATCTAAGAGAACGATTCAAATTTTAGAAGATATGTTTTGGGCTTGTGTGATGGACTTTCAAGGTAGTTAGGAAGATCACTTGCTGTTAGTCGAATTCGCGTACAACAATAGTTACTAATCGAGTATCGAGATAGAACTGTATGAAGCTTTATATGGTAGACCTTGTAGATCACCCGAGTATTGAACTGAATTGGGAGAGGCTACACTTGTAGGGCTCGAGTTAGTAAAAGAGATCACTGAGACAATGAGATTAGTTCGCACGAGGCTTAAGGCCGCGCAAGAGGCAATGACCGGCAAGATCAAAGTAATTCACCACAGATTGTTGACCGCTCAAAGTCGACAAAAAAGTTATACCGATCATCGTAGATGTCCGTTATCGATTGAAGGGGAGACCATGTGTTTCTCAAGATATCAGCGCATCAGAGTTTGACTCATTTTGGGCGAGAGGGTAAACTATCGCCGCGTTATATTAGGCCATTTGACATTATTGAGAGGATTGGGGAAGTTGCATACTATTTAGCTTTACCGCCGAGATTATTGGATGTGCATGACATGTTTCACATGTCGATGTTAAAGAAACACGAGCCGGATCCGTCGCATGTGTTGGAATGCTCCAAACTTGAGTTTGAAGTTGATGCATCTTACGGGGAAGCCGATATGTATCTTGGACACGCATGAGCAAGTATTGAGGGGAAAGACAATTCGACTAGTGCGGGTATTGTGGAATAACTTTGGGAGTAAGGAGTCAACGTGGGAAAGAGAGGATGAGATGAAAGAGAATTATCCGGAGTTGTTTTCCGTTTAATAAATGTGAGTTCTTGGTTTAAATTTTGTAGTTGCTAAATTATGATGTTGGTTTCATGATACATATCATGCATGAGATATTGCTGTTTGACTAGCATTGACTCACAAAAATTTTGAGGACAATTTTTGTAAGGAGGGTAGAATGTAAAAACCAGAAAATTGAAAAAAAAATTCGAAACAAAAATGGAGAACATTGTAAAATTATATTTAAATGTAGATATGTGGAGTTAATGTGAAAAGATAACTTCTGTGGGGCTTGTTGGTAGCACCTTAGTAAGTTGAGGGGGTTTGTGTGTTGTTGCACCTATATAAGCCATGAGAGAGAGAGAGAGAGAAATCACTTCTCTCCCTCCCCCCTGATAGCCGGCCCCCTCCTCCCCTTCTCTCTAAAAATCTCTCACTCCCACACCCAAATTCACCTCCCTCGCTCAAATCCATTGTAGATCCACTCTCCTAGATGCATTCCCACGCCATTTGAAGCTCCGGTATCATTTGTATTCGCTTGGAAGCTCGTTTTTTCAGTTGGATCCAAGCTTTAGAGCTAGGGTTTTGATTTGATTCTTGATTGGAGCTTGTTGGAGGTTCAATCTTTAAGGTAGGGATTTTTTCTACTCATTCTAAGTGTTTATGTAGTGTTTTGATGCATAATCTTCGCTTGAAATCATCTGCTTTTGATTGGGTTGAAATCCCCCATAAATTCTAAAAATCTGCAGTTTTTTTAGTGGCTCCCTGCATTTCCCGTCTGGACAGTTTCTCCAGTAAGCTCAGTGGGCTGTTTTGTTTATTCAAGCAGCTTGTTTGACCTTTGGTTGCGTAATTCGTCAATATTCTTGTGATAGTATTAGTTATGGCTTGAAAACTTGCTGAACTATCGTGGTAACTTCTAAACTAGTATCGTTGACAAAAATTCCAGATACGGCGACACTTATAACCATACACGTATGGTTGACACTTGACACCATAGTAAAAAGGGCCCTGCGGACATGTTTTGAACAAAATGGTTAATATTTTGAAGGGACACTTATGGCACACTTGGTGATTTTAGAAAGTGGAGTACTTTGTTTGAAAATAGATTGTTGTTACTAGGATCACAATTCGATGCAACCCTAAGCATGGGTTACGAGGCCCATGAATCTCAACAGAGGTTACGAGGCCCGTGAATCTCGGCAAAGGGCTACAAGGTCCTAGGGAGACGTCCCAAACACTCGATAAGGGTAGCGAGGCCAAAGTGCTCAGCATGGGTTACGGGACTTGAAATTTCCAGTTTTGAAAATATGGATAATAATGATTTTGGAATGGAAAGAGGTGGACGGACAAATATGTTTATATGGACACTCTGGTATTTATAAAAGGGTTTCATTAACGAAATGATGTTTTATGACCCCGAGGACACTTACATTCTTAATAGATCTTATCTTGAGGTTTCTCATTGGTTGATTGACTTGTATTTCATTACTTTCATTGTTCTCATCTCATTTCATTAGCATTTAGCGTTTGTAGAAGTTTTCCTACCGGGCTTGCTTAGCTCACCCTATCATTTTTAGGTACTCATCAAGGAACATGAAGTGGAGTGCATAAAGTGTGTTGCATTAGTTTTGAAAGCTTACCGAAAAGGAGTTATGTGATCATATCATGAAAATCTTTTTTTTTAATAATGAACTTGTAACTCCATTTTATTTATTTCTTTTGACTTGTTGGAAGAACGTAATAACTTTATACTCTCAACTATGTTTTATTCATGGGGTATGGGTACCCGAATTAGACTTGTTATTTCTATGAACTTGGAACGTTGTGAGAGGACTTTTGGAACTATATGTATGGAAGATATAGATTATTCTATTGGGAAGTTTTTATTTAATTATGTTGAAAATCAAAGGCATGACAGAAATGTTCGGTTCGGTCCAAGAAAATGCCAAAAACCGAACCAAATTTGTTAATTTATTTCGTTGATGAGTACTCCAATGTGTTACTTAAAAAATGTGTTATCACTTTTCTTTTCTTTTTTTATTTTACTCCAAAAATGCTTACAATAAAAGTCAGAAAGAAAAAATGTAGGTAATTTCATTTTCTCATCAGTTGAATTTCAACTTAAATTGGTGTGACCCATCTATTGTCTGCTAGCTGAATGGCTAAACTTGACACACATTCTTGCACACACCTAAATTAACACTCTATAAAATACCAACTACATTCCTAATTGTTAGTCCACTATTCAATTTTTGGATATTCTGAAATGTTTATCCCTCTTAGAAAGTCAGGAATCTAAAAAATGGCAATTTTCCAAACTATCCCCATAAATATCTACCAATGTTCTTTTATTGAGATAGAACAAGTGTCAATAGAGACAAAACTACCTTGAAATTTGAATTGAAGTGTAATTCTAAAAAATGATTAACAATTAGGAACGGGAGGAGTATATAGGATAGCACACTCATAGTAGCATCTAGGACACCTAGTTGTTAATTCTGTAACACACGTCATCAATAGCACACTCATTGAAAGGGAATGATTTTAACTTAGGTGTCACGCTTGAATTGCAAAATATGTGCGAGTAAAACTTGAAAATTTTAGCAATAACAATAATATGTGCAATTTTAGAATGTTGTAATTCATGGCACCCCTTTCTCAAATCCCTCTCCGTCATTTAGGAAAGTCAATGGCAATTGATGTTGCGACGAACCTTTGGCGACAAAGAAGGTTTGTTACCTTTTAGAACTGATTTGGTTTGGTTTGAGTATAACTAATGGGCTTTGTGATGCAGGGAGAAGACTCCTTTTACGAAATTATTTGCAACAAAAATCACAAACAAGCTTGAACTAGAGGTACTCCCTCCTTGAACAAACTATAATGAGTAAAAACCCAGTTTTGCATTAATCATAAACCATCAAATTTTAATGTCACAACTTATTTTATACTAGAAACTAGGACCGAAAAGGAAACAGCAAAACTGTGGACACCCCGATTTTGACCCAAGAAACTTATCAAGCATTCCCGATGATGAGATAGACCAACCGTGCATACCTCGAGGCTAAGAACTAGGCTTAAACTCACCCAAAATCATCCTAAAACCTTTTCAAACAACTCTAACCAACCTAAAAGATCAAAATACCCCTCAAACTACTCAAATAAGCCAAGCCAAGCCAAACTTCTGTGCTCAAAACACTTTGAGCCCTCGAACACCTAGTTTGAGCGCTCAAATCATGACGTCACACATTGAGCGCTCAAACTCTGTCCAGTTTATTTTTGGCAAAGAATCTAATGATGAGATTCTTCTGACTTGGGAGCGTCTAACCGTCGTATATCTTCCTCTACACGTATAATGGCCCCTAAATTGACCGCTATTAAGCCTAATTTTGTTTAAAAATCAAAAACTCAATTTTCCCTTTCACTCTCTCTCTATGTAAACCACCCTCCACCCATTGTTTAAGGGTTCTTGCTGGTTATCTCTCTTTCACACCCTCCTTCAGCCATCTACACTCCCTTTCATCACTTCAATCCCGTTTTGGTTTCTCTCTACCATAGTCATCATCCTCCATCACCATCAAGCTTCAAAACATCCAAAATCTTCACCTCTAAGCTCTAAATCTTATGGGTCTTTGAAGAAATCACCTCTCACCAAGCCTACTACCCTCAAACTTTCCTCAAATCCACAAACCCACTTCAATCAGTCCTTGCTCTTCACTGATCATCTCATTTTAAGCACTCAAACACTCAAAAATCCCATCTTTAAGAGCAAATACACATGGGTCTTTAAGATACCAACTAAAACAGCCCCTCTCTCACTCTAATAAGTCATTTACAGCCCATACATTCCATCAATTTCATCCAAACCCAGCTCCTCCATCAAAACCCACTTCATCCAAGCCAAAATCACCATTTTAAGCCCAAATACACCCCATCTATCGAAACGATCATCGAATCAGCCCTACACTCACACTCTTCTGTCCAAAATACCTCAACTCAAGCCCATATTCCAAGCCATCATTCAATCAATCATCAAAACCACAAGTTCAAGCCTTGATCATAGCCAAAAAGGTAGAAAAGCATGTGAATAGCTACGGGTTGGTTAATCTGAGGGTGACCAGTAAGTTCATGGAGCTTCTAAGTACGTTGTATGAGCTTACAAGGTCCAAGATATCAAGAAAAACAACTTTTAAAAATATCAGCCAAAAGGGTTTGAGCGCTCAAACACCCCTTTTGCGCGCTCAAACTGTTTTGGCCTTTTTTGTTATTTTGTGGTTTCTGGCCTTCTTTCATGAAGATATTATATTTTTATGGCTTTTGGTTGGTTCACATGGTTTTAAATCAGTTTATTGCTCTCTTGATCATTGATTAATGAGCCAAAGAGCCATGGAAAGGATTTTTATCATCATCAAGCAAGAAACACTCATGTTTTATGAAGCAAACTGGTGTATCTCACTCTTTTAAGCAATGACCAAAAGGTTAAAGTTCAAAAAAATACCAAAGAATGGTCTCAGAACCACAAAAGCTCATGTTCTCTGAATAAGGCTTGAGCGCTCAAACTATGGCCTTGAGCGCTCAAACCCTATTTTGTCTTGTCATTGTTTCTTGTTTATCTCAGCTTTACATCATTTCTTGAGTTTATTAAAGGGTGTGTGTGTGTTGTGGAGCTATATCAATCTGATCATCTCTTATCTTCTCAATCTAAACATGCCAATACTTGGTTCATAGTTCATCTCTCATTCATGTAAGCACATTAAGAGCATTACATGATGTTGCTGGAATATCAGTATATTTTGTGTCATTATACACTATTTTGAGGTTGTTGATGATCCAAACAAAGGCAGGAGAGTATGAGAACACTCAAACCAAGAGATGGTTTGAGCGCTCAAATTGTTTTCTGGTTCACCAAATATTTTCATCATCCAGGCTTACTTACTGTGTTTTGAGTGTTCTGAAATGTCTTGCAATACCATATCTTCACTCCTTTTGTAATTAATGCCTTGTTTAGTTCATTAATAAGTTTTGAATTCGATTTTGCAAGATCATTCCATTCTGTTAAGCCATCAAAGTTCTGTTCATAAGCAAATAACAGTGTGCAAACCATGTTTTTAGTAAACCAGAATCATCATGAGCATGAGTTGATGATAAGAGTTTGAGCGCTCAAACCCTCTCTTTGAACGCTTAAACCTCTAACGGAGGGTCAGATTGGTTTGGTTATGTGATAGTCTGTTGTGGTGTTTTCTTGATTACTTGTAACTATTTTGCATGTAATAACGTTGTTCCTTGCCGTTTGGATGTCTTTAGTAATTCATATTTACATATTATCGCCATCATTCATGTAGTTCATAATGCACATGCATACACTGTAATCCTTTGTCATGTTTAGCATTGTTACTTGACTCCCATCCCCATTCCCCATTATTTGCTCAAAGTTGAATTGCATTCATCTCATATGATCCCACAAAAGCCTAGCAGAGACCGGTTTTCAAACCGGGCGAGGGGAGTGTCGTAAAACTCTTCCCCTCTCGTAACTGAGCTCCCGAACCTAAAATAGTATGGTGATGACGGGCCAGTATCCAAACCTTATCCAAAAGATGAGGCACGAGTCAAACGAGTTCGGTTCCTCGGGGACAATCCGCTAAAACCCGGGTGGCAACTCCGAATCAATATCTCCGGAGGGGCGTCCACAAAAACAAGAAGCTGAATCTTGGTTAATAAAAAAATAAAGAAAAAAGGAAACATTAAACTAGGAAACTAATTACTCTAAGATACCTAATTTCCTAATTCGAATAATCCTAGCAAGATATAGAAATAAATATTCTTACTACATTAAAACAAACTGGGAAAGTAAAATCTTAATTAAATAAGTTGAATTCGTCGAAACTTGCCCGAATCCATCTTGTGCTTCAAATTGATTTTTTCAACCCTAAACTGTAAGGAAAAGTCTCGAAGATGTGAAAGAATCATTTTCATTAGCAATACAAATCCATCATCCTTCCAGATCGAAATACACTGACTATTGCATGTAGTATATTTTAAAAAATCCCAAAACGGATCAACAAATTCACTATTTTGCTCAACCTTATCACCTTCATGCTTTTCAGAAAAATCAAATATAATTGATTCTTCGATATCACTCTCCAACAACGCCAACCTTGTAACACATTTTTTTGCAATTTTTTTTTTGTTTTCCTCTTTTATAATTTTCTCCATTGGTTCTTCATCAAAAACTAAATACCCCCTTTGAGCGCTCAAACTGTTTTGGCCATTTTATTATTTTTGTGGTTTCTGGCTTTCTCTTATGATGATATCACGTTTTTATGGCTTTTGGTTGGTTTTTTTTTTTTTTTTATCAGTCTTTTGGTTGGTTCATATGGCTTCAAGTCAGTATATTCCTCCCTTGATCATTGATTAATGAATCAAAAAGCCATAGAAATGGTATTTTATCATCATCAAACAATAAATAAGCCTTGTTTATGGGATGAATAAGCCTATTTCACTCTTTTTAACAATGATCAGAAGGTTAAAGTTCATGAAAGTACCAAAGAAAGTCAGAAAACCACAGAAGCCCATACCCTCTTAATAGAGTTTGAGCGCTCAAACCATGGCATTGAGCGCTCAAACACTATTCTGCTTCACCTTTGTTTTTTGGTTATTTCAACTCTAAATCATGTTTTAAGCTCATTACAGTGTGTGTATGTTGTTATTATTCCTGTATCAGTCTGATCCTCTCTTCCTCTCTCACTCTAACCATGCTTATGCTTAGGTTCAAAGCATATTACTCACTCATGCAAGCTTATCAAGTCTATTTGATCAATGTTTCTGGGATATCAAGTGCATTTGCATCATTTTACATTGTCTTGCGGTTATTGATGATCCAAATGAAGGTAGGAAGGCATGAGAACACACAAACCACAAAGATGGTTTGAGCATTCAAACCCACCCTTTAAGCGCTCAAACTGTCTTCTGATACATCAAATACTCACGATGTTTTGAGTGTTCTGGAATGCCTCACAATGTTATATTAGCATTTATTCTACACTTATTGCCTTGTTTGGTTCATTAATGAGCCTCAAATCCATGTTTGCATGATCATTCTATTCTGTTAGGCCATCAAACCCTTGTTTTCAAACAAGCAACAATGTTTAACTCATGTTTCCAACAAATCAGAATCAACAGAAGCAGGTTTGGTTGAGGAGGGTTTGAGCGCTCAAACCCCGGGCAGGGGATCATATTGGTTCAGTTCAGTAACAGTTCACAGTGTTGTTTCTAGTCATTTTGTTGTTGTTCTGTACATTCCAACACTATTATTTGTTGGTTCATGTCTTTGTTAGTTCATATTCGCATATCATCATCATCACTCATGTAGTTCACGGAGCACAAGTATACACTGTAGCTTCTTTGTCGTGCTTATCATTGCTTAATTGGCTCCCGTTCCCCGTTCCCCGTTACTTGCTCGAACTTGGATCTTAAACATTTCACGTAATCCCACAAAAATCTTAGTAGAGACCGGTCTTCAAACCGGGCAAGGGGGTGCAGTAAAACTCTTCCCCTCTCATAACCAAGCTCCCGAACCTAAGATAGTATGGTGATGACGGACCAGTCCTAAAAATGAGGCGCGAGTCAATCGAGTTCGGTTCCTCGGGGACAATCCGATAAAACTCGGGTGGCGACTCCGAGTTGAAATCCCGACCACGGAGGGGCATCCACAGGGTTCCTTTGGTCGTAACAAAATTGGTTCCTACAGTGGATGAGACTGAGACTACGATTGAGTGGCCATTCACCTCGACATTTATTCCTGAACCATTTGTTGATTGGAGTAAGCCACCTATTTTCGATAAAGAATCTTTTGAAGAAATTGCAGTTGGCTCATGTTTAGAGGGCATTCACCGTGGTGATCAGATGTCTTCTTTTTCGGTAAAAGAAATTTCCCAATTGGTACATTCGTCTGTAAAGGAAGTGTTTGGGTTGAAAGATCATATTCCTAGTCACATGCATTTAAAACTATACATTGAGGAAAGCTTGCAGTTTTTTGAAGGAAAGTCTTATTGTATGGTAATCCCTACCATTTGTGCACAAAATTATGGAAAAAGCATCTTATCCAATTACATGGATCCTTTTTTGAAGTTCGTTGAAGATACAATGAGCAAGAATATATGGATTGCATACTTAGAGCAAGTTGGGAAGGAAATTACTACTTGAGTTTTTGCAGGCTTTTCGTTAGAGTTTGATTTCGAGAAGTTAATTTGAAGTACAAAAGTGATGCGGACAAAGAACAATTTCTGAAATTACTTCAAGCAAACAAAACTCGAGGACGAGTTTTTTTCAAGTGGGGGAGAATGATGCAGGCTGCTAGTTCAATTATTCTAGAAATATAGGAGTTTTCTTTATTATTATTTTGAAACTAGTATTTTATTAGGAAACTAGTATATTTTATTTCAATATCTTGCTAGGAATTTTTAAATTAGGAAAATAAGTATTCTAGAGAATTTAGTTTTCTTTATTCAGTTTATTTAGTTTCCTTTTAATATTTGTTTGGTCAAGAAGAATAGTTAGTTTCTTATTTTCTTTTGTTTCTTTTTTTGTTTATTTCCTAGTGTGTAGTATTTCACCTACTATAAATTGAGTTGTAAGCCTCTTGGCTGGTGGAGTTGATTAATATATTGAGGCTTTTTCACAAGAGAGTATCTCTTGTTCCTATAATTCTATTAATATGCATGTTATTAGATTGTAGAAGAGTTATTTCTTATTCGTGGGGGTGATCTTGTTTTTGTTCACCCGGGATCGAGTCGTGCATATATTGTGTCACGATGAGTTTTTTTTTTTTTTTTTTTAAACGGGAAAATTATTCAAAATATAAAAATCTTGACAATGGTACATCAAGATGGGAGAAGGGAGGTCAATCCAACCGAAAATTGAAAAAAAAAAAGAAAAGACGCCCAAACAATGGCTACCCAGACCTCAGTCTCACCGCCATCAACAGTAATGGGTCAAGTCATGCCACCACCACAACCTACCATCGTCAACGAAGAGATCACACCCAGATAATAAGGCCGACCACCGTCAACGAAGAGACCACGTCCAGATAATAAGACCGACGCCGAAACAGATCACTCATCGCTGCCAACCTACCATCGGCGGTGACCATAAGGTCACCTCTGTCAAATGAGGACCTAGAAACACCCCACCACCACCTGAACCCACAATCACCAGCAGAGCCAGACGCCTCAACCCACCGCTACACCTCGCCGCAACCGTCCGCACAACCACACCGCAGCGACCGGATCCACCACGACCATTGTTGACCACGACACCACATGCATTCGCTTCACCGCCAATAGTACCACCGTGCCAAAGCACCACACCACCCCAAAAGATAACGGAACCGATCATGGAACGCAGATCTGTAACTGAGTTGGGGGTAACAAAAACAGATCGGAAAAAGAAAACAACAAAACAAAGAGAAAGGAGGAGAGAAGGGGAAAGAGAGAGGCAGGCAAGCAGTCCCCTGGGAAAGCCCTAGCAAAAAGTAGTAGTGAGAAACAAGAGAGAAGGAAGAGGAAAAAAGATCAAGAACAGTTAAATGACAGGTTTAATAAACATTAAGGAATGAAGGAAATAGAAATTAGTAAGAGAACATAGATATAATTTGGGACCCAAGTGAGAGAGTTTTGGTTTTGAATTGAAATCAGACTTGTTTTTAGAGAAGAGTTTAGAGAATAGCCCACGTGGGTCATTAAACTTGTTGACAGCCAGGGGAATAGTCCTGATGCAGGTAACTTCGATGCCTACCGTTTGTGACTCTAGTGGAACCATTTGTATACAATGTCCAGAGAAAATACTCGTAAAGATGAGAATACCTTTGGCCATTAGGCACGGATCCCAGAGGGTACCCGGAAATCTCCCCGTAACAGCACAACCATAGCAGTATTGAAAAACGGCTTTTAGCCGGTAAAATATTAAGAACATTGGTTCTGATACCGTCGTAGTCTGGTATGAGATTCGCTTTAGGGAAGATACGGCTGTCCGGTGGCAGTTGATGTAGCTGTAACCAAAACAAATGGTGCATGGTGCATGGTGCATGGATAAAAGAAACTCCGGGTGAAGCAAACACCATTTGATTGGAAGGAACTCGATCTTACAAATCCATAATCTATAAAAATTTACATGAGATGTGAGACGGGTAGGGTGAGCACTAGCCTTGTATGAAATGCACAAGCTCAAGCAGCATATGTATCTTGCACAAACCAGTGCACCCAACATGAAGCCCTCCCAAAAGAGCTGTATAACCTAAAGTTTCCAAGGGCAAGCTCAATATGAACAAGTGCAGCACATATGCCGACGAACACACTGAAGAAAGAATCAAGAATGAACACGCTAAACCTCGAGTAGGTAACCAACTGATTTGATTTACTCAATTGCTCAAACTCGGTGAGAATTTTTAGTCAAGTTCGTTTATTAGGACATGATACTCCCTAGTACACGAGTTCTTATTCATGCTGCAACAAATCACTACAACCTAGAGGGTAACACTTTCTTGGAGACAGTTCGACATTCATGCCAAATACCTAATTATAGGCAGGTTATTACTTCTCCGACCGGTGAGAAAAATAGCAGTTGAAAAGTTCAAAGCCTAAGCTCCAGAGCCAGACAATCGCCTCCTGGTGGCATTTGAAACAGATACCTGGCCAAGTTTATCAGCCTCGACTGTCACCATCCGCTCAGGGAGTGGCATATAGTGCCTCAACCATACGCCAGTATACACCTGAAAGATGACAGATAACAAAAATTACGATTCAGAAAATAAGGGGAAAAAAACATCTACATTAGGGAAAACCCATGACTGGTGCACCCTAATGAATTCTACCACAAGTATTTGAATGGTTTACGTGGTATCTAAAAGATAATAAAATATGTCTCTTGGACTAGCGAATACCCAGGTTACGATCTCTACTCTACCCACTTTCGGGTGTATACAGAAGTGGGCTGCTTTCAATCAGCACCAGAGGGGGAGAGAGAGAGAGAGAGAGAAGCAACAGAAGCTGAAGCAGCAGCAATCTGCCTTGAATTCAGATTAGGATTCTGTTTGGAATCTGTGCCAGCCGTGACTTCCTCGAAAGGTTGGCACGGTTACATTACCAAGCAAAATCTCACCCTAGCAATTATTTTACCCAAAAAGAAAATAAAAAACAGACCTATATAGCTATTGTAGGAGTTGAAAAAAAAAAAAGATGTCTACATCACAAGATGCATAGCCGTAATACATAAACTAATCCACATAAATTTATCGATCTCTAGTACAGAAAAGCACCCACGAATTCTGGATGAGTACAACTTGCAGTACATTAGTACTCAAAAGGAGTAATACAGAAATCAACAAAAGGAAAGTTCTCACTTTTAGGTAGACAATAGAGACAAGCAAGGAATTTCCTAACATGAAGTATTAAACAGCCAAATACTACATCTTTAGATGCCTCGAGTACCCCCAGCAATTGAAAAAATTCATAGTCTCCTCCATTGTCAAGTACTGAAGACAGAGAACGGGGAATTTCCCAATGTGAACTATTAAACAGCAAAACAAGTTACATCTTTTAGATGCCTAGAGTACCCCACCAATTGAAAAAATTCCTAGTCCTCCATTGTCAAGTGCTTTCTCAGAAATCCCCATAATTTTCAATATGACCAAATGGTTATCAAGATTATTTCCAATAATCCAAATAGGCAGAGAAAGGAAAGAAGCAAAGCCAAAAATCTAACCTGAGCAGGTCTCATTATCTTGGTATCAGGATCATCCAGGGACTCTCGCCAATGTGATAAGTAGCCAGCCATACGAGGTATTGCAAACAAAACAGTGAAGAACTCCGTTGGGAAACCCATGGCCCTGATTATCGATTCATCAGCTTTTATAAAAAGTTGAAACTTTTAGAGAAGAAAATGTCTCCTCACCTATAAATTAACCCAGAATAGAAATCAACATTCGGATATAGCTTCCTCTTGACAAAATATTCATCTGATAGTGCAGCTTTCTCCAAAGCAACAGCCACCTGTAAATGGCAAAAGATCAGGTTGTGGAGCTCAATGAAGCAATGCCTTGAAGAACCACGACCCAACATCCCCGCAAATGATAAATGAATAACTAAAAGAGAAGAACATGTCCTCCCCCGTCTGGAATGGTATCTATTGGTAAAAACTACGTTTACAAAAAACCAATCAGCAACGGGTGAATATAAGTGTGATGGGAAAAAACACCTGAAACTAAAGGAAAACAATTTACACAATTAACTTGAAGAATAGAATAGAATACATCCATGTATACACATGCTAGAAAGTTGTCGTTGTGCCCCTAACTCTCAAAGGCGTAGGATCCAATAATTGAGGGGTTTCGAAGAACGCAGCCATGGTAGCGAGAAGTGCGAATATGGCAGCGCAGTCAGCGGCTATGGTTGAGATTTTGAGTTAATGTTGTGGGGTGTGTGATTAGGATGGGGTGATTGTTGGAATGCGAGGAATTGCAATGGGGGCAGTTTCTTTGATTATTTGAGGTGTTAATTGAAGGATGTTTTGTCTGTGTTGTTTTTGGATGGTCAAGTGGGTGATATAGGGAAATGGCAGTGTCATCCATCATGAGAGGTGAAGATGGGGTGGTTGTGAGGATGGTCTAGAGGAGAGTTTGGTGACGCAGAGGTACTGCCGGTGCAATACATGGGAGAAGATGAGGTGGCAGATGAGAAGACTCTTGGGAAGAGGAAGAGACAGCACAGGTGGTGTTTCTTAGGGAATCCATTCTCAAGCACTACAGACTAGTCTTAATAGGGTTGTTAGGCTTGTTTAGGTTTGTTTAGTTGACAATAATTGTCATATTTTCAACTAGTTGTTTTAATTGATTGTTCTGTTTTTATTTTGATGTCTATTATTACAAAATATAGAGGTCGAGGGGTAGGTGAAGTTTTTGTGAATAGCATGAGGAGAGTCTTATGCTACTCTTGGAAGCTCTCTCGTGCATTTTCTTTCTTATTGTACTGATATCATCTTTGTGGTTAATGAAATTTTCCTTTGCCGATCAAAATATATACGTATGTAGATTGGTACCGTGCTCAAACTTGGGAAACAGACAACCCACTGGACAAGAAAACACTGGCATACAATTGTCTTTCAAATAGAACACCGGCCCACACCTACATTGCAATTTTTACTAGTTGCTAAGCCACTATATTATTCAGACTGAGGTGTTCATGTCATGTTCAAGTATTTGGGCTGCATTGCCTATTTTCTAATAGGCACATTTCATTTTGCAGCAACTACACCAAGGGCGTAACATCATAACAGACATTTTTTGGCAGGCAAAGAATCAGGGAGCATCGTAAAATAAACTCAAATGATAGACATACTTGTCAGGTGCATGACTAACTAGACAAGACGGACACTTTGCATCCATATAACGTACACGAAAGTGGAATGTCTGTCTGTCTGGGTTCGAGACATGGGTTCACAAAGTCAAGCATAATAGTGTAATGCACTACTTGAAATGATTTACTGTCACATGAAAACAACCAGCAGTAAAAAGGGGCTGTATGATTCAGCAAGCACACCATATACCTCAATGAGAGGATCCCGGCCAACAATTGAAAAAACTTCATCTGCCAGTTTCCTTATGACCTTTGCCCTGGGATCATAGTTTTTGTAGACACGGTGCCCAAATCCTGACATCTTTCTCTTCCTATAATAACCAAGTTGCCAGAGGAAGATCAATCAACCCAAGAAAAAACTGCAAGCAATTAAGCAGCTGGGACTTCTACCAGAAAAACTCTTGGATAGCAATACTAACCTGTTTTTCACACCTTCAATGAAATCCGGAATATTGTCAACAGTTCCAATCTCGCCCAACATTTTAAGCACGGCCTGTCATAATGAGTTCAACAAGAGAGAGCTTAAATGCATGGCTCAAAGTGCCACCCAAAGGGGGGGAAACATACACACACAATGAAGAGTAAGAATTTTTCATCTGAACCAGAATTTTTTATTTTTTTTTTATGCTGCTTCCATAATTTCTACAATGAACCTCAACTGCTGCTAAGAAGCAAGAAATTAAAGCACAAAAGGTCTGTCATACTTCATTTGCTCCACCATGAAGAGGACCATACAGTGCTCCAACTGCTCCAGCAAGAGCTGTGTATACATCGACGCCACTACATAGAGATATAAAGTTAGTGATATACAAATCTATGGCTATTTTTGTTTTGATTAGACACTTTAGTGCCTACCTTGATGCTAGATGCCTAGCAGCAGCTGTGGAGCAATTCATTTCATGTTCTGCATGTAATATAAAGAGAACGTCCAGGACACGTGCCAATCGAGGATTGGGTTTATAGGACCTATCACCTCTGCCAATTGCAAAGAGGAAATCAAATTTGATTAGGAGCCCCTCTCACCCTAACGCTGGAATAAATCACCACGAAGGGTCACAAATTTCAAAAAATCAAATAGCTCGTGTAAGAAAGCAAATTCTGATGTGCGGGCACAAGTCAGTTCACTTTTGCTTCATTATTTAGAATCTTTTGCAGAAGAGATGAACAAAAAACTAAGAACGCGGTATTCAGTCAAATTTATGTAATTAGCACATGAGAAGGATGTTTACTGTTGTGCAGTACACGAAAGAGGGAGGACGATGCAGTTGAACATACAATGAGAAAGATGTTCAGAGAGTTGTGCAGTGTACTAAAGAGGGAAAAGGGTGCAGTAGAACATACAATGAATCCAGCATATATAAGAAATTCTCTGAATAAGAAAGGTTGCTAGAGGGAAGAACAGGAGGCCTTCCTGCCATCCTCAAATAAGCTGCGGCCGCAATGGTCGGTGCCTGAAAATGTCTTACGTCATCTCATTTGAACAAAGATATTTTATTCTAACTGACAGACAGAAAATATAAACTGCAAAATTATGTACTACAAACAAACTAAGGCGACATCTGGATGATCATCAAACTGTTTTAGAGAGAGAGACGGAAAAAAAAAAAAAGGGTATTATCATACCTTCCCAAGTATACGCACTATTTGTTTGTCTCTCACTTGTTTAGACTTGTACAAATCTTGGCCCTGTGTTGGGAGGAAAAAAAATAGCTAGTTGAAAAATATACAGTACCAGTGTGGAATTTACAGGACCACAACAATAATCTTCCGTTAACACATACGACCAAAGTAGTTTCCATGTCTAGGAGGTCAATGCTGTGAATTTAGTTATAGTAACAGCAACTGATAGCCAATGAAGCCAACAGAGCAAATGAAGCCAACAGCTCCACAAACACAGAGGAAGGATAACAACAGAAGGATACTAAACTTGAGCACATTTTCAGCTTTTTCAGTTACTCAAGTCAAGCTACCAAAAACATTTGCTCAGTCCCAGGAACTCCTTAGTGTTTCTCCATGAGGTAAGATTAGTTCAATGGAAACTGTACTGAAACAGAAAGATTTAAGTGATGAAACGAAATGCATTCACAGAATCATAACAGTGCATCGGTTGAAATGGAGTTAATGTCTTTCATTCTATAACCATACCACCTTCAAGGCAGGCACCATGATACCCTATGACAGTGGACAATGCCCTCCACAAGTTGTTGTTACGACTAGGTCAAGTCCAAAAGTTGTTGTGGTAGCAGAACAAGGAATTTCTTTGAAGTTTCCAACCAAAGAACTAGCTTAGGTTTATTCCTTGCTTGATGCTTCTAGCTTAACTTATTATTGTTAGAATACACAACTTTGTAGCAAGTAAACCCCAAGGGATTGGTCGGTAGGTAAGGAACCACGCCCAAGGAAGTGGAGGTCGTATGTCCAACTCCTCTCCTTGGGACCACCAGCACATGATACATATGATATTATGGGTCTTGGCTTTGCCCCGTCAATATGTGTGGTAGGGGGAACATAGACCTGTGGTTTACTGACAAGCATTCCTCTTCATCAGAAGAACAAACATTGTTGCAATAATTTATACACAAAATACGTTTCTTATTGTGTAACAAAAAAATGCAATCAATAGACAACATGGACACTCTCAAGGTGCTCCCATTTCCTCACATTTTCAACTTGAATCTCTCACTCTCCCACTGCCCAAATTAGGGACTTACGTCCATCCACTAAACCAGACTAACATGAGGACCAACCTAGCCTGTATCCAACTAAACAACTAATTCGTACTTAACCCAGCATGCTTGGAAGCGCAGTAAAACCAATAAAGCATATTGAACCCCGGGCATTCACAAGGCGCAAGCTCGGCTCATCTACCACATCCTAACAAGGATGAAATGGTCAAGGCACAGCAACTACTTCTTCGTCCTCTTTTTTTTTTGGTGTACATACTTAGAGGGGAAAAAACATAGGAGTATTTTGAACACATTTTGAACATTGTAGTCATAGGTTGTTCCCGAGAATTGCCAACCTGCAGCTATAGATAACCACAAAACAAATGACCTACATATCACATACCATCTTAACGTTGTTTGAGAAGGTTATTAAAAAACTAAATTGCATAGGCACATACTACGATTATTAGAATTCAAAGGTAACCACGAGTAATCATTCTCCTCGATGAAGGTGATTAGTGTCACTGAGACACTTGAAAGCTATATAAAGAGGATAAAAAAATTATGAGATGAACTTGTTCAACAACATTGGGACATAAGGCACGGTTTGGTTTGGTTAACTCTGTCAACAACAACATAAGAAAGATGTAGTAACCCTGTGGAAGCCAACACAAGTAAATATTACTCTTACTACACAGAAGGGAGACAAGTGTTTAGGACTCCATTGCTTGTAATATACACAGGCCCACTAGTAATTTTTTTTTTTATTTATAAAATACCATACAAGTTTGGATAAAAAGTTGAATTACTCTGAGAGCAGGATTGGCATCAGGATGAAAGATGGAAAGAGCACTCATTGCACTGACTAGAACTCCCATGGGATGAGCATCGTGAGGCATTGCCTGTATGATATCCTACAAAACAGTTTCAAAGTGCAGTTAGAAATGAAATATAACCCAGTTAGCAAACCATGTTGGTCTGCGGTACATCTACAGTTGCTTAATTTCACTTTTTCCCAGATGGCAATAAAAAAGATATTTTCTTAAGAGACTTAACCACTGATGCGTGGTGTATAGTCTGACAACTACAACTAAGGGGATAAAAGGAGGCATTGTACAAGAACAGTCCTGTAACTGTCCACAATCGTTCGACAAAGCAAGGAATCAGATTGGTATCATTGGACTGGTGACATTTAAAAACATATAGAAAAATGTTAGTGTGCATGACGCAATGATATCAACTTTCTGAAGATATTATAGAAACAGCAGTTTGATTGGGATGGAAAGTAAATCCTAGAAACTCTTCATGCGATTGCATGAAAATATAAATGATAGATGTTTAACTCCAAAGACTTCCTTATTGTTTACAACAAATAGAGGACCCTAGCCTAAACAAAAAAAACAAGAGAACTTCCAAAAAAAAGTCCGAAGAAAGAACTTTAGCAAAAGCGCCAAAACTGTTGCTGATTGTGCAGTAAGTTCAAAAGTAATACCCGACCACTAATCGTTCTATATTTAATTGCCAAAAGGAAAACGTTAGAAATTATCCAAGGAGGAAATGCCAAAAATTTTAGGCAGTTTTCCAAGTACTATTCGCTAAAAGCGCCATATAATAAATGTTACCTGATATGCTACTTAAAATTGTATGACATGCTACAACTAGCAATTTACTAGAATATCCAAGATAAGGCTCATAAAGAAGAGGATAATTAGAAAGGTTGAATTGCATCATCGACAGAGTTAAAAAAAGGCTCTAATTATAAATATGGAACACCTTATATACCTTAAATCTTGATTATCATTACATCGTTCACAAAAGTATTCCAACAAAAAGCGTTTCACCATCTATTTGTCCCCATTATTAATAAATCATCACATCACACAAAAAAGAAAGACTTATCCAACCATTAACAAGTGTAAGCTTCATGTAATGCGAGTGTCCTGAGAGTGTCCGAAGCATTTTTTAGAGTGTCCACAGAGTTTCCAAACCGAAAACGTTGGCAAAAAATAGCACACATTGAATTTGAGTGTTGGACACGTGTCCATAGGGTGTTGGTTAAGCGGGCTTCGACGAAGTGTCCGTGCTACATATATCTTAGGTATGAAAGAGAAAGAAAGATAAACGCACCAAAATTCCCTGTGGCACAGCTGAATGTTGAGAAACAGCAAATTCCCAATCGACTAACTGGCTTTCAGAAGGTAAATTCCCGTACACTAGAAAAAAATGGCAATCAAATTAGAAAAGAGAAAGTCACTACACATACCAGGCAGGAAAAAGCAAGTCACATACTGTGTGCGGTCGTAAATTCGCAATTTCCCGCATTCATTCTTTAATGGACCCGACTACGGGTACAGAACCAATAGGTACGGAAATTGTACCGACGTCTTGTGGGGCCCACTTTTGGGTCCCCCACGAATGATCCGAACCATTCATTAGTTTTAAAATAATACTTCGAGTGGCCCTGCAAAAAGGCCTAAATTCTAAATGAACCATGGAAAATATTAGATCAACCACTGACGCATATCCAATTGAGCTGACCACTTACACATATCCACTCGAAGTATCATATAAATCTAATTCCATCATTATTCGGAATATACTCATTGAGGTGATAATTTGAAGACTCCCCTCAACTTGAAGAGAAAGAAAACAAAACCACAGTGTACAAGTCTTCCTACGTCTATTGGAGTGCTTTTTTACAACATGGCTCCTCAAATTTCGTGCAAATCTAATTTGGCTACTTCCCTAGAGATGCTTTATGTCCCAAAAGATTTCCACAAAATGAAAAGAACACTTTCAACTGATATATTTTTTGGTGGGAAAAAAGTTCAAAAACTAAGATACTTTTTAAAACATTGTATACTTGAGATATGTCGAGAATGTCGAGATATTTAACCAAAGAAAGGATTCATAACTCACGCATCCACAGAGTACTTTGCTAACTGAGACGTGTTCATGCTTCTTAACGTTTACCACCAAAGTAAATTTTGGGTAACGGGTACATGAAAAAGTAAATTTGAAAGTAAGCTTACCAATTGTACATTCAATAGATAAGTCAATAAGATGCTCCTCACTCTGCTACGCAAAAGAGCATGTAATGTCTTGAAAAAAATGAATAAATCATCACAGAAGCCTTGTATTGAACAAACTGTATCTCCCACATACTACAGGCACCACAAGATATGATTGCATATTTGCATATAAAGCTTGTGTAACGATACTTACTGAGAAGGTAGGCCACTTCCAGAAAGGAACTACTCTCAGCCAACTCCTCAATCGGGTAGCCCCTATACCTAAGGATCCCCTCATCACCATCAATATAACAAATTGATGACCGGACAGGAGCTGTGTTGAGATAGCCTGGATCATAAAGTTTGAGCCCCTTGTCATTCCTTCCGGTTGATATCTGCAAATTCAAAAGCATCAGAGCCATTTAAAATGTTTGTGTAGGCAATAGGATCATATTTGCAATGAAGCTATCATGTTCAACGTTACTATTTTCTTAGCTTATTTGTCATACCTATTACGATCACTTTTGATAGACAGGTGTGAGGAGAATTCACAGCACCTGAGTCTAGAAAGGAAAGGTTACTCAGTTCTTGTAATATTAGGAGAAAATAGAGTGGAGAGTCAAGGCTACAAACAGAGTAGCTAGAGCCTACCAGACTATCCGACCAGAAAAAGGGTGGAGGGAACTTGTACAACCTGTCGGGTATTTTATTTATGGTTTGTCAGCCTTCAATCGGTCTAAATGAATTTGATAAACCAAACAATAGATTGGATTAGAAGATGCATTTTTAAAAGATGTACATGTTATCATTAAAATTTATTTTCTTCGAAAATCAAGTAAAAGTAAACTCTTCAGCAAAAAAAAAAAAATACACAAGTAAGAGCGTTCAAGGGACAGGACCAGAGGGTTCATAATGTATGTCAGTGACCTGAGGAGTTAGAATTTTACATGTACAATGAAAGACCATCGATAGTCAAAAGGTTCAGTTGAACCTCCACCCTTCAATGTGACATTGCCCCTGGCTGATGCCAAGGTTCAAACCCGATCACTCGTCAAAAAGAGCCTTATAATACAACACACTAAAAATTATCAGCAAAAAGCGCATACAACACATCAACAAATACAGTGCAAAGAAAATGATTACTTCTCGTAGTCTTGTACCAACAAAACCATGCCGATGGCAGAAACAGATCCCCTTGAATGAAGGCAGCAACTCAATAAAAGAAACAATTCATGAGAATAAGAAATCACTGACTATAGCTCCATCCACGAGAGAGATGCTAACAAAATATGCAAGTTGAGCTGCTCACACTGCGAGACTATTTTGACCAGGAAACATAGGCACCTCCACCCTTTGGGATGGGTGGTCAAGTGAACACCCACAAATATTTTTGCACTGAATTTTAGTAGTAATAATTTTTTTTTTTTGGCTTTATTTGAACACTCGTTCGGTCGCTCCTTTATTTTGAACACCATTAGCTCAAGTAATTCATTATTGAAGACCTAAAGGCTAATATATTAGCTCAAACAAGATACATATTCCGAATGACAAAAAATTAAATTAGAGAGAAAAAGAATGATCTATTGGTATAGGTATCATGTTTTGGCTTCTCTTTGAACCAGAATCGACTCGACATTTCCAAAAAGAAGAGACGATGTCGAAAAAGCTACTTTCTCTTCTTGTATATTAGAAGATTTATGCACCTATTTAATCTTGTTTGGCTCAAAATGTTAAATTTTGTGAATAACAATTGTAATGTTTTGTTTATTTTTATGTCTTCTAATCGCCCTACTGGTACCACACTACCACTATATGGGTTTTGTGTCTATACTATTGATTGGTAGCGATAGTACAGGCCATTCAAAAAATGTAGAGAAAGTAGAGTCAAGGTAATTCTTGAACACGGTAGAGATAACAGGGCCGTACAAACAAAAAAAAAAAAAGTAGAGATAGAAAGGTAATTCTAAAGGTAATTCTTGAACACCCTGCTAAAATTTCCTAGAGTCGACTCCGCCGGGAAATGTCTTACCATAAATGCTCTCACCAGTCATCGGTTATAATGTCGCCAAAATTGGCTCGTGATTATACTATCTAAGAGATGCTCTCTCAATTCATAAAGTTAAGAAATATAAATCTTCGCGGAGCAAGAATGGCTGACTCCGTTGGTGAAACCATCAAATGAAACCAAATGGCTCAACTCAATCAAGCACAATTATAACACAATTTTTTTACCAAGCTCCAACTAACAAAGAATCCACCCTTTTCCCATGTTTTCTCGCTAGCCAAACAGAAGACAAGAAAATACTCTCAACCGACAAGACAAAACAAAATTGGAAACAACAATTATCCAGCCTAAAATAGCAGAACCCTACTCAGCTGAAAAGGAACCTCAATCAAACATCAATCGATCAAATTAGAGCACAACCATTTACCTTCCAAACAGTCGATCAATATATTATTCTGTCTCGTTTTAAAACTTTGACGGAAAACTAAATAAAAGATCACCAAAAGTAAATAATTCCGACAGATTTGAAGACAAAAATAATTCAAGCCTAAGTCTATTTACCTTCTTGAAATCCGTAGCTTTAACAGCTCCTTCCTCAGAGACCTCAACTTGGTACTTTTTCCCGTTCCTCTCGTCGATGATGGTTAGAGAGCCCTTCAGATTTGGCGGCGGTGCGACAAACGGCTGGGCGGAGACGCAGGAGGCCTCGATCGCCGGGGAGAAGGCTTCGGATTCGACGCAGGCGGAGAGGTGGGCTGAGAGAACGGCCAACCGACCTCGAGCTGCCGTCGATGGATCAACTGTTTCCATAATAGGATCGAGAATTTCAAGAGATGAGTTTTGCAGATGTATGAGTAGGAGTATACGTTACAGAAAGCTCGCTCTCTCTCTCCCCTTTTTATATTCTACCAGTAGATGAGATTGGGAAATTTGAGTTTGTTTCGTGCATCTACTGCTTGACAAGAGAAGCAAAGTTTGTCATCAGAATTTACCCAAAAAAAAAAAAAAAAAACTTGTCATCAGTCCGGATCCGGAGATATTTTTCGGCGTCTGGTGGGTATTGCACACGTGTAGTATCTATTCAGCAACAAAAATGTTAGAGCTGCACACACTCAACCACACACACTCTCACATGTGGTGGAGTGTGTGTAGCTCTTATCACTATTCATTCAGCAATCACAGCCATCCACGCTGCGATTTGACGTGATTTTAGAAAGAAGAAAAGAAGAGAGAGATTAAATCAATCTGGGCCGCTCAAAACACATTTAGAAGGCTCGGATCATACTTTGGTACTAGGTGGCAATACTCACTCGGCACCAAAAAAAATTTCCCAGATCCGGGATGCTTTCTGGGACTCATTGAATTTCTAATTTTTTAATGATTCGAATCGTTCAATGTGCTTAAAATGCGTTCAATATATTTAAAACGTGTTTTTAAAAGTTATCAAGTGGAATCATTAAAAAAATAACTGGAAAAAATTTGATCCAATTAATTTTTGATAAAATTGTAGTATATGTTAAAATAAAATAAAAAAGTTTTTTGTTTGTTTCTAGAAGGCATATCCAAACAGTCCGCCGTGGATGTATCCAGATTAGGGGTGCTCACGGTCCGGATCGGTCCGGATTGGCATGAATCCAATCCTAATCCGCGAGTCACGGTTTTTTGAAAATACAATCCGTGTCCGATCCAAAAGTCTCACGGTTCGGTTCCAATCCGAACCGCGAGTCACGGATCGGTTCAGGATTAATCCGCGGATTTTCAACTTATTCTTAATTTAGCAAGTAGCAAATGCACTAAATAGAAAATTCAAAGTTGGAAATCCCAATAAAAAACAACAAAGCGTAGAAGGCAGATAGTTATATAATCGAACAAACAGCGACAAACTTATATTACCATAAAGGATAAAATTATTTTCACTCACAAAGACAATAACAATAATTAGCAGATTAACACTTCCGGTTCACCATAACTCCTACAACAGTACAACCAAACCGTAAGTTTGCTAAATTAACAATATCTATATAACTATAAAAGTGATAAAATTATATATAATAAAATCTCACGGTCCGGATCGGTTAATCCACGGTTTCAAAATCAAAATCCGTGTCCGATCCAAAAGTCACGGTTTTTTATTTTTTGAATCCGTGTCCGGACCATTAAGGCGGTTAAAATCCAAAAGTCCGACGGACGATGTAATGGATCCACGGATCAACGGTTTTTTTGAGCAGCCCTAATCCAGATCCCGTTGCCTTTTAATAGTCCAACCTGGGAATGAGCAATTAGTTGTCAGAGATTTCTTGGAAAGCTAAAAATGACGGAGTATATCCAATGCGATTCATCTCCTGAACTGGGATGTGCCCCTTTTAAAATGCTGACTTTCTCAATGACCACAATTGGAAATCATATTTTGAGTAACCATGTGATGCGTAAGTATTGCATTAGTAAAAAAATTACTCCTTCAGTCTCAAATTTTTTGTTCATTTACGGTAAATGTATTATTTTTCAATTGATTATATCTTTTAATCTACAATGTTTTTTATAATTTTGAAAACTTTATTTGATAGTACTCATTGAAAACTATCAAACGTGATTCATATTGAATATATATATATAACATTATACATTTGAAAATATAATTAATTTTTTTGAGGTGCACTGAATAGTGTAAGTGTACAAAAACGATAGAATGAATGGTGTAAAAAAAAGTATTGTATTGATAGAATGTGATTCCCTTGCATGACGAATGGACAGATTCTATCAATTAATTGATGACACATCACATAATGCTCAAAACTTGGTCATCAAACTACTATGGCTTGTTTGATTGGGAGAGTCGGGTAGAAGAGGGTGGGATAAGGATATTGGAGATTTTCAAAATAATAAATTTTTTTTTTTTTTTTTGGGGGGGGATTTTATGAAAAGATGGTGAGAGAGGTTTGTGTGAAAGGTTGCAACACATATTCACATAAGTTGTGACTTTACTGAATGGTTATCACATCCATTAGATTGGGGTTGTGTTTATTAGGAATGATTGTTACTATTAGGAAGATATGTGATACATGGGATGCCTCAAAGAGGCATGACCTTTTTCTAATGAGTGTCTATTGATAAGACATGTTCATTCTAATGTGTTTTTCACGATCTTTCACATAAGGGTACTTATGAGTCGATAAATAGGCTCTTTGTAAAGTCATTTGATATATAAAAAATTCCTTAGCGTATTGCTCTCTCTCTCTCTCTCTCTCTCTCTCTCTCTCTCTCTCTCTCTCTCTACGCACTCAATTCCTATAATTTTAGACATACTGATATTCTGCTATTCTAGAAACAAAATGTCAGTTATTGGTTCTCTTGTTTTATTATAGCGGATATTCTGTCTGTCTTCGTTTGTGCAAACGCAATCAGAAAAAACGTAGAGTTTGGTTTCTTTGTATCTTGAAGGCGGATTAATTTGTTGTTAACACGGTGCACACCTTATGGTAGGGGCAAGTACTGTCTTTAGGAAAGCATTGTTGCAACGTGCCTCGAATGTGATTTAGTGTTCCAGATTTTTCTATGGAAACAACGCCATCAACACTTTTTGAAGACCAAGTTCCCAACATGGGCTAGGATAAGCTAAGAAAGATATCTCCTAATCTGGTGTTTGGTTCGCTCTTAGTACCCGGATTGTTTATCCTCTGTAGCTAATCCCACCTCACACCCCATCATAAGCTTATTCGGGTGTGGGGGGAATTACCAGTGTGCCACCCTTCAAATCATTTTTTATTCTCATTACAAGGATTAGATAATTACAAGGATTAGATAAGAGCAACTAATAATTTTCTTGATGTATCCCCTCATATCAAGTACCAAACAAACTCCTTCTTAGCCAATCCCCTTTCGTAACTAATTCCCTCTCATACCAAACTCAGGGTCTCTGCTGTCCCTTAGGGATGGCAAGCCCTGCTGACCTGATCTTGGCCGTCCAAATATATTTTGGACATCCCAAATTTGAGAGGTGTTGAATGGTGTTTTGGCTATTTTAACTCCCGTCAAATCTCAGCCGTCCAAAACAGCCAAGATCGGTCGTCAGAGCTTGACAATCCTAAGGGACTGCTACAATACCCGGATCCCCTTATACCATATCCATATTTTATACACAATCATTTCTTATCCCACAAAACCTTATACACCTGACAAACGGCCCATTGGTGTCAAAATCAACCATTTTACACACTTTTACGCAAGTCACATAAGCTTTTGGACCACACATATGATGGTGGTACAGTGTGTGTCCCAACACTTATGTGATTATGTGTGCACTTGTGTTTGTAAAAATGGTGATGTTGTAGATTAATTCATTTTAAATACTTTCGCCATCCCAAAAAAAATTGTTCGGTCCATAAAATGAGGACTGAAAAAATTTACATTTATGTCGATATAAATTCAAGTTTTTTTTACTAAATTAAAAGAACTCACTAATATCTAGTAACTAGAGGCAAAAAGTCTAATTTTTTTTTTTGGATAAATATGCATTACTTTTAAGTCATCATTTAGTAGGCCGGACATTCTTTTTGAGACATCTATTTTAATCTATCTATCTAATATATAAAGAGGGAGCACCACTTTGGTATGGACTATTTTTTTAGGCTGGCTCACATTTTTGTTTTCCAAAATTGTACAGATTTACCCACAATTGAATGTTCAAATATTTTTTAACTATAGGGGTATAATAGACAAACAACACCCAATAACTACCTAACCCACATTGGTTTCAGTTTTCCCTCCCATTACCATCTCACGAATTCTTTTCTTCTTTGTTTTCCGCTGAAGTGCTACACCTGTAACTTAAATCCTTCCACTTACCATGCGAATTCTTTAGGATTTCTTAAGAATATCAGAATTCAGAACCTTCAGAACCTTGGTGTTCTTTGTTATCTTCGGACTGACACCGCAATTTCGACTCTGATTAGTAAGTTTCTCATGACACCCTCATCTAGAGTTTAATTTTATATTCTCCTTATCCAATGTTTTGTGATCATGTTAGTTTTTGTGATTTGACTTGTGTTTGTGAGTACCTAATTTTCTTCGTCCGTAACACTCTTGCTTGCTTTTTTTATTCCAAAAAAAAAAAAAAAAACAGTTATTATTATTTCAAGAGGAGTAAAGAGAGTTAAAAAATCTCAATTGGGGTTTGCAAGGATGGGGATGGTACTCTGGTTTCAAAGTATACATACTTCCCTTCTGCCAACATTATCTACACCTGGGAAAAACAATATATATATATATATATATATATATATATATATATATATATATATATATATATATATATATAGAGTCCACTTCCTATCCAAACCATAAATCCGGACCTACCGTCCGGACCTCATTGATCCCGATCAATTTTGTGATCGAACCGTTAGATGTGTTAAAAAAAGTGATTTTAAAAGATTTGACAAAAAAATCCGGAAGGGCTTGATTGGGCAGTTTTTCACAAAAACGCTATAAAGGGATGGTCGATCAAGCCCTTCTGGTATTTTTTTTTGCCAAATCTTGCGTTGGACCTTAAAATCACGTTTTAAACACATCTAACATTTCGATTTTCAAAAATTCGGAAGGTGGAGGTCGGACCGTAACACGGTCCGGGATCCTTGATTGGAAGCTCGGTGTATATATATATATATATATATATATATATAAAATGCATCAAGGATAAGTTGAAGCGTTTTGGAGCATTTAGAAAATGTTTTTGCAAATGTGTTCAGGTGCAATCTTCAAAAAAAATACCGGGAAGGGCTTGATCCACGCAATTTTGTAAATATATGCAGTTTTGCGAAAACTGCGTGGATCAAGCCCTTTATTTTTTTGAAGATTTGACAGGCCTTGGAAAACACTTTTGAACACATTATGAATCAATCGGGATTTCCGGGATCCTTGACCGGAGAGTACGTGTATATGTATATATATAAATTTGACAACCAAAATGCATCAAGTAAGAGGAAAACTCCAGCAAATGTTTTTTTTATTATCGGCAAAACTCCAGCAATTATGAATATATAGTATTTCTGGATTAGCTATATAGTTTAGAAGACGGCGCAAGCGATTTGTGTGCTAGTCAAATTTTAATAAAACACATATTTTTGATAAAATATGCAAATTATTATGCATATTGTACCAAAAATCAACTTGCACACGCATTGCGTGTGCCCAGCCTCTAGTAGGTAGTAAAACATAATTCAATGCATAATCCAATGACAAATCTTCTATAGAAATAAATTAAATTTGATTATTTTTGTAAAACTTGTACTTATAGTTGAAACAAGCAAAATTTACATTTTTAAAAAAACAAATCAAACAAACAGTTTAAAGCTTTGCAGCGGAGGCGCATAGTCCACCAGATTCTTAGCAGTCGTGTTTTGTTATCAAATGTCTAACACAGAAAAATACGGAGAAGCCTCAGCCAAACGCATGTATCTGGATTCATCTTCGAGCTGCCAGCACATCAGAATGTGATCCCAACAGTAACCACTTCACTTCCAATTTCCTCGCTTGCTTCTGTCGGATTGAAGCCTTCCTACTGAACAGAACCACAAAGCAAATACTCAAACATTAAGGGATGAGAAGTAAGTTTGTAACGAAAGAATTAGATAATGCACAGCAGAAAGAGAAGACAGAATCCGGAGTAATATTTGATATTAGACAAAAGATGAAGGACAGCTTCAATTTTATGCGAGCAACCAGTTCATGTGAAAAGGCTAATGTTATTCTGTCCTCCCTAGGTTTAAAACTGTAAATTGGCCAAAAGATGCATCAGTGATAATTAGGGAGAATACCAAAGAACTTCATTTTAGGCACCTACTCGTACCCAAACAAAGAAACCTCAAAGTTAAGCATGCCAAACAAGAGACAAAATGTTTCAGTTTCATGGAAATAAGAAAACAATTAAACTAAAGTGGTTTCACTGCTTAATAAACTTACAGGTTTATTGCACCATACAAATAAATGCAAAACTAACCCCTTTGGTAAAACCCACAAAAATAACAGTCCATATAATGTGAGCATTAGATTCACATCGTGACTACTGTAAGCTTAGTACAAATTGATGGACCCATTTGCTAATAATCTATGAAGCATCGACACTTCTAGAGGTGTCCCCGTGTCTGACACGTATGGGACACACCATGTGGCGTGCCCCCCAAAATTTTTGAATTTTTTGACGGGGGGACATGGCGGGGACACGTGGGGGACACGGCAGGGGTCAAACTGTAATTTTTTTAAAAAAATTGGGGTCAAACTGTAATTATCAATCTTTAAAGTTTCAAGTTTTTTTAATTTTTTTATAATATTTATATATATATTAATGTATATATTGCCGTGTCCCCCGCCGTGGCTGTGTCCCTTTTTTCAAAATTGTTGTGTCTGTGTCCGTATCCGTGTCCGTGCTACATATAATAACTCAACTTTTTAGGACATCTGGTATTCTAAGTTTCCTAACATGGTACAGTTAGCACAAAAGATTCCATGATCACTGCAGTATTTAACTTAGCGAGACAGTCAGATAGGAATAAAAGAAGCTGAAGCACTGAATTGGCAACAAGGGTCAAGGGTAAGCAACCCTGCCACCAGAAAAGCCCCATGAAAAAGTTAAAAGCTCATTAGAAGCAGAGCAGTCTGCACCAAGTGAAATGTGAACCACCACCACTCAGCCAAGTCTTGTTACCTCTGGAGTGACAAGGTGGAGATAACAAGCTTGACTTACATGCAATCAACTACAACTTGTGTGTACAGAGACTAGGCACATTGATACACTGTAAAAGAGTGTGTGTCAATTGTACATCATAACATGTGAGACTACCATCCTTTTTCCACCAAACGAAAGTACAACATACCTACGGAGTATATAATCCTATCCATTGTCCATGCTGTTACATGTTCCCCATCTTCTCCCATGTTATTTATACCTGAATCCCATTCCTGAATCAGACATGGTCCATAATCTCTGCTTACTAATGCTTCTTTAATCTTTCCTATTGAGACGTTTAGGAATGCATTTATGTCTCTTTTAGTGCATATGACATTTGCCTCCACGTGTGGATTCAAACATGGTCCATAATCTCTGCTTACTAATGTTTCTTTCCTATTGAGACGTTTAGGAATGTATTCATGTGTCTTTTAGTGAATGGGATATTTGCCTCCACGTGTGGATTCATATCTCTGTGTTTCCTTACATAGATACATCACAAAATTACATGCTGGCATTGATTCATGACAACCAACCACAAAGAGGGAATAATTATTCAAGTTCCATAATGCAGACAAAGTAATAGTGAGAGAAAACTTACAACAAGAAACCAGGAATCTCGCCCGAGTGAGAAACCCAAACATTTTTATTCCACTGTACATCAATACATCCTGCCACTGCACTCTGCAGACCCACAATAGCAGTTCTTCCTCTTAATATTGCCACTCGAATCACGGACCTGATCGACTGAATAATTATAATGGTAAGTCAGCTCCTGTAAAGGTGGAATATTCTCTGCGGCAAAGAGCATTATGTGGGGCATTTTCTTGTCTTCGTGATCATAAAGGACATTCTGAGCATAAAGGTTAGGGGCACAACTGTGGTTAATGAACCTCCCCACATTGCCAAACTGTGCTGCATCAATGGTGAAACAACCCTCCTCCGCCACCTCAGGAGAAAGTCCATCTGCGAGCGAGCAGTCACTGTAATTTTTCCCAATGTCAAACAAGTATTCATCGTTGTGCCTCTGTTCAGCTTCCTTGTCTTCAATAAGCTCCCCAAAATACTCGCATATAAAACTCCCCGAAGGAATAGAAGTTAGGGATCTAACACCCCATCCCCTAGACTTTGTTTTGAAGATTTCAAGTTGGATTTGGATGCCATTCTGGGCGACTCTATTGTAGCAAGAAGGAGGACAGTTGCAACAAGGACCACACTCGTAGACCAGAGGCTTTGCCTCAACAATTGCACCATTGTAGTTATACGGAATCTCTCCTCCATTTTTAACTACGCAAGAGCATTTCCTAGAATCAGAACATCCTCCACTGCAATCACAACCCTTAGGGGGACTAGGGCAGTACCAATCCGGATATTTCATCTTATTTATGTAATTAAATGTCGGTGGTAACTCACTGTCCACAGTGTTTACAGCGCAAATGGGAAAAAACTCCTTCCCTCCTGAAATATCATCGACAACCAGACCTTCGCGTGCTTTAAACTTGTTTGATTTCTTGACTTCTTTCCATGCAAGCTCCGGTTGACCTGGAATTCGCCTCAATTCAAACATGAAAACAAGCTTCCCGTGCGGCCCTACATCATGCCTATACTTCTCCACTGTATACAAGCCATCATAAGTATACGTCGGAACTACCTTGGCTCTTGCATCTGTTTTTGAAGGTTTTGTCTCTTTAAAACCTCTAATTACCCGAACCGGATTCTTTGTAGTTATACTATTTTTGAGAGCCAAGTTCCCCCTTTCAAGTTTCTGGTCCTCAGCTTGTTTCTTGCCCGTTGCAGTCCCTCCTTGACCAGAGTACGTCAAAACATCAGGGTTATCTAAATCATCCGCATAAACCCCTGAAGCAACAATACTTGTCGCAATGATCATCTTACCGTGTTTTGTGTAATCAATGCCAGCTTGATAGAGCCGGTGAATCCCAACAAGTGCCAACTCTACCCTGTATTGAAATTCGTCCCCTACTTCAACTCCAGGCACCGATCCGATTATAAAGTTTGCTGTGTTGACTTCTTTCCCTTTATCTCTGACAATTTGTGCTGCTTGCAAATCAATTCTTTTGGCAGGGTCTCCTTTCTGCCTCAATTTTGCTTCTTCTGCTTGCAATAGCTTCCTACAAATAGCTTGGAAGAGACGTAACGTTTCCCTCACTTTGTTGCGCTCATTACCATCGCTTGAACTTTTGGGACCGAAAGGAGGAAGGGCCACCTCAAAATCATGTGGTCTCTTGTTCCCAGAAGGATTTTCGTCTTGCACTTGTATAGCAAAATTCCCCAAATCCTTGACCACCAGTTGACCTGTACCCTTACATGCTTCCTTGAGAGAAGGAAATAAGTTCTTCGTAGCTTTTAGCTTGCGGGCAGATTTAGGTTTCTCTTCTGGTGTGAAGCAGCTGGTGGCATTTCTTCTCTCCTCACTAACAGTCAACACAGTATCCGGATTAGGGACGGCAACATCCGGACAAGGGTCGGCAGACCCTTTCCCCTGCCTCCAAGGACAGTTTGGTGCAGCCATCATGCCTTGCACAATCACCCTGTCAGAATCATCTGCCAAGGCAACGGCAGCACCACCTGGATTTTTTTCTGTAAAACTTTTACCAAGCGGGTAAACCACTATTTCCTTACTCACTTCCCCTTTGACACCACTCACATCCTTTCCAATTACTTTCTGAGCCTTGATTTTCCGTTTGGGAGTCCTTCCTTCCAACTTCCTCTTTTGGGCATGACCGTCTCTAACTTCCTCCTTCAATTCTTCAACAACAGCCACCTCTCTCTCTCTTACTGGACTAACTTCCACATCACCCCGCAATTTCTCTAATGAAGCTGTTCCTTCCTTGGACTTTAGTTCCAACAAAGTTGCTTTCTTCCTGTCACCAACATCAGCATCCAATTCGTCTATGCCATTTCTTGGCGTCTCTCTCGCTGGACTACCTTGCTGTTTAGGTTTCACTGTCTCTCTTACCAGCTGGATCTCACCGGCAGCACTCTTATCTTGAGGACAAATAGTCTTGTTTCCCAAGAGAATCCTCCGCCGCTCGTCCTCAGTTGGGCACGGAGCATTCCTTCCACAGAAGGGAGGGAAGTCACGGGTAGCCGAAACCCTTCTTCTAGGAAGTTTGTGTCTCAAAGCAGTGTCTTCCAACATATTGGAACCGCAAATAGGCCACTCAGGCCGAGAACAATCTTTTGACCCACTAACCGGAACCATCCCATCTGCTGTAGACCTAATCTCAAGCAATGTCTTACTTTTAGCCGGTGCTTCAGTATCATGCAACTCGTTTGGTAGTTCTGATTCCTTGGTTTCTGAAGCTTTTGGCGATCCAGCTCCCAGAGGCCTCACAGAAGAGGGAACTTTGACATTGATCCCACTCGCAGCGACCACCCTCCCCACCAAATCATCCAACGTGACAGGCAGTTCCAACTCCGCTACCCTTTGCGCCACTTGCTGAGATACAGACTCATTCCCAGTTTCAATAGCTACAACACAATCACCCTCAGCAACATTTACTTTCTTTTCACCATCAATCAAATTCTCTTTATCACCAAGTGACACTACTCCCTCAGTACCATTGGCCTTCAGAGTGATAGGTGGAGCATTCTGTCCACACCCGGGTGGTAAATCCAGAACAGCACTTTTCACCACTTCTTGAGATAATGACTCTTTTCCATTTTCAAAAGCTTTAACACAAGCCCCCTCAGCAACATTTACTTTCTTTTCACCATCAATCAAATCCTCTTTATCACCAAGTGACACCACTGCCTCAGTACCCTTGGCCTTCAGAGTGATAGGTGGAGCATTCTGTCCACACCCGGGTGGTAAATCCTGAACAGCACTTTTCACCACTTGTTGAGATAATGACTCTTTTCCATTTTCAAAAGCTTTAACACAAGCCCCCTTTGCAACATTCACTTTCTTTTCATCAGCCACCGAATTCTCTTTGTCGCCAAGTGATGCCACTGCCTCAGAATCCCCAGCCTCAAGTTTGATACGTGGAGCACTCAGACCCAACCCAGGAGGAAAGTTCCGTACAGCACTTTTACAATCCCCATTTGCAACATCCACTTTCTTTTCATCAGCCATTGAATTCTCTTTATCTCCAGCCTCAGAATCCATAGGCTTCACATTGGTACGTGGAACATTCCGTCCACATCCAGGCGGGAAATCCCGGACACAGGAAACCCTCCGCCTCTTGTATTTGGGACGAACAAGATTTGACAAGGATCCCATCCTTCTCTGTAACTGGCAAGCAAACTGATATAAATGCTCAGAAACTGATCAACTGTATGGAAACGTCAGCGGGAAGAGAAACAAATCAAAACTTATCCAATTTAGACTGTATACGCATAACGAAAAAGGAAAAAATGATAACAAACGTTATCATCATAAAAGCATTTACGGAGAAACCAAGGTTCTGAGTACCGTACCAGCTCGGGTACCGGTTTTTCTATTGGTACAGTATGTACCGGTACCGGTCAATACCGGGTACCGTTTACCGAATTGGCGTTACCACTATTTTATAAAGTAATAAATCACAAATTTTCCCAATACCATTCAATTCGTCATAAAATAAACTTTCGTTAGACACCAAAAATTAAACTCTCATTATATACTCACTATACAAAACGAAAAAAAAAAAATATTACTAACTCCTATATCTTCCAATGGGCGGAACAGGTAAAGCATTAAACATGAGCATTAAAGGGTTAGTTTGGTCATTGTACCATTTTAGGGTTCCCATACATAAACCATTTTCTTACTTTATTGTGTTCCAAGCAATCAGTCGTGCCATGGCAAAAAGGTGCTATTACTTACTCTCTCTCTCTCTCTCTCTCTCTCTCTATATATATATATATATATATATAGGGAATGCTTCTAAAACGGGATTCCCGTTTCCGGACCTCCATGATCCAAACATTTTTTTGACGATCCGATCCGTTCAATGTGTTTAGAAGGTGTTTTCAAGGGTCCACGCGGGAAATCTTCAAAAAAAAAATACCGGGAAGGGCTTGATCCAAGCAGTTTTCGCAAAAAATGATCGGATTTTCCAAAAATAATTTGCAAAAATAATACCGGGTAGTCACGCATGTGTACTCGATACCGGTACTCAGAGGTTGAGGGAGGCCAGGACCAGTGCGGGCAGGCCCACACTCAACTCTCTCTTTTTATTTTTTTTTTACCTTTTTATTATAAATTGTCTTTCTTGAATGAATCTTGCTAACCTCCACCCAATAGGTGGAGGATAATATACATATAATGACAAACTAGTTCGGATATCAATGCACATTTCACGGATATTAACACACTTTTCTCGGATATCTACACACTTTTTACTTATTATCACTCTTTGGGTTGAGGTTAGCATTTTCCTTCATGAATTATTCTCTTTTCATTCACTCTCATATATTTCGTATATTATTTCATACTAACTATTAATTTCAAAACAAGAATAATTCCACTCTAATGCATAATGTCACAGTTTCAAAAATGGCTAAACCACTTGCTGTAAGCTTTATAGTACTATAGCAATTATTTACTATTAGTAGGATAGTCTTGTTTCTTTATCTCTCGATAGAACCCACAACACAATTGGAATTTTGAGCTTTTTTACTAACAATGGGAAAAAACATTCCTTGTAGTTGGAGCAGGATTGCTAAATATTGCATTTCAGCTTTTTGTGTACTGAATTGCTCTTAAACTTCATTCCCTGAGACAATTCAAGCAATTAATTACGTATGGATAATTTATGTACGTAAGTTTCTCATATATATGTTAGCTTTCTTATAGTTTTTAGCAAAAAGGTTCTTTGATTATTGTAGCATTTCTTATCACAAAATTTTTTGGTTGAAGTTCTGTGTCAAAGGTGCCCCCACCAGCCTTGATTCCTGGCTAGACACGGGTATGTCCCGGTAAGGAAAAATACGTAGCCGGTACAGAGAAAAAGTACGGTACGATGCAAAATTAGGGTACGGTCAAATCAAGGTTCTGTTCATGTGTTTACCTGAATCGATGGTTCTATATCGAAGATGGGTCTGCGAAAACGGTGACGAGACTGACGATGATAGCTGAAGATGCTGAATCGAGGCTTAACTGTTCAATCGATAGACGAATCTCCTGTCTTCTTCGCAGATCTTCGTTCACTCTCTCCCACCTACGAATCGCCGTTCTTCTCTGTATCGACGATTCAGACCAGCGGCTTGGGTTTTACCTCGTTGTATCTTGCAGCGGCGCATATGTGAAATTTTATTCGGTAAACGTATGGGTACAGACAAGAATGCACAGAAAATGCACCGACCGTGTTCGGGGACCCACTTTTGGGTCCCACACGAGTGTTCCGAACCGTTCATTATTTTTTTTTTAAATTCCCGAGGGGCCCACAAAGCTCAATCGGACGGTTAAAAATGCTCGAACCAAAGTCCCACCGTTTCAAGCAAAAAAAATTTGATTGAAACAGTGGGACTTTGGTTCGAGCACTTCTAACCGTCTGATTAAGCTGAAATTTTGTGGGGCCCCTCGGAAAAATGTTCTACGAATAATGAACTGTTCGGATCACTAGTGTGGGACCCAAAAGTGGGTCCCCGAACAAGATCGGTGCATTTTCTGGACATTTGGTTCTATACGGGTAGTAGGAAAACCTGTCGAGGGCCACTATCTTGATCAAAACAAATGGAATATTTTCAAAAAAACCCCTAAACTTTCAGCCGATTCTAAAAAAAAATACTTACATCAGCCGTTAACAAAACAACACCCAAAGTTTTATTCCGCCAACAAAAAAAACCCTGTCGTACCATTCCGTCAATTTTTTGACAGATGACGCTTAATGGTAACCGTTAAATTTTTTTGACAGATGATGCTTAACGGTAACTGACTAGTTGTTAAAGAGTTAGACTACATGTTTTGGAATCCGACGACTATGTTGACAAATCTCTTGTGCATAGATGTATCTGTGGGGCCATTTGCGTATCCCACACTAAAAATCCTAACCTTTCACTAACTTTAAAATAATTTTTCAAGTATGCTCATCAAAAATTCAACTCAATCAGATACCTGTAAATTTTTTATCCATTGGTTCAATTTTTCATCATAATTCTAGGATCGAAATTCTGAATGAAAATTTGAAACAATGGATTAAGCACTTACATGTATGCGATTGAGCTGATTTTTCATGAGCCCACTTCCACTTAAAAAGTTATTTTAAAACTAAGGAACAGTTTAGATTTTTCGTGTGGGAGTGTAAATGGGCCCCACAGACCCATCTTTGCACAAGCGACTTAACTTAATCAATTAGATCTTTGGGGCCCTACAGTCCCTTGTGCACAAATGGGTCTGTGGGGCCCATTTACGTGTCCCACACAAAAAATTCAAAACCGTTCACTAACTTTAAAATAAATTTTCAAGTGAGCTCACCAAAACAACTCAATAGCATACCTATAAGTGCTTGATCCATTGTTTCAATTTTTCATTTAGAATTTGGCCTTAATGGGCCCTCAGACCTATCTGTGCACAATGGGACTTAACTTAATCAATTGGATCTGTGGGGCCCATTTACAAGCCCCACACGAAAAAATCTGAACCGTTCACTAATTTTAAAATATTTTTTAAAGTGGGCTGTAAAAATCAGCTTAATCGAATACCTGTAACTTCTTGATCCATTGTGCCATTGGATCATAATTTTACCCATAAGTTACTGTTAAGCACCATCAGTCAAGAAATTGACGGAATGAGAAGGCAGGGTTTTTTTGTTGATGGAATAAAAGTTTAGGTGTTGTTTTCTTAACAGCTGAAGTCCAAGTGTTTTTCTTAGAATTGACTAAAAGTTCATGGGCTTTTTGGAAATTTTCCCCAAACAAATCAAACTAGATGGGTTTTTTTAAAAACAATATCAAATACATAGCCTTGTTTAAAAATAATATCCCAATCAATAATATTTTTGAAAACAATATCAAAGATATTTCTCTTCAAACCAAATATCAGATACATAGAAATTCGTATTGGTAAAATAAGTTTTTTGCTTTTACATATAATGAAATAGATTTTTTAAAATAAGTATTAAAAAAATTAGTCCTACCCCTGCCTTTTAAAGGTTTACTCTCATGGAAAGAAAATTAATCAAGGACAATTAATATATATATATATAATATATATATATATATATATATATATATACAAAAAACTTCCAATCCAAACTCCCGGATTTTATAACGTCCGGACCTCCACCTTCCCAATATTTTTTTGAAAATCCGAACCGTTAGATGTGTTTAAAACGTGATTTTAAGGTCCAACGCGAAGATTTGGCAAAAAAAAAAATACCGGAAGGGCTTGATCGAAGCGTTTTTCATAAAAGCTGTTTTTCATTTTCGATCAAGCCCTTCCGGGAAATTTTTTGCAAAACAAAAAAACACGTTTTGTTGACCTTAAAAACACGTTTTAAACACATCTAAGCGGTTGGATTTTCAAAAAAATATTAAAAATAGGTGACAAGGTCCGCAAAATGTGGTTTGGATAGGAAGGGGTTCCTATATATATATATATATAGGATGGCGATCTATGAGGACTCCCTCAAACAAAAATTCCGTGCGGACCTCACCATTTTTGAAGACTTTCCGGATCAAATTTTGACGATCCGAACCGCTCAATGTTTATAGCGTTTTTAACAAAAACTGATCCGATCAAGCCCTTCCGGGTATTTGTTTTTGAAGATTTTCCGCGTGGACCCTTAAAAATGCATTTTAAAAACATTGAGCGGTTCGGATCGTCAAAATTTGATCCGGAATGGTGAGGTCCGCACGGAATTATCCTAAGGGAGTCCTCAATAGATCGCCATCCTATATATATATACATGTATATATTTGACCTAATTTATTTCCATAATGAGAGGGCAATTTACTCTTATGGAAAGAAAATCAATCAAGGATAATATATACATTTCCATATTGAGAGGTCAATTTACTCTTATGGAAAGAAAATCAATCAAAAGGACAATATATACATGTATATTTGACCTAATTTATTTCCATAATAGGAGGCTGATTTACTCTTATTTGGAAAGAACCAATAAAAGAAGATATATATATACGGGGAGGATCCTATCCGGACGCCCTGATTTTTTAAAATCCGAACTCCCGTTTTGGGCCGTTGGATGAGATCCAATGGATGGAGACAGAGAGATATGTTATTTCATCTCGCGGGTCTAAATGCGGGTAAAAACACACCAGGCCATGGATTTCGGGTTAAAATAACTCGCGGGTTAAAAAAATCCCTTCCAAAAGTCAGCTTCTCTAACACGTTGTATATATATATATACAAGAAGTTTCCTATGAGGGCTCCCTTACAAAAAAAAGTGCGGAAAAACAGTTGTTAGCCGTTGGATCGCGTGAAGGGCATAAGATCCAACGGCCCACAACTGTTTTCCCGCACTTTTTTTGTGAGGGAGCCCTCATAGGATATGTTCTGTATATATATATACGAAAATTCTCTCATCCACACTCCCGGATTTAAGGAAAAAATGGGGTTTTTTTGTGTTGCAAATTTTTTTTGGAAAATCCGATCCGTCCAATGTGTTCAGAAGGTGTTTTCAAGGATCCACGCGGAAAATCTTCAAAAAAAAATACCGGGAAGGGCTTGATCAGCGGTTTTCGCAAAAAATGTAAATATATATATTTTGCGAAAACTGCTTGGATCAAGCCCTTTCGTATTTTTTTGAAGATGAAAACACCTTCATGGGACCCTTGAAAACACCTTGGACGGATCGATCGTCAAAAAAATTTGGATCACGAGGTGCGGAAATTAAAAGTCCGGATAATAGGATCCATATACGAAAATTCTCTTATCTATATATATATATATAGAGAGAGAGAGAGAGAGAGAGAGAGAGAGGAGGAGGAGGAGGAGGAGGAGGAGGAGAAGAAGAGGCGATTGAAGAAAACGAAGACAAGAGCGGCTGGAAATCGAAGCAGATCGAATGAAGAAGAAGCAATACGGTTGAAATCAACAATCTAACAGTTCACCGATGCACCGACGAGATGCATTTCTTGAACGAAAAAATCGAAGAGGAACGAACAAATCGAAGGTCTCTCTCTCTCTCTCTCTCTCTCTCTCTCTCTCTCTCTCTCTCTCTCTCTCTCTCTCTCTCTCTCTCTTTTGTGTGTGTGTGTGTGTGTGTGTGTGTGTACAGATGAAACTAGGGTTAGGGTTGGTTCAGTTTCATTTGAAAAATTAGGGTTTCCCAGTATATTTTGTTGTTTTTTTTTTTTTTTTTTTTTGCTGTTGTAGACAACTAATCAAGGGGTTGGGGGTGTTTTGACCCGCGTGGGTTATTTTAACCCGGATCCTAACCCGCGTGGACCATTTTGACCCGATTTAGACCCACGAGATTCAAACAACGTTCATCTCTCTCTCCAGCTGGTTTAGACCCGCGATGTATATATATATATATATATGTGTGTGTGTGTGTGTGTGTGTGTGTGTGTGTATTTTGGCCTAAAATAATAATATTATATATTCTATTAGAAATAATAATATTATATTCAGACCGGGCTCGGGTTGGGCCTTGAGGATTTTTCCAAATTCATCCCATTAACTAATCGGGTTTAAAATATCGATCCGATCCAACCCAACCCTATAGGCTTAAATTTATATCCCAAACCCTAAAAAAATCGCTCTAGGATGGGCGGGCTGGGTTGGGCCATCGGACTGGTGTGCACCCTTATGACTTTAGCCAAGGAAAATCCAGAGCACTCTCAAGCATTTCTCTTCTCTCCAAGTTCTTCTCAAATCCGTCAAGTTTTTGTGGAGAATCAACAAGCACCCAAGTTGCGTGCCGGTTCATCTACAACAACAACGGTCTACGCGTTAGCTAGCGAAGATCATCCTCAAATTCACCGTTTGTTCGAGATAAAGTTGTTCAAGCCCTCGATCAAGCTTCATTCTTCGAGCTTCTCAACTTGAAGATTTGAAAGAACTACTAGCCGGTTCAATCCTACGACAAGCTTCTGTAACCGTTAGGTTGCACCATCAACTCCGAAGATCAAATCAGAGAAATCATTCTTTATTGTAAAGAATTTAATAGAGGTTGAACCCATTTATCAAATCAAATCAATAAAAATATTATTTTTGTGCAACTTTTTCTTACCTTAATTGCAGGACACAAATTTGTGTGTTACACATGTTTTCAAACTACAACAAAGTAGAAAATGTCAATATAGACAACAATTTTTTTTAAAATAACAACTTAATAAAAAGTGTTTATTGAAATAGAGAATAGTTTTTCAAAAACGCTTTTAAAAAAATTGTTTTTGAAATCAGGTTTTGAAAAAAAAAATTGAAGAAAAACTATTTTTTAAACTTAAAACAGTTTTTCTTTTTTTTAAACAGCTTTTGAAAAATATAATTTTCAGAAAAATTAGTTTTGTGTAAATATTTTTAGAAAAATTAGTTTGAAAAATATTTGTGTAAATACAGTTTTTGGAAAAACTATTTTTTTAAAATAAAAGTTATTGTGAAACAGTTTGCGTAAACATAGTTTTAAAAAAAAAACTTTTTCGTGTAAATACTGTATTTTAATAATAAATTTTTAAAAATAGTTCTTAAAAAAAAGTTTTTGTAAAAACAATTTTTTAATTAATTTTTTGAAAATATTTTTGTTAGAGAGAGTGTGTGTGTTTTTGTGTACTTTCATGTGGTGTACTTGATTGAGCTAATGTGTGGTTCACTACATGTGGTTATTAGCAAAATGTTGTTATCCAAGCGCTAAAATTTAGTTTGTGGTTAAGAAGTTTGCTAAGTTTTGTTATTCTAATGTAAAACACTTTTTTTTTTTTTTTTAACAAACATTGGACTTTAGGAATCGTTTTAGTTTTGGTTGGGCATCGTACTCTCTATTTTTGTTTTCAGTACCAAACCAAAAAAAATAAACATAACTTCTTCTTAGGATCTATTTCTTAAGTATTTTCATTTTCTTATGTTTAGAAAACATGAAACTCCATAACAAGCCATTGAGAAGTCGACGTCCTTTCAGAGCAAGTCCAATGGGGTTGTAAAATGCTATAGCCATTTGCCCACTTTTAGCACCAAAAAGTGGTTAAAAAGTGGGTAACTAACTTTAAGTGCCAAATTTTGGCACCCCCCTCCAGTGGTGGGTTCTAAAATAGAACTAGGGGTGAAAAAAAAACCGGCGGAACCCGAACCGAACCGAAAACCGAAATTTCGGGCCGGTTTTCGGTCGGTCCATGCTTAAAAAAAACCGAAAAAACCGACCAAAAAAACCGAAAATATTCTCGGTTCGGCTTCGGTTTTATGGAATTACGGTGAACCCGAACCGAACCGAACCGAATTAGAACCGAACCGAAAGACCGAACCGATATAACCGAACCCGACCTAGCCCCGAACCGAACCGAATTAAAACCTAATCAACACCGTCCATTTCTTTTGATCTACACTGTCCATGTATGGACTATAAAACCAAAACCCTAACTTCTCTAATCTCCCATCACTCAGTAGTCAGTACATGAGCCATTGAGAGCCGACCTTTTTCTCTCTTCTTCTCTTCTCCCTCTCTTCTCTTCTCATTTCTGTCGACAGTACACAGTTGAAACTTCTCATCTACACCCGTTCGACACAGTACACAGTTGAAACTTCTCATCTACACCACCACGAGATCTACCTCCATTATCAAGTATCAACCATCAAGATCAGCTATCCAATCTGATTTCCGTCCCCCAATCTCATCATTTAAAGGCAAGTGCTCTAATCTAATCACTTCACTTGTGTCTTGTGAGAACACATATGCATGAAAATACTGAAATTGGTCTGAAATTAGAGATTTGAGTTAGTTCCTGAAATTGGTCCGAAATTAGATATTTGTTTTTCAAAATATGTTGGTGTAAAATATGTTGGTTCGAAATTACATATACATACAAGTGGTGGTTGTTGGTGTAAATTCCCGTTTGTTTCCTTTTTGGTGGTATGTATATATCCTGTAATGTCTCTATACGTATAGCTTTAAACAACCTTTAAGCACACTCTAGGTTGACACTGGAAGAAAGAGGTAAAACATCCAATAAGAATCAGGTTGATGTCGAATTTTGATCAACTATTATTTAATCACCGTTGTAATATGGAGTATTAAGATTTCTCAGAAGATAATTAGGGGTAGTTTTTAACTTTTTACATAGTTTTTAACTGTTACTAAATTTTCTGGGTTACTAAATTTTGTTCTACTGTTTTTGGTTGTGTCCCAGTGTTCAAACACTAAATTGAAGAGTGAAGAGTTTGATTTCAGTTCGAAGAAGAAATGTCTAGCCTCGAGGTATCCATTTTATTTCCTGCGTGATAATTTTTAGATTAACATTTAACAGTATGTAATTCGAAAAAACAGTGTGTAACTTGGAATTTGACTTTCCTTTTTTTTTAGATTGATGATGAAAATGAGTTTGATATGGATGATGTTATGGATGAAGCTGCTGAGTTTGATTTACCTGATAATATTGATCTTGATATGGAAAATGATGATGAAGTGGATGAAAAAACAGAAAATAATACTAAAAAAGGTGGTGATGGTCTAGTCAGTAATAAGAGGGCGGCTTGCTGGAAAGATTTTAAAGTTACATTTCATGAATTTTGAATGGGTATCGTCATTCATGAATTTTGATTAATAGCAGATCAGAATTCTGGCTTTCTGGTTTTAGTCATGACCATTCCATGGCTTTCTGGATTCATTCTATAATTCTGGTATTAGTCGTGTGTTTGTTTCATGTTTGGACTGCGGTTTGCGAATTTTGTTTCCAATTGGTAAGAAATTTATTTGTGTGGTTTTGGATGTTTTCAGGTGAAGATTCTCAAGAACGCAACCATATCCGGAGCATTAGAGTTAACCACACTGTTGGTTCTCACGAGCAATTAAATTTATCACGGTTTTATTTTAGCTGAAGTAGTGTTTTCCTTGCTTCTTTGTGTTCATCTTTTTGGTATGTGTAATGTGTTAAACAATGGAGATTTGGAAACTGTAAGTGACTTAAGTGTGTAATGTGTATGCATTTCTGATGGTGGTTGAAACTGGAAATTATGATGCTGGAAATTATGATGCAAAGATGCAGTGAAACTAGAAATTTGATGGGATTTTTCGCCCATATATGAGGCACTAGGCAGTAGCTAGCCTGGGTTTTTTTGTGTTGATTGAATTAATCAATTAATGGATTTTCTGTTAATGCATTGATGCTGGAAATTATGGTGTTTTCATTTTAAGTTTGTGTTGTTTGAAAGAACATCTGAACATGTGAATATGTGATATGAGTTAACAAGTGGAAATTGGCCCCAAGTAAACGGTGAAAAAATTAAAACAGTGAGTTTGGCACCAAAGAAACATTTTTATTAGGCCCAAGTTGGCCCATTTTAAGTTTCATACGGTGGGTTTGGCCCAAAAGCAAATTTTGGGTTAGGCCTAAGTTGGCCCATTTTGGGTTTGATGTACAAGTGGGTTTGGCCCAGAAGTAATTTTTTTTAGGCCCAAGTTAGCCCATTTCGGTTAAACCGATTTTCCCCGAAAACCCCGAAAACCCCGACCGAACCGAAACACCCCGAACCGAATCGGTCCCTTCGTATAATCGGTCGGGATCGGTTCCGACAAACCTTACCCCGAACCGAATCGGTCCGGGAAACTTTCACCCCGAACCGACCGAAACCGAACCGATTTCACCCCTAAATAGAACCAAAAGGTTCTAAATTTTAACTAACTTCCCCTCCACCTCATTTTTACTAATTTCTCAATCTCAATTCAACAACTATTCAACTACTTCTGTCCCAAAACATATTTCCAATCCGCGTGACTAAAAAAAAAAATTTGTTTTTTAAATGTCTTTATTGCACACACTAAATCATTTTATTGCACACTAGAGGCTACAACATTAGATCATTTTACCCACTTTATCTTCCTCCTTTCTATCATCAACTTGGTAAACCCAGGAAAGAGAGCACCGACTGCTCTCTCTCTCTCTCTCTCTCTCTCTCTCTCTCTCTCTCTCTCTCTCTCTCTCTCTCTCTCTCTCTCTCTCTACACACACACTCTCCATATCTCGTTCTCCATATCTCGTTCTACACGAAGAACTAAAAAAAACACGATCGATCTAACCCAAAAACCCCTTTCTTTGTCTCGACCAAATCTCCCCCCTTTCTCGATCAAACCCCATCTCTCTCTCAATCAAACCCAGGTGAAAAAGCATAAACTATCAACGATTTGCATCAGTTCCGGTGACTTTGTGCAGATTCTAACGGCTTCGTGTAGATTCCGGCGACACTCCGGCTCAGTCAGGTACCTCCGACCGTTCACTTTCTGGTATTGGCAATTAAATATGCTGAGGTGGCAAATATGGCTATAGCCATTTGGGGCGCCAAATATCTAACCCCATATCCAACTTTGCCATTTTCCATCCCCTTTTCCATCCCCCATTGGCGCTTGGAGTTCTATCATGGTGATGGAAAATGGCTATACAACCCCTTTTCCACCCCCATTGGACCTGCTCTTAGGGCCCATTTGGATGGGGACTAAAGAGCCCGGATGAGATTGGGCCCAAATTACTCATCCCAGACCCACTATTGATCCATGATTTGGGAAAAAGTGCGGCCCAGATTGCTCATCCTGTGGACAATTTTGACGCAGCGTTGTAGTGGAAATAGACTAGATATTGTTCTAGTAGACGAATTGGTTAGATATAAACGAATTGGTTAAATATCATTCTAACAGACGAACTCTTGAATCCACGAGAGAAGTTATAAACACCTTGCTCACAAGGAAAATAGAGAGAACTCTAGAAATATTTTTGATAGTTGATTGAATAAATATAGAATGAAATGTTACATCCCTATTTATAATAAGCAAACCCTAATTCGACTAGGACTGAAACTAATTAAAGAAAAAGAAAATCCTAATTCAACTAGGATTCAAACTATTTAACGAAGAAACAAATCCTAATTCAACTTGTCACGCCCTCTAAATTTAGAGCAAAATACATTAAGAAATTCCACGTGGACGATCAACAAGTCCACGGGCCACGTCGAAGTCCAAGTTCAGTAGTCAAAGTCAACATCAAAGGGTACAATAGTCTATGGATACCCATTCCCCAAATTGAAATACACGAGTCTTAAAGTTATTACAAATCCAAGTCAAAAGATTTAATATGAATAAGTTACAAAATCATCTCTTCAAAACATTATAAACTCGAGATGATGAGGTAACTCCTCTTTAAGCTTTCAAAAGATGTTTGCATTCACTTCATGCACATCCAAGTCATGCTCCGTACTAGGTACCTGAAAATGATAGGTTGAGCTCACTAGCCCAGTAGAGAAACGTCTACCAAAACTAAACACAATGAAATGTAGATGCAAGATGAGACATGAGAATGATAGCACTATATAGGATACAAAAGAGTTTACGAGAGTCCAACGAGATACATATAAGTTTATAAATCCCTTGTTATCACCCAAGTGTGCCCAAAGCGTACCCGATACGTGTCCCCTCTCATAAGTGTCCAATTCATCCGATGTGTCGCGTCGCGTCAACCATTTATTTAAATTAGATCTTTAGAAATTCCTCGCATCACATCCATAGGACGGCCCGAGTATCATTCTGGGCTATCTTTCGACCCCGTATAATCTTCCCCTTGGCCAAGGCATAATTCCTCGCGACACGCCCATAGGACGGCCCGAGTATCATTCCGGGCTACCTTTCGGCCCCGTATCACAAGTTTCAAGTTCTCATTTCAGTTCACGTTCATTGGTTTTGCACAAGTGTCATCAAGTCACTCCCAACCTCGGTTCGTCATTCAAGTTCACGCATTTCATCAAAGTCGCCTAATTCGCACATAACAAGTGTATAGTCGCGTGGGTGTCGCGTTAAAAATCAACCCAAGTCACCATAGGTTAGGGACAAGTTACTCAACGAGTTTTGAGGTATAAGAGATGATTATTTTTTTTGAACGGCAAAAAAGATTTTATTAATCTTTGAAAACGGATTACAAAGATTAAAGGGAGCCTAAGAGAAACGGCATCACAACGGAAAACGAGCATCCCAACAAGGTTGGCACCCTCGCGAACCAAAAATCATATGCCACTTAGGACCCGAAAGGGAAAAGGCTAACAAAAGAGATTGGCAAGATACCAACCAAAATACAACAATTCCACATAAAAAGAAGCAGGTATAGGATCATCTTCCAAGCACTATCCTTGACTCCACTGAAGCTCCATGAATACAATTTGGGAAGAAACAACAGCCTTGACATATCTTAGATGGTTCGAACTCAAGATTTAGCAATGAGAAGCAGCGGCCCAGAAAAATGTAGAACCCAGATGAAATTCAGCAAGAAAGAAGCCCAAATGGTCTCAAGAGAAACAGCATGGACCCCAACAATCAAAAGACTAGCAACAGCATAACAACTCACAGTGGCATCAGCTCAAAGAAATTTAAAACATCTATAGCGGAGCAGATTGATACATCCAATAGACAATAAAATTGTGACCCAAATCCACACAAAGACACCTCAAGCATCAGCCGAGGATTAGACCACAAGTAAGAGCCTAACTGTGGAGGAATGCACCATAGCAGCAGCAGCTAGATTGAATACTTCCAAGAAGTAGCAGTAGCACAAAACAAGACTGATCCAAGATACCAAAAGCAAGGTCAGTAGACATAGTTGAAGGAGTTATTAAGAATAACTTTCATATGCCACAGCTTCCCACTAATGTGAAGGATTTTGGGTTCCAAAAGCACAGCAGTCCTCCTGAAGTTCCTGAAGTTTCAACATCCAAAAATGAAATTTATCCTCCCACCATAAAGACTTTAAGAAGTCGTCTAAAATGGCACCTTGCTTGGTTTCTTGAAAAAAGTACCACATCCATTCTTCTTCTTCTTCTTTTTCCTTTAGAAACTACTTAATTCTTCCCCTTTTCTCCTTCTTAGAGTGTCCCCTTATGATCCAAGGCCATTACCAATTCTGCAAATTTAGAGGAGGGAAACAACCCTGGTATTATCCTGGGCTCTCAATTCTGCAATTTTACGGATGACTACTTCCTCATCACCGTTATAACTCATGTATAGCTTATTGACTTCCCAAACAGCTTGTGCTTCATTCAATAACATTTTGTTCCTATTGTTAATACCGTTTGATGAAATAGACGTTGATAAGGAAACACCTACCGTTTGATGAAATAGACGTTGTATAAGAGATGATTATGCCAAGTATTAGTACGAACAAGCGACCGAAATCGACGAAAACAAGTTTTGGTTAGGTGAAGGGGGGAGTGGATCGATCCATGGAATGAGTGGATTGATCCACTGTGGGAGTGGATCGATCCATGGAATGAGTGGATTGATCCACTGTGGGAGTGGATCAATCCACTTTGTGAAAATTCTTCATCAGAGTGATCTGGATTGATCCACTATGATGAGTGGATCAATCCACTTTGATCCAAGACAAAAGAAAAGGGAGTGGATCGATCCAGTACAAGAGTGGATCGATCCACTATGATTCAAAACACCAACAGGAGGTTGTGGATCGATCCAGAACAAGAGTGGATCGATCCAAAAGCCTTACGAGCAGAATTTTGACAAATTTTCATGGGTTTTCCAATGAGCTTCAATCCAAGTATGTTCATGATTAAATATCAACACAACAAGTTACAAGAGGGTATTGCAACAACTAATTTACATAGAACATCAACAACAAACATGTATCAACATCCAAGCAAATCCATGGAACTAGAAAATGGGTTTTTACATGAAACAAGAGGGATTGATCAAAGATGGGTATAATCTACACACCACACACTTCAAAACACTTAGTAATGGTAGAAATCCCCTACCTCAAGGTTTGGAAGCTTGTGAACAAAGGATGAGCAAAACCCTTGCCTTCTCTCCAATACTCCAACCGAATCTCCTCCTTCCGGAGTGAAATGAACGATACCCGGGCTTCCGAACACGCGTAGGAGTCTAGTATTGGAGAGGGTTTCGAATGAATTTGAGGTTTTTGGGTGAAATTTGTGGAGAAGATGAAGAAGATGGAAGAAGGAGTAGAGAGGGAGGGGTAACGTCTGATGAAAGGGGAGGGAGTGGGTGGCTCTCTCCTCATATACACCACACAACACACATGTATCTAATATTCACACCCCAAGCCCCTCTAGTTACTTGTGTCATGCAATATGGCTCCAAATCACTCCTATCACAATCTAATCCAATATTAAAACATTTCAAACAATTCCTCAAATTTTCCCCAACTTTATTTCTGAAAAATATTTAAAACACGGGTGTTTACACAACTAGACCAAGAATCCAAATAAAATTGAAAATCAAAATCAAACCGAATATGGAAATATAATAATTCTAACCTAAATGTAAATATTCTAGTCAAAATCTTATTCTAAAGCAATACAAATAAAAATAAAGAAAATTTCATATCTTGTCCTACATGAGTCTGTTAGAACGATATCTAACCAATTCGTTTACTAGAACGATATCTTGTCCTATATCATTCCCTCTCTCTTAAAAAAAACTCGCCCTCGAGTTTCTAGTGCTTGAAGAAACTTGATACGCCTGCTTTTGTCTGCATCAACTTTGTATTTCAAATTAATTTTCTCAAACAAGAACTTCAACAATGAACTCCAGGCGACTTCACCTAAAAAATATTGTAGTGTCATCTTCCAATATTTAGCAAGTCGAACACAAATAAAATAATACCCAAAACACGTGGAATTCTTCAACCTCTTGCTTCTCTTCCAAATTATTTATGGAAAAATATACTTGCAATGAACTCTTCTCTGCATGCTTCAATTTGTTACAAGATTCACTAGATGGATATTCGAATCTAATCAAATTGCTCCACACCAAGAAAATCTACAAAAGCAACATCAGTACCCTTCAGAGTACAATCATGGTGTAAATCCATTCTTTGGTTGTGTGCGTCGAATGGATTGTTGATCGGTTCTCCTGAAGTCAATTCTTTCAAAACCGCGTACCTTCGCTTGTGTTCCTAACTCGCTTTTCCTCCTCAGCACTATTTTTGGTATCGACCTCCTCCAATAGAAAATAATTCTGGACCTCAGCAACTGGATCACCGTTATTGATATTAATTTTCGGCTTCTCACCATCACCCATTTCAATTTTCTTATTATCAACTTTGATTATGACCTCTTTGACAACTTCTCCAACAACATCGTTGGCAAGAGTGGTTGTATTTTGTTGCTTTGATCCGTATTTTTCCTTCAATAATTGCTTATAATTCCATGGCAAAAATCTCTCCATCAAACGTTTTTTAATTCTTGCACGGATATGACGCTTATTCTGCTGATCTCTTAAAGATTGCAAATCTAGCCACCAATTGAGTGTTGGACCTGTAAGCTTTAACAACACTTATCTACACTTTTCTCCACTCAAGATTGTCATATACTCAACAATATCCTCAAGGTTAAGTATCCAATCTAGAATATCTTTAAAATATTCACAACCACTAAATTTAGGTAAACTTTTGTAGTACCTGAAATCTGAATGGTTGTGAAGATGTTGTAAAGACAGTTTGAACTGCTTGATGTTTATGAACCTTTCATCGGATTGACTCACAACATTTTGACGAAAAAAATTATTGTTCCTTGAATCACCATTGTAAATTAGATTATAAGTTCGCCTAAGCTATAGGCATCCAGGATGGTTGCCCGCCCTTGGTTCACGTGCCTGTTGTTGACGAGCCTATTGATGAACCTACTGATCTCGTGTTTGTTGATCACGAGGTGGATCGTTAGGATCAGGACCTGTTGGTAGCCTAGTGTTGATTGTAATAGCCAACGCATTCAACATCGTGCATATCTCTGCCAGTTGTTGTTGTTGACCATCAATCGCGCCCCATACCGCATCAATCCCACGATCTCCAAAGGTTTGTTCTCCGTCTTTGACCATTGAAACAAGGGAGGACCTTGCTCTGATACCACTTTGACGCAGCGTTGTAGCGGAAGTAGACTAGATATCGTTTTAGTACACTAATTGGTTAGATATCGTTCTAACAGACGAACTCTTGAATCCACAAGAGAAGTTATAAACACCTTGCTCACAAGGAAAATAGAGAGAACTCTATAAATATTATTGATAGTTGATTGAATGAATATAGAATGAAAGGTTACATCTCTATTTATAATACGCAAACCCTAATTCGACTAGGACTCAAACTAATTAAAGAAAAAGCAAATCCTAATTGAACTAGGACTCAAAGTATTTGAAGAAGAAACAAATCCTAATTCAACTAGACCAAGAATCCTAATAAAATTGGAAATCAAAATCAAACCGAATACAGAAATATAATAATTCTAACTTAAACGTAAATATTCCTAGTCAAAATCTTATACTAAAACAATACAAATAAAAATAAAAGAACTTCCATATCTTCTCCTACATCAAATTTAATACGCCCAGCCTTCTTAATTTTGGAAATTTAGTTCGAGCATCTCAAATTACCTCGGTACCCCTTCCAGACCCCCCCAATACCCCAAGTCTCTCCTCATTCACATAACCCTAGCTAACGTAGAGGGAGAGAGTGTTGGTGTGGCGATTTGCAGCGAATGAATTTTTTTAGAGGTTTTAATCATAACTTTTGCAATTTATACTCTTCACGTCATGATAAACTAATAATTCACAAAAAAATTATGCAAACTAACAAAAGCTTAAAAAACGTCTTTGACAATCTTTTTTTTTTATATATATAGACTTGATAAACTCTTTAGCGTCTTCAGTTTTCTCTATCATTATTCTCGGTTATTTCTGTCACTAGCATTAGAGATTTAACAAATTCATTTAGATTGAGTTTGACCAAACTTTTTATGGGCTTTTTGGTACGGTCCTTTTTGTTGCTTTCGCTCAATCTTTACAAGATTCAACTTAATTTTTTACACCATATTTTTTCTCTGGACAAGAGAATTTGAAAAAAGTATAAAAACATAGACCAAAGTGGAAAAAAGTTAGTAATATAAGACGACGAAAAAGACCAATAAAGTCGAAAACGTTGGGTCTTCTGCATCGTCTTATATGAACTTCTTTCAACTTTACTCTATGTTTTATACTTTCTCAATTCTTCTCATCGAGATGAAAAATACGGTCTAAAAACTTGACCCGAATCTTGTACTCCGTCTCTTTTCTAGTGTCGACATTTCCATTTTGGGTTGTCCCTTAATAAGTGTGTTTTGAAAAGCTAATGGGTAAAAATTTGTCCAATTGTCATTTTGGCCTTTTGAAAAGTTAATGGGTAAATAGTTAATGTATAAAAGTAGAGGATAATTTTGAAAAATGAAAGTACAAGTTGATGTAAAATGTGTAATGATGATGTATATTTAATAAGTTAAATTGATAAAGTAACACACTTATAAATGGACGGAGGGAGTAAAAATAAGAGAAATAAACTAAAAAGAGTGTGCCAAAAATCTTTAAAAAGTTGGCCAAACCCACCATGAAATTTAGATTGCAACACACCTTTTTGATATATTTAAATTCTGGGTCTTAATTTTAATGTGGTGGGTCTCATAATTGTATTCAGTTCCTCATTGCTAATTTGATCCTATCGGGTCTCAGTCCTTTGTCAGAGGCGGATTCAGTGGTGATACTGTCACGGGAGCAAAGATTCAATGGTTATCCTCCATCTACCAACTTTCACGAGAGGAGTTTTGGATCCGACATTGGAATTGAGTGACTTTTTCTTCCGTTGGCTTTTTTGTATTTTCGGACCAGTAGTTTCCTTTGCACGCGCGCTTGTACTTGACTTTATTCAATATATGATGTGTTTAGCTTCCCAAAACTACGTATTTTGGGTCCCATATGACGACTTTGTTAATGCCTTGATTTATTTTTTGTCATTATTTTTTATTTATGCGGTCACATTTTTATTGTATTTATGCGGTGACCTTTTTACCTTTCGTACCACTTAGCGTTGCGCTTTATTTTGACCTTTTTACCTTTCAACTTTATTTTTGACTAAGTGCGCGTCATTGAGGTTATTACTATAGGCGTTGACGGCTAGTTTTAGGAAATGTTAGGGTTCGAGATAGGGTGTTGGTTTGGCCTTGTCTGATTGTTTGTTTGGGTCTTGAATATGTCTGAATCTTTAATTTTGTTGATGTTGCTAGCTTGTATGGATGTGTTGTGTTGTACTTTATTTGATATCAATAATATACTATATGATTTGTTTTGCTCAAAAAAAAAAAAATGTTGATGATTCTTGACAGAATCTCTTTGTAGCTTGTATGGATGTGTCGTGCTATACTTTATTTCATATCAATCATATATATGATTGCAGTTCAAAATCATATAGTATATGATTTGTTTTGCACAAAAATCATAGATCAAGAGGTATGCCATCTTATGTTCTACAATAAAAGTTTTCCAGTATACATACATTTATAAAAGAGTGGGTCACAAAAATAATAATGTAACTTTGGCAAGTACAAAGTAAAATCAGAATTAACTATCCTCCAAAAGCCAATGGCGAAGAGGAATGTTTTGAAGATATTGCTAATCCTAATTTTGAGTTTTTTTTTTTTTGACCCCTCAACGTTATCAGTTAACACCATTGTGTGAGAGACGTGGAAAAAAAAAAAAAAACCCTACAAAAAGGTAATCATTTTACTGTTGGCTAGAAAAGGGAAATACATTCGAGTATTTCGATTTGTGTAATTTTTCGGGGTACTATCACAAGTTTTTCTGGACAGCGATTCTATCATAATTTCACGTGGTATAATACTAAAAGAGAGTTCCTAACATAATTTCATTTCATCTGATATAGATAAGATAGATATAAGTTCTATGAGGCCATTACTTAGAAGTATACTTTGTGCAGCAGTCCTTCCTATCGGATCGAAATGGACCCCATCACATCGACTTACACATATATTGTGCAAGAATAATAGGGTTTCCATAAGGTTCTTCAATTCTTGTAATAGCAACGATGAGTTTTCGATTTAGCAGTCTTGCTACATAAGTGAAATCTATAAGCAAACAAATAAGGAAATATGATCGTGCTCCAACAATGTACAATACTAGACAAGCTATGATCCAGGTAGGAGTAAACAAACCCTACCCACGAAAACATTATGCATTTCGAAATTATCAGAAGGCCAGAAACTCCTTGATTATCACAGCAAAACCTGCAGCTTTACTGCATTGGTTCCCTTCGTAGTTCATACACTTATTATTTAAACAATTACTCATTTTCTCGTTTGTTTGCATTTTTCTTATTAAACCCGAGAGCAACCGTCATTACTCTCACATGACAAAGGTGGAGTAAAACTAGTTCTTGCACCCTCATTTGACAAGATTGATAACAGGAATCAGCTCTGAAAAAATAGAACTGGATTACAATGATAACAAGCTTAAAATAGAATAAATAGAAAAACACTACTTAAATCAGAAACAAAATTTCGCACGAACAAAAACTTTCCATAACCTTATTGGTGGTTTTTGGAACCATATGCGATGAAATTTACACTGATGTCATCAGATAAAGACCATCGTCCCGTCAAGGGGTTGTATACAAACCCAGCCATCTCTTGAACCTGGTAAATAGAAAGAGTACACATTTACAACTGAGGCAAAAAATGCTTGGGAGCGGAGAATGGAGATCCATTAAATTTATGATTCATTTTGCTTACAGTTATAGAAGCACGCTGGAGGATCAGGGTTAGTTCTTCGGGAGTAAGAAAACTTGACCACTGATGTGTACCTTTTGGGAGCTGTCGAATATCAAATGCACAAATGCGTCAAAGAGGTGGAGTTCGGGTGAGTTTTTTACAGTGGCAGATCTGTTCAGAAACAAATCTTTAAAAAAAATAGTGTGGCGCGTAACACCTAATCAAATGCAACATGCCAACAACCATGCTTCAATCTCTCCCTCTCTCAGACAAATCAAACTTTCCTCTACTAGAACTTGAATGGGAGTGTGTAGCACGGACACGGATATGGACAACAACACGACACGGGACACGGACACGGGATTTCTCAAAAAAGGGACAGGGACGCGAACACAGCATGGGACACTGGCAAAAATAAATAAAATTTATTTTATACCAATGAAAAATATAGTTATATGTATAAGCATGAAGCTTCAATATATATAAACAAGTATCATATATACATCATATTACCCTTTTAACCCAAACTATGTGAAGTAATATACATTTACCTCCCCAAAGAAATTAAAAATTGCATATTTAACCCCTGCCGTGTCCTCCCGTGTCCTCCCGTGTCCCCCTAAAAAAATTAATTAAATTTATTAGACATGCCACGTGGCATGTCCTATACGTATTTTGCCTTGTCCCTGCGTGTTCCCGTGTCGGACATGGGGACACGCTAGCCTTTAGGAGTGTCGGTGCTTCATAGGTTGAACCTATGCACGTCCCTGCTTGGGGTGTTGGGAAATACCTCAAAGTCTTAAGCCAACGCACAAATAAGACATCTAAGACATACATACTGTTAGAGCTTGTCCCACATTGGTTAATTATAACCTCCGAGTCTAGTATATGAGCCTGGGCGGCCTCTCCACTCATAGCCAATTGGTTTTGAGTTGGATGCTTTAACATGGTATCAGAGCTAGGCTTTCGGAGGATTTTGGACAAGACTCTCTTGGTTATTACCCCGTTGTTTGCGCCATAAGTGCACATTGTTTCGTTGTGATCCCAATGTTGCAGATCTGTTGTTTACCTCTCCACGTGCGGGTCAGGGGTCGCACGTGCGGGGAGTGTTAGAGCTTGTCCCACATTGGTTAATTATAACCTCCGAGTCTAGTATATGAGCCTGGGCAGCCTCTCCACTCATAGCCAATTGGTTTTGAGTTGGATGCTTTATTACATACTACAGTATACATCTATGAAAGCAATAGAATGCATGTCTCAAACAATTTATATGAAAGACGAATCTTAAACACAAAGGAACAAGCTGACAGAATGTTTTTTATTTGGGAAAACTACAAATACCTCCCATGAGGTTTCCGTCAAACTTCCCTATCCTAGTTCCACAAACTACAAATATGCCACTCAACCCACTCTCCTTCCTCTCTCCCTCCCACCAAACCCACTGCCATAAATCTCTCCTTGAACTAAAGGTCACAGTTATTCCCAAGGGTTTCTTGATGAATGAAAAGAGTTTCAGAGGTTAATACGTTCTTTCTTTCTTTTTTTATTGGCAAAGAAAGAGGTTAATACGTTCTTGCAAAGACCCTGGGTCACTTCATCAGCTAAATAAGCTTCTTATCATTGGGAGCTTCCAGGAATACTGAAGAGTGGTGGCAAGCAAAATTCATAAGTACGGCGTCCACAGTTACATTTACCAACAATGGCAGAGGGAGGCTACGTCCAGTGAGGGGCTGGGCCCCCACTCAATCCTCTTTTTATTATTTAATTTTGTATTTTTATAATGTCTTTTCATGCATTATTCTCTTTCTAACCACTCTCATATGTTTTGTATATCATTTCACTCTAAACTTTTTATTTCAAAATTAGAACTCCTCTACTACTCTACTGCTCTACACTGATGAAATGAGATGTCTAATGCAAAAAAAAAAAAACCATCACTCTCTGATGCATAATGTCTTAAGTTCAAGAGTGGCTAAACCAAGGGCGGTAAACATTATACTTCAGCAATTGTTTACAAATTTTATCTTTTTTGTGATAAGTAATTTTTTAGGATAGTCTTGTTTCTTTCTCTTTGTCGATAGAACCAACAATGCAATTCGAATTTGGAGATGTTGGAATAAAATTATAAAAATTATATCAATTCAACTTGGGAGTAAGATGGCTAAATATTACATCTCAGTTTTTGTGTATTGAATTGCTATTAGACTTGACCCGCTGAGATAATTCAAGCAATTGTTTTGTATTTATGATTTATGCGAATTATCCAAAAAAAATTATGATTTATGTAAATAACTCTCTCAATAAATATGTTACCTTTTTTCTTCTATCAGCACAAAAGTTTTTTTACGGAGAAGATTTAGTTATCTTTCTACATCATGCTAATTAGATGCCAAAGCTCTATTATATGGTTCAAATTCAAGCTTACTCAAATGGAGTAAATACGTTGACCTCAGCGCCTTAAAGAACAAATGTGCAGACAGCTCTTAGGGGATAGAAAAATCAACATAAATGAAAAGAAAACAAGTTGTACTATAACTTACCAACCATAGCCAGAACTACTTAACCAATTCAGCATTCTTAAACCTCATGAAGCATGTACTATGATTTGCTTAAACACTTCATAGTTAATTTTTGGCATTTTTAACAACTCAATGTTGAGCCATGTAACATCATAGAAATGCGTTGGAAGATCACACTAATAAGACAATGTAGACAGAGGAACTTCGCCCACCCAAGATCACACTAATAAGACAATGTAGACAGAGGAACTTCATCCACCCAAAAGAAAATATAAAAGGGTAACTTATCCATTGAAGAAGAAGGCAAAAGGCAGGAGACCAAGTTCAACTGAATGGGCAGGAGTTCTATAGCAAATACCGAACATTATTATGGGGAGATAAAGATAAGTAATGAATTAATCGACCATTCGATAAGACATTTACCCATTGAAGAATGTACTCAGCCGCAACGATGGCTGTTGCATAGGATCTCATTGAACGATTGATTGTTGATATCACAGTGGCTCCATCAGAAACAGTTAACGCTGCCAGGGATTTGCAGAATTCAGCAGGATGAGCAACGTGCTCAATTACCTGAGTGACATGAAAACAACAGCAAAATACCAAACTGCATAAGCAGAACACGAGGAAGCAGAAGGGACACAGAAGAACCATCAGTTTTCCTAAAAAAATCAGGGTGTTTGATGGGTTATTGCAAACATCTAGGTCCAGTTCATCCACTAAATTATTAATTTAGCAATTGCTTGTAATTGTTCATGGGATAGATGGCATCGGGACTAAGTAGTTTGAGCTTATTACTATCTGGTAGTGTACATTCAGCAGGGTTTGGCTTCTTCAAAAAGAAGCCAACCTGAAATTGATAGTCAATACCCATTAACTATGAAGTTAAGCTCAATAGAGTACAACTATGAAGCACGAGTAGGGGTGGATTACACGGTCTGTAACGGCACAGCGATATGGAAAAAACCTATAAAAAGAGGATACGGATATGGCTAAAATATGTGCATAAGTGAAATAGAGAATAAGATACCTGCACGAGTACCAGTTTATGTTAACATAAACCTATTTATTGCAGAAAAATGCTGCACGAGTACCAGCTATTTAATTACTACAGTAATATTGCAATGTTAACATAAACCTATTTATTGCAATGTTTGGCCAACTGTAGTTTGGAGTACCTGTGCTTCATATATTGCAATGTTTGGCCAACATAAACCCCAAAACCCTTTCTATGCAAGTAGTGTACAAATAGTGACTTAACAAACATAAATAGCAGCAATGTAACCATTTTTACCCAACAGCACTTAAAATAACAACTATGTACTGTACCTCTAAAGCAATAACAGCATCAAACTCTCTGCACTCCTCAACAAGTTTTTCTGTCCACAGAATTGTGTGTGAGCTTGGAAATATTTAACTAAAAGTTTGAGCTACAAGAACTGTGACATGAGGAATTAACATAAACCTACAACTTTCATGATGGTCAACAACAAGATTTGAACAATTAATACTATTTGTTTAATAGTCCCTAGTCCCTACTACCAACATCTTTAAACATGAAAGGCAGTTCCCAGTTTCCATTACAAGTTACAAACAAAAACAACAAACTGAAACTCTTCGTTCACTAATTAGCAACCTACAAGGGCAATCAGAAAATGTCAAAATTCTACCTCTTGCCATTTCAAGAAGATCAAAAGAGACCCAGGACTTACAGAAAACTACACCACATCCACCACCACAGAAAACAGATTGACCTAAAATGGGATGACTGTTTTGCTCAGTTATGACATCGTGCAGACAGATCTTTCATTTTTACCAATAAATGGAACAAGTTCACTTAGCTTCAAACTTTTGGTTGTATTTAGTAAATCTTTCATATGTGGATTCTTACACACGACATTAAAAGTTGAAAAGGATATACATGATGGAATCCTTCCAATTTGAAGGCTAAGATGTTCATAAAAAGTTGTCAAGTTTTGTCTTCTCCCACTTTCCAGTTACTTACTTCTTTGTCCTCAAGAGTGTCTCCTCCATGTACACATCCCCAACCTGAACGAAAATCTACGTGGTCACATCTTTCCTTCCTTCTCCACAGACTTACTAACATATCATGGCATGTAGATGTGGGAAATGGCTACCCTGTTGGTCAAATACCATTGAACCAAAATTCAATTATCATGTCCAGCCAGTTTTCTTCAACTAGGAGACACCTTTTGGTGCTTCGGCACCCAATTATTGCTTTAACTACAGTAAAATCTAACCCACCGGACGATGGTGTTCACGGTCCTGAGGACAATTGAAGTATTGAACCACTAACTCATCAAAACAATATCAAAGTACTATACAACCATAATCTCACTCTATAAGTGGGATCATCTTTGAAAATTGAGATCTTTTGGTTTCCACTTACCAAAAGAAAAAGTTTTTGCGTTGTGTCCCTTCCTTTTTAAAGGGATTACCTTGTGTCTAATTGCTAGAGTTTGGAAACATGTGCTATTTAGTTTCTTTTTCACACTTTCTGTTTTTTTCTTGGTTGAACTCATGTCCATTTTTGTTCTTTGTACCTTTTTTTTTTTTCACTATTAGATTTTTGTTGCTTAATGCTTTTAAGAAACACCCACGATTCTTTTTAACTCATTTGGTGATTGAGTTTAGCATTAGATTTTTTTGGGGGGTAAATGTTTAGCATTAGATTAACCACTGTTTGCACACCACAAAATCCAACAACTCTAGTTCACTGTAAAACAAATGAACAAACAGTTTAAATTTGTAGAAACTAATTAAATGGGGGCAGTACCAGCTGTTGTGCAACGATATTCGATAGCTGAAGTTAGTGGATCCAAATCCTGGGCAAGTGAACAATGCTTATAAATAACTTGAAAACACAATAGAATTATGATAACTTATCCAAGTTTATACTAGTCAGAAAGCTCTGGTTAACAAAAATATCAAAAGCAAGGTGTGATTTTGGGAACTGTCCATGATTTCCGAGAAGAACGGACAATAGCACAAACAGTCAGCAGCCATCCCTTTTGTCACAGTAGATGATGCAAATTCCATGCTGTAGTTAAGTAATTTGTCCCAAGGAGAAGAGCACTTAGTTCAGCCACAATCTCCTATACATTCAGGGTAACTTAAGGTCCTTGATCACAATGGTCAATGACTCCAAACTCCAACATAAATGGCTAGGTCCAGTGGTTTTGACAAGTAGGAAAGAAACGAATTCTATACTGCATCTGGAGCGAAATGATAAAAACAGATCCTAGTGAGCAGTGAGAGATATTGGAGGGGACTCATGCTGGGATGGTGGGATGTTATCACATTCCCAAGTCCTTGCGCTGAAGCTAGAGCACTTCATGAAACTAAGCAATACAAATGTGAGGTATGACAAGCTTGTTTGTAACACAACGCCAAAACCTCAGTAACTTTGTAGCTACAGTGGCTTTGTAATTTCCAGTAGGGTAGATGAGTATCTTTGAGTAGTGTTAAGTTTTTGGGACTATTGGTAACTTAACATGGTATCAAAGTATTTGTTGGGGGAGGTCTTGGGTTCAAGTATCTATGTTTGCATTTGTTCCCTGTCCCCTGTTTGCATTCTGCTTCTCCCCTTCGTATTCTGTATCAATCTATCTATGAAAATTTGCATCTCCACGTGCAACGGTGCAAGATGGGGTTGCACGTGAGGAAGGGTGTTAGATAGCTTAATATATATTGTTGGGCTCATTTCCTAATAGCTCAAGCTTTAAGAACTGCTGGTAACTTAACAAGTAGCGGTTGCCTAGGCCAATCTACAGCCATCTGTTATTTTTTCATTGTCTTGGTAGACTACTACCATTTGATACACATAAGCACAAAACAACATAATTGTTAAGTTAGTAACTCATCCTTAACACACAACATAGAATAGCTCATACCGCATGAAGGCGAGCAATTGTAACATTCTTCTCAACAGCATCAATCCCTGTCACAGTAGCTCCCATTCGAGCCAAAGGCTTAAAACCAAAGAAAAATAGTAAAAACCAGAGAAAGATCCATCCTAGAGGAAAATTCTGTTCAACAAGTATTTCAAATAAAACATACAGAAGCTAAAACACATGTTACTAGATAAAAGCAGTCAAATTATACTAAGGCCTTGTTCTCCAATAGATTTTAGGTAGATTTTATGAAAATCTCATAAAATGAGCATTTTATGAAGAAGTGATAAAATAGAGTTGTTTTCCCAACTGATAAAATGTAGTAGTTTTCCTATAGATTTTAGGAGGATTTTATGAAAATCTCATAAAATGGCTTTTACATTTTATGTGTTGAGATTAGAGTGTCATAAAATGTGAGATTTTATGTACCTAAAATCTATTGGAGAACAAGGCCTAAGATTTCTTTCGAATGCTTTTCTATTATAACCAATTTTTTATAAATCACTTCAGGCTAAGATATAATTTCCTCGAGATTTTGAGTCTTTCGTTCTTACGAATTAAGCTATTAGTGTATCAGAGATTTACAACACTTGAAATAATAATCCAGAACCCCTAGATGAGCAATTAAACACTAACAAAGAACGAAATTTTTCAGGGTCCCTTAAACGATCCCTTGAGCTTTTATTCAACATCTGGAAACATTTCTTGCAGGCCAAGGGAATTTCATAACCAATTCTATATAACTTTTTTTCCTAGTTGCTTGATGCGACTTCATTTCTGTTAATTATCATTCGAGAACACCTTGATCATTTCCCACATTTGGTACTTCTGTAGGGAGGTTTCACAATCATTCTTACATTACACGTTCACATCTCTTGAAACAAGAAAATGTAGACAAAAATGGATCTCTCCACTAGGGACAATGCAGACCTACGGTACTTGGACTCTTCCAAACATAAGAGGTACCCGTTAAGAGCCACCCAACACACTAAACCCAACACTTGGATAGGGTATATGGTACCACCCAGCTACTATGCTTGATTGATAGCCACCAAGGAAGGATATTTTGTCATCCAATTCTAACGTATAACATAGTCATGCATAAAGCTTGCATTTGTGCACGAAATGCTCCATTACACATTTTAAATATCATTTTGCCATATAAAATAGGAGTAAAATAACTAATATAAGAAAGATAAATTTTTTGCAATGCAAGTGCCCTTGGATATAGGGATTAGATGAATTGACATCTGGCATATGCCCGCCCCGCACATATGTACTAGAGGCCATGTAGCACAGATGCATTTAATATATGAGGGCATGCAATAAGAAAGCTAGGAGTATTAGCATGTCTGTGAAAACTCTAATCCTACCATTCTAGACAGTACTAGATACAACATAAATCTTCTATTTGCAAGTTTTCATAACACTAGAAAGTCGCTTCCGTTTACAAGTGAACAACATAGCACTTTTTACAATACCTTTGAACCACCATATGAATCACTGTTTGCAACTGGTCAGTAGACCAAGTATGAGAATTTAATGCTAGGGAGAATGCATGCTTGCAACTGATTTACCCAAACCTTTAAGGCCATCAGAACTTCAATGCCATTGATGGTAATAGCTGACGATGTTACGCCCTTTAATAGGAAATAAGACAGCTCATTGGTGCATCAAACAGATTTAATCTGTCTATACCTCTGAGAGAATTCCCCCTCCGCAGCCAACATCTACAATTTTCAGTCCTTCCAAAGGCCTGGGACAATGTAGATCCTTTCTGAATAATAGAATAGGAATTAGAACTCATACGTGGGTATAAAAGCTCTATTTACCAGAAGTGAAAATAAAGAAAACCAGCAAAAAAAACAGTGCATAATACTGCATAACTGGCAGACATCACTGCATAGATCCAAAATTGAATTCATAAACTTACAAACACTAAAAGAGAGAAAGCTCAGCTAGTACTACACTTCTTTACTAGTGAAATGAAGTGGCAGAAGGCATGCAACCTCCCTGTCGATGAAGAAAAAAAGCTATAGACTATAGGTCACCATCAGTTATCAAATCCCTATGGAATCAATAATGGAAAATAGCAAAGACAAATATCAGTCCGACATCAAATGGAGAAGGATAAAGTAAAATCATCATCAGGATATGTATAGACATCTCTACATGATGACAGGTTCACCCTATTCCTCTCCACACTACTACACTGTCTCCAGCACATAGATACCACCCTCCAAGCCTTTCTCACCCTCTTGACCTATCCCCAGGTTTCAAAACACTACGAGACAGGTGAAGACATCCACTATGTTGTGACAAACTCGACAAATGTATGGCTTCTTCACAACGAAGTACTGAGACTAACTGGTTGCTCTGCACGATACACATTCACATACACATCTATTCTGCAGCATAATACTATTGTTTCGAAATTATCAGCAAGTGATCAGTGATTCCCAACTATCATAAAGGAGAACTGGTTCCCAAGCTAAAATACTGACAACTGAATCGAAAGCTAAGGCCAAAATAAAGGGCACCTTAATATGCACATATGACCTCCATATGCTCTTCCAAGGAAATGCCCTGTCCAACAATGAGGACAGAAATAACATGATAAGCCACCCCGCTCGGGCCTCAGATCATCCTCACATCTTTGCAAGGCTTCCTCGCTCGTGGAATGACGCCTATCACATATCTACCCTAGTTGTAATGGATTTAATGAATTCAGCAGTGAAGTTGGAAAAAAATCTCAGCTGCCTGTTGAAGAACCGAAGGCCTCAGAGAAAGAGAAGAGAGAGGTGGTTCAACTTCTCATGAGAAAACTAAACAGAAAGCGTGGGTGGTTATTTTAAAAGTTGACACGATAAAAACGTTTCCACTTTGGGCAGGATTTCTCCAACTTCAACAAGAAAGTTAGAACCCACACGCAAAGAAACGAAGGGCATTTAGGGCTTTCTCAAGTTCCTTCATGTCAACATAAGACCAACAAGCCCAAGGCATCCTTTCTAACAAAACATCAACACTTTCATTAAAGAAAGGCATTATCGTCCAATTTTAGCATGGAGCTTTTTAAACAACGAGCAAGTTCAAGACTTGAACAATCTCTTCTTTTGAAAGGTCTTTTTTTTTAACAGCCTTCTTTTGAAAAGGTCAGCTAACTACTATCTATCTTCAATACTATTGCAACTACAAATCTAACCCAACCATAGACGTCTACCAAAATTTTCTGATACTAGCCATATTAGAATCCTAGCTAACAAAAACCTTCCTCAAAGGTTTTCGACCAACCACAACCGCCATGGATTTTGTGTGAGTGATCTCTGTAGGAACTGCCATAAGGACGGCCACTTAAACAGTAGAAGACGAGGGGAGACTTCTATTCATTTGTCAAAATTTGGACACCAACCAATTAACAGAAAGCTGCAATGACAAACAAACCTATTCTCCATATTTCACAGTTTGCGCCTTTGGATTTTGAACATTATTTTGCCTGTATTTGTTAAAAAGCCAGAAGTTGTATCAAATTCAAATGGAAGAATCGTCAAACACGCTTAAAAAAAGAATTTTTTAAGATTATTCTTGCAACCAAAATCTGCTTAACCACATAATATGAACTTATGAAGTTCTGCCTAGTTGACGGTCTTGAAAAGGTGAAGGCCTATAAAAGTTCCAAACCGAGCTAAAAACTACAATAGAAACCAAATGTGTTTAAAAAAAAAAATTTGATGGCCAATAGTGAACGTCAATCCATTTACCACCGTCAAACCTTGTTTAGGAGAAAATTTAGTTTTGATTTCCTATATTGTCCTAAATTGTTACTTTTAGGACTATTTTAATCATTTATAAGGATTAGATTTTGGAAATTTAACCAATAGTTTGTGCTCGATTTTTCTAAGAGGACTAATTTTTTGGGACATCCAAAATGGATTAGAGGACTATCATTTAGGGACATGGGGAGCATTCTTCCTGATGTGACCATTTATCGTGCTAAAATAATTGGCAATGAAGCTCTGTAGCAGCATTTTAAGTCATGACAGGACCACTTATCTATGTCAGACTTTCAACGACATATCTTTACAGACATAGTCAAAGACAGGAAGTTGAATTTCTCTCGGGAATGGGGAAACAATAAATTAAATATACTAAAAGTAGAGGTGCCAAATCTGCCCAAACACACTGGACTTGAATGCTTCTGCGTCAATGATTATATGATGAGACTCATAATTTAGGTTCACCTAATAATGACCAGAATGTTAACCAGTACAGATGGTTAGTTATCGGGTTTTAGGGGGTGGGGAGCTAAGACTAGTTTAGCCAAGTACGTTGAATGGCAGAAGCTGCTGCAGCTAATATGTTGGCTCTGTTCTCTCTCTTTGGAGAAGAAACCATGCCGCATGGTGACAGTGGTTTCATCCCCATCTCCCTCTCTATGCATACAATAATTTTTTGAAGGCTGAAGAAACACTCGGAAGGCAAGGTGGAGTCTTTTTACCTTCAATTTTCATTCCTATATAGTTGTTCATTTCAATGTTACTGTATGTTTCTATGTCCAAAGTAGTAGAAACTAAATAAGTCATGGCTGTACAAGACTTGCACACAATTTTTTGTAACTTGGAATTTGTATCTTGATACAAAAGCTGTGAAACTATTGGTCATCACCTATATGTTTCATGCATGGGCTTTTATCGCAAGTTGGGTTGTTTTCAGCTCCTAAACCATTTTGACCTGCCCAAACCCTCCCATTAGCCTCCCTAGCTAGAATGAAAGGTTGGGAAATATGTGAATGCTTGACTAGACCTAACCTGGAAATGCCATTTCCATGTGCAGACAATATTCCAATCACTTTCCTCCAAAGTATAGTTAAATTGTAGTTGATATTTTCCAAATTGATGGCATGGAAGAAACCACTACAACAGGGGAAAAAAAAAAGACAAAAACAAAAAAGATGAGAAAATAAAAGGCAGCATAACACCTGAAATGCCGGCAAAGAGTGGACCGGATGAAACTTAATCTCGTTGGGTTCATCACGTGCAATGGCTTAAATGGTCCCTCGGCATCCCACCTAATTATAAAAGATAATGGATCACATTGCTATTGTCAAAGGGCACCAAATCAGAATCAAGGTTAATTATTAGCGACTTAGCATATGCATATACACACGCGTGCGCACAATTACACGTAGATGTCAAATTCTACCTACTTATGTACAATTGGAGAATATAAATTGAACATGAGTCCCCCAGCAGAACAACCCATAGGCTCAGGTATCATTCCCCAAAACTCGAGTTTGGGTCTCCTTTATGTAACAATCAAAAACAGAAAGCCAAAAAACTAGGTGATTCGTATGGATTTCTTGTTATAGCAGTGACATGTATCAAGATTCTAGAATACGTCAGTCCAAAACAGAACAAACGTCTAAACCCAAATACTCATCATTTGTTAATGGTCCTAACTACAAGGTAAGCCATCATACAGTTTGTGGTCATACTGGGTCCAAGTTACGAGGGCAGAGAAACCCCCTTTGTCCAGGAAACATACAAAACAAAGCAAAAAAAAAAAAAAGAATGAGAAGCATTCAGATTTAAGAAGGTAGCCATGCAATTATGGCAACATTTTTTGGATCCCTACCATAAAGATCAAATACTACATAACACTTGAGCTTAGGAACAAGTACAGTTCCATATGATACACAAGCTGAGCTCAACATGAAGAACAAGTAAAAAGAATGCACTGGAAATAGGAAGTTTCCTGACGTGAGTCACGTGACACCTGCTGATATCACTACGGACAAAATTATCCGAACCCAAATAATTACATCATTATGAACATAAAACATAAACAAGTACTAAAATACAAGAGGAAACAGGAAGATAAAATGACACTAAAGAATAAGATGACCAACCTTAATGTAGGCCAACATAAGCTTACTAATGGCAATGTTTACCCCATCACATGCACATTCACATTTTTCCCCGTTATATGTATCCATAGGACATGCATAGACACCATTTATGGTGCAATAATGGTCCAATACTTCTCTTTCCACGAGAATTCAAAACTGACATGTAACTCCGTCAAGTATATTGTTACTTTTTACAAGAAAAGTAATCAACAAGTGGGCATGTAATGCACATTCCCTAAGAGTAGACAATATAAAATGGAAGGCTGGACTTGAAAACTGGAGAAGGAAAAAGCCTTTGCCATGAAGTGCAGACTCTAGCATGACATCTGACTATCATGATTTCAGCAAGTCACCAAAAGCTTATACTTTTAGCATAATAAAGAAGATACGAGACAAAGAGGAACTGTCCCACCATTTCCTAAAATGAAGAAATAGAGCTTCGCCTTCGGCTTCGGAAGTAACCCAGAACCAATTTCTAGCATCCCTAAGAAAGCTTCATTACAACAAGCCAAAAGTAGATGCAATCCATGTCCATCCAAAACATGTGCAAGCAAATACTCAATATGCATTCTACATTGATTCAAGGACCAAAAATCACGCAAAGTCCAAACTAAATGGTCAAGTTATCTATTCTCAATGCCCACCTTGGTGCCTCTTGTTAAAGTATTTCACTTAAAATAGAGCTTATGCACAACGTAAATACGTCAAACATTACGCTGGTTCCAAAAGGTTCCATTTCAACTAAAGCATAGCTGCTCTCCATAGTCCCCTTCTATGATACCGATTGCACCCTATGCAAACAACATAATCCTTGGGAAAGCCCAAGGAATCAAAATTAAGGCCCCCTCCAGCCTACAATCAATCAATAACTAAGTGATAATAACAATGTGATTCCACTAATTCAGATAATCTAAATTGTGGACCTTCCCAGCTCCGGTGGCTGTCCACACCATCTTGGATGAGGCTTGTTAGAATAGCTTATTAGTGCTTACTAGTATTTGTCCCACATTGGCTAGCTAAGTAATGTATCTAGTCGTCCCATAATATAAATAAAGGTTTCATGTGTTAGGGTTGATCAACACCCTACACTTCTCCTTCTCTCTCTCTCTCTCTCTCTCTCTCTTAAACAAACAACATGGTATCAGAGCAGGTTCTGATTCCACCATAAACCATCATCGTCATAAAAAAAAAAATAATTAAAAAAAAAAAAAACCCTAGCAAGTTAGCAACCATCGTCTTCTACCAATCAAAACCCTAAATCCCCCAATTAACCATCCAGCCTCACCGATCGACAACCCAATCGACATTCCTAGCCACAATCGACCAATCCACGAACCCAAACTTTGTCACTGTTCATCGCACTGTTACTGTTCATCGACACTGTTACTGTTCATCGACACTGTTCATCGTGTTGTTACTGTTCATCGGTACTGTTCATCATCGCACTGTTCATCGGTTACTGTTCACTATTCATCTATCACTGTTCATCAATCACTGTTCATCTCAAGGTGATTATTAATATGCACTGAAGGTGTATTGTTTCGACGAGATCTTTGAAGTTTGCTTAGTCTACAACATGTACTAAAGGTTCCTTGGTCACTTGGTATACACCTACAACACTACTGATATGTGCTTTTTGTTGGCAGTTGGTGGTGATTATTTGTGTACTGGTATTGCTTCTGTCAGTAGTTGTTCTTGTGGTGGTTTAACTATGTTGTTTTTCAGTTAGTTGGTAGACAAAGTTGATCGGTTGGTGGGTTGGTGGTCTGGTATTGAAGTAATGGGTTGATTAGTGAGTTGGTTTGTCGGTGATTACTTTTCTCTCTGTTATTTGGCAACATGTCTGAGGAGAAGTTTGCTTCTGGTTCTTTGCGGAGAAGTTTGTTGGTGGCTTTTCTCTCTGTTATTTGGCTCTCGGCACTCGGTTGATTAGTTATTTGTAGTTGTGGTTTATTTCTTCTGCTAGAGGTAGCGGTTGGTTGATTTATTGATCAATTTTTGATTTGTTGGTAGATGTTGATTTCATACGGTGGATAGTCGCGAAGTTTGTTGGTTGTTTGGTTGCTAGTAGATTCCGAGTTGGTATTTGGGTTTGTTTATGATGAAGTCCCACCAGTTGTTTCAGTAGTTTTGGCTCTGGTTTTGGTGGTCGTGGTTCTAATTTCCGTCGTCGTGATGGTTTTGGTCGCGGTCACATGACGGGGGAGGTAGTTCTCGTCGTGGTAGTTCTAATTGTGGAAGTTCTGCTTATGGTACTCGACAGTGTACCCATTGTGGGGGTATCAATCATACAGTGGAGTACTGTTATGATCTTTATGGTTTTCCCCGGTCTCATCAGGTTGCTATTTCTGAGGATGTTAGACAGTTTACTCATTCTTCTGCCGACAGTAGGGTGACTATCTCAGCAAAGGAGTATCAGCAATACCAACGCCTCTTTGTCACTACGAGACAAGTTCTTCCATTGCTACGTTATCTCGAGACGGTTGACGCTTGCATTGCATCTTCTCATTCTTCTAATCATTGGGTTATTGATTCTGGTGCATCTGATCATATGACTGGTACTCCTATTCTTTCCGGTCGTAAGTCTCTCGGTAAACCATCTCGTGTCACCTTAGCTGATGGTTCTACCACCAATGTTACTGGTTTGGGTTTTGTTCATGTTACTTCCTCTCTTACTTTGGATTCCGTACTGCAAGTTCCTCGTTTTCCATTAAATCTTATGTCTATTAGTAAACTTACCAAGTCTTTGAATTGCTCAGTCACATTTTTCCCTAATGGTTGTGTGTTTCAGGATCTCAAGACGGGGAAAAAGATTGGTGGCGGTGTGGAATGTGGTGGCTTGTATTATTTTACCGATGATTTTCACCCTAGCTCTGTTGCTCTTCAGTCATCAGTGTCACCATATCAATATCATTGTCGTCTTGGTCATCCATCCCTTCAGAACCTTAAACGGCTAGTGCCTTCATGTAGCCGTGTGGATGTTTTGCCATGTGAAGTCTGTGAGTTTAGCAAACATCATAGAGTATCTTTTTCTCCTAGAGTTGAGAGTCGTGCGTCGCGTCCTTTTGAGTTAGTTCATTCTGATATTTGGGGTCCAATGCATGTTCCTAATATTTTTGGCTTTCAATATTATGTTATTTTTGTCGATGATTTCTCTCGTGTTACCTACCTTTATCTCATGAAAGCAAGGTCCGAGTTATCTTCTATTTTTAAGTCATTTTATATGGAAATTAAAACCCAATTTGATACTTGCATTCGCATATTTCGTTCTGATAATGCCCGTGAATATTTTAAAAATAGTCTTTCTCAGTTCTTTGATGATCACGGTATTATTCACCAGTCCTCTTGTGCTCGGACTCCACAGCAAAATGGAGTTGCCGAACGCAAGATTCGACATTTATCAGAAGTTATGCGTGCAATGTTATTTCAAATGCAAGTTCCTAAGTCTTATTGGAGTGACGCAGTTCTTACCGCCTGCTATTTAATTAATCGTATGCCCTCTACTGTTCTTGGAGGTCAGATACCCCATCAGGTATTGTTTCCAGGTCGCCCTCTTTACTCATTACCCCTTCGGATTTTTGGGTGCACATGTTATGTTCATGCTCTGGATTCTGACCGAAGCAAACTTGACCCTCGCTCCATTAGGTGCATTTTTCTTGGTTACTCTCGGACTCAAAAAGGGTATAAGTGTTATTCTCCATCTTTACGTCGTCATTTTGTGTGTGCTGATGTCACATTTAATGAGTCGCTCCCGTTTTATTCGGAGCCTGTCAGTACAAATGATCGGTTTGCATCTGAGTCTGTGTTTCCTATAGCTGTCCCATCAGGAACTGGTCTTCCTCCACCAAAACCTTTGCAGGTGTATGTTCGTCGTCCTAAACTTCCATCAGAGCCATCTCAGCCAGCACATTCTCAGCCCGAGCCCTCTCAAGAAACCCCACCTTCGCCCCCGCTCCGCTCGTCTTCTCCTCCGTGCGGGATCTACTTGACCTTGATCGTCCTATTGCCCATCGTAAAGGTATTCGGTCCTGCACTATACATCCTATTGCTCAGTTTGTTTCCTATAATCATTTGTCACCGTCCCTTCGTGCTTTTACTACTTCGGTCTCTTCCGTTTTTGTTCCTAACACTGTTCAGGAGGCTTTATCTATGTCTGAGTGGCGGAAAGCTATGGAGGATGAGATGTTTGCTCTTCATCATAATGGCACTTGGGAGTTGGTTTCTCTTCCCTGTTTGGTAAAACTCGTTGGTTGTCGTTGGGTATTCACGGTCAAGTATCATCCGGATGGCACTATTGAGAGGTATAAGGCCCGCCTTGTGGCCAAAGGCTATACAGAGACATATGGGGTTGATTATGCGAGACTTTTTTCCCGATTGCTAAGATAAACTCGTTCGGATTCTTATTTCTCTTGCATTTACTCTAGGTTGGCCCTTATTTCAATTGGATGTCAAGAATGCCTTCTTACATGGTGATCTGCTCGAGGAGGTCTATATGGAGCAACCTCCTGGGTTTGTTGCTCAGGGGGAGCGTTCTCGGGTTTGTCGTCTTCGCAAAGCCTTATATGGTCTAAAGCAGTCCCCTCGAGCTTGGTTTGGTCGGTTTAGTGATGCTGTGCTGCAATTTGGTATGCGTCGTTCCCATTCGGATCACTCTGTTTTCTCTCTTCAGTCAGAGCGTGGAAAAATAGTGTTGATTGTATATGTAGATGATATCATTATTCTTGGAGATGATGGGGAAGGGTATTGAGGAGTTAAGCGGTTCTTACAAATGACAATTTCATACTAAGGATTTGGGTAAGCTAAGATACTTTTTGGGTATTGAGGTAGCAAGATCCAAGGATGGAATTAGTTTGTCCCAACGGAAGTATGCATTGGATATTCTTGAAGAGACAGGTTTATTGGGAGCAAAACCTGTGGAGACCCCAATGGATCCTAATGTGAAACTTTGTGTTGATCGGGGGAGATATTTCCTCATGGAGTATTCGCTTAGTTGGTAAGTTGAATTACCTTACAAATACACGTCCCGATATCTCTTTTCTTTGTCGGTATGGTGAGTCGGTTTATGTCCGCACCTCGACTTCCACACTTTGGGAAGCTTGTCTTCGTATTGTGAAATATCTTAAGGCTCATCCGGACGTGGTACATTTTATCGGTCTAATGGACATTTACGGATTGAAGCCTTTACCGATCTTGATTGGGCGGGATCACCATCGATAGACGATCCACACCGGGTAGTCTTTTGTACTTTTGTTGGAGGCAATTTGGTCACATGGAAAAGCAAGAAACAAAACGGTGGTCGCAAGGTCTATGAAATGAGTATCGAGCCATGGCACACACATCTTGTGAGATTGTGTGGTTGAGAGCTTTACTCAAGGAGTTAGGTTTTGATGTGGAGTTACCTATTCCTATGTATTGTGATAATCAAGCGGCAATACATATTGCTTCAAATCCAGTATTCCATGAGAGAACGAAGCATATTGAAGTTGATTGTCACATTGTTCGTGAGAAGATAGATGGTGGTGTGATATCTACTCCATTCGTTTCTACAGGAGCACAGTTGGCCGACATCTTCACAAAACCATTGTTTAAACCGCGTTTAGAGTCTTTATGTAACAAGCTGGGATTTTGTGATATTTATTCTCCAGCTTGAGGGGGAGTGTTAGAATAGCTTATTAGTGCTTACTAGTATTTGTCCCACATTGGCTAGCTAAGTAATGTATCTAGTCGTCCCATAATATAAATAAAGGTTTCATGTGTTAGGGTTGATCAACACCCTACACTTCTCCTTCTCTCTCTCTCTCTCTCTCTCTCTCTCTCTCTTAAACAAACAACAAGGCTTTAGATTACCAAATCCCTTTCCAAGTAACCATAGCAATACATTGATCTCTAATGATATTGCAAACACCTTCAAAACCTGAAATTTCCCTACGAAACTCAAACTAAATGTGCAGTCTACAATGGCTTTGAGCTTCACAAGTCGTTATAGCTATCAACTGCTGTGGTTACTGACTTTTTGCTTAAAATGTAGTTCAATTAATAGTCCAATTCTATACGAAAACGCAAAAGGAACATTAAGCAGTAATGTATCATATTATCCTGATTACTTGAGTTCATTTCTGGGGGCTATATTCTATGGCCCTTCAAATATTTCAAACAAATCTTCGACTACATTTCTAGAAGAGCTACTAGAATTACATGCATATAAGTATATAACAACTCTCCATGTTAAATGACTTTATAATCCCAAGTGTTGAGCTTTTACTTTTTCCATTCCAATTAAAACTGGTCTTTTATTCTATTTCTACATATTTCTAGCTACCAAACACTGCCACAAAGTAAATGCAAACAATTCGACAAACAAAAGAAACATATACTGCATTCCAGAAAAACTATCAAAATTCCACGCATATCACGAATTTCCTTGTTAAATGACTTAATTATCGCCAAGTGTCGAGCTTTGGGTTTTTTTTTTTCCCATCTCTTTTACAACAGGTCTTTTCTTTCTCCTCCTACATTTTTCTGAACTACCAAACATAACCACAAAGAAAACACAAACAATTTAAACAAACGAACGGATATCAAAACGGAACTTATTCACCAACCATGTTTCAGCAATGGCAGCGAATTTAGCGAGCTCAGCTGCATTCAGAGAAGACGATGGCGTTTTTCCCTTATTGAAACCTTTCTCAACGTTTGTGCTCCCACCACCGATTGGGGGCTTTACCGGTAACGAGGGTTCGATTGGAACTGGTTTAGCAACTTCCGAGTAATGTCTCGTAAGTAGGTCTAGACATGGAGTGAGATTCAATCGCTTAAGTGGAAAATTAGGGTTAGGGCTTGTTCGAACGAGACCGAGAATTTGGTGACTAGTGCTTCTCAGAAGCTTTGACGCCATTGTTGGGCTTGGAGAAATGAATCAGCAACCAAATTAAGACGAGAGAGATTTTCCCTTTTTTTCTTTTTCTGGTCCCGTCTCCTACCCTCTGCGAATACAGTGCGAAAACTTAAAAATGAGTTTTAGAGCGAGGCCCCGTTTGGCGACCGGAGATGATTTTGGGTGGATTTGTAATGAGGGTGGATTTGAGGGTGGATTTGTAATGAGGGTAGATTTGTAATGAGGGTGACCCCACCTCATAAGAAGGGTGGATTAGTTAGTGAGGTGTTTGGATGGTATTTTGAGAAGGGGGATTTGGAAGGTGGATTTGATAGGATAAGAAGGCAAATGACCTATTTGCCCCCAATTTATTATTTTAGTAAAGTAAATAGATTAATTTAGTTATAATAATAATAAATATATAATAATTACATAAAAATTAACCAAAAAACATATTAACTACATAAAAATATTGAAAACGGTTTACAAAAAAAAAATTATTTTCGGGGGAAAAATGATTAATAATTATTAAATTCGTTAAATGAATAAAACACAACAAAAAAATAATATTCGGGGAAAAAATAATAAATAATTAATAATTTGTTAAATGAATAAGCCACAACAAAGGAAATATGCACGGGATAAAATTAATAATTATGAATTTCTTAAATTAATAAAAGACAATTATTTGTTGATTTGGATGGTGAGTAGGTGTGTGTGTGTGTGTGTATATAATTATTTTTATTAACTTTTTTGTTGAATGGATAGTAGATGGTAGTTGAATGGTTAATGGTTGGTGGAGTGGTAGATAAAAAAATTGAATGGTGGGTTTGTAGTTGAATGTTTGATAACATTTTGTTTATAAATACCAAACAAAACTCATGTTTTTTTTTTTTTTTTTTTACAAATCGATTTTTGCATAAAAAAATATCAGTTTCTATTTCATTTGTGTTTTTAACTTGGTTTCAATGGCACGTCATGTTTGGTTTGAGGAGGAGGAGGAATTTTTGCTCCAATACCTTACGGCCCTAGTAGATGAGGGTGTTTGGCAAAGTAATTTCGGATTTCGTCCCCCGTATTCCGAAGTCCTAAAAAATCAGATGGAAGCTTGTTTCCTGAAGTTTGGTATCACAAAAATTCATATTGAACAAAAGATTAGGCTTTGGAGGCGAGATTTTTCTTATATTAATCAGCTGCGTCAAATTGATGGAATTGGATGGGATGAAAATGAAAACAGCTTCGTTGTCGAAAATGAACAACTTTGGAACGAATTTGTCCAAGTAAGATATTCTCCTTACCATTTGTTATATTTATTTCATTTTCCTTACTTAATATAAGTTTTATATATTTTAAATTTTGTAGGGTCGTCCACATATTGCAAACTGGAATGGGAAAAAATTTCCCAATTATATTCGATGGCGCTACTGCTTCACACCTCAAAACGGCGGGGGAGATGAAGACTGAAGAGTGGTTGGATGTGTGAAGAATTTAATCGTAGTTATTTGGTTGATTGTCGTGTCTTTCTTTGCTGCCCTTCTAATGTATTGTCATATGTAATTTAGAAGTAATGTTTTACTTAGTAATAAATTAGAGCTGGTTTGGGTAAATTGAAAAAATTGGTTTTTTGATTTTGTCCTTATTCAAAAAAAATTGCATTTGTTAGTGCTGGGTCGATTTTTTGTGATTTCTTAGCTTGTCTCGACGAGAGGAATCTAAAAAATATAAAATTATAAGTCAAACTTAAAGTTTTGTGAATAAAGACGAAAAATAATCCAAAAAACTGATTTTTTGGATGTCACCTTCGTCTTTATTCACAAAACTTTAAGCTTGACTAATAATTTTACACTTTTTAGATTCTTCTCGTCGAGACAAGCTAAGAAACCACAAAAAATCAACCGAAAACTAACAAATGCAAAAAAAAAATTTTGAATAAGGACAAAACCAAAAAACCAGTTTTTTCAATTTACCCAACCCAGGAACAAGGTTGTGAATCTCGTTCCATACCAGCCAGTACGTACTGGATTGGCATGTAAACGGTACCACCAACGTATAATTTCGTCCCGGCCCCAATATCGGCCCTTACCGGTCGGTACCGGAAAATTCGGACAATACCGGACGAGATAAACTTACCGGGAATTTCGTTCGAAAATTTGCAGATCTGTGTCGAGTGCGGCACTTTCAATCCTGACACAGATGTGATGCTTAGTTGCAGGAATCCTCCATTTTGGACTTCGATCGCCAGATTCGATTTCAATAGCCAGAGCTCCGGCGATGGAGGGCGTGGCCGCCGGCGAGGAAGGAGTGGAGGAGTGGTGATGAAGAAGAGGGAGATTTGAGGTGCGGATTGGACACAGTAATTTTAGGGTTTGATTTTGGGGAAGATGAAGAAGAGGAGAACAGAAAAAGTTTTGTCTGAGTTTGGTTTTGGGAAAGTAATTGCTTGATTTTGGCCATGTTTGTTTGGTGGGATTTGGGGGTGGAATTTGGGGTTGGGATGGAGTGGGACCCAAAATCCCATGTTTGTTAACTTTTTTTCGGATGGGATTTGAAATATCTCACCAAGTTTTATCTCAATCCGTACGGGATATAAAATCCCATGGGGGGTGGGATTTGGATGGGATATGAATTTGTCAACCAAAAAAGTGCTTCCAATGGCTATATCTCATTGAACACAAACACTAGACATGAATTTTCTCCATCTATTGATATCCTGAGCAATATCTCAAGGATTTCATATCTCACCCATATCCCAAGGGATTTCATATCTCATCCATTTATCTCCGGTCAAACAAACACGGTCTGGGAAGAAGAAGCGGTACACCGTACACGTGTAAAGGTCATTTTTCCAAAAAAATTCTTTTATCTGCTAGTGCTGTAATGTTAGAGCATCCTTATCAGTCTCACAAAAAAAACACCAAATTTAACCTCCGAAACACATTTTATAAATTAGGAAGTCACTTTATCAAAAACTCACAAAATCAGACTCACTATTCTAACTTTACTCTTATTTTTTTATTCAATAATCCCACACCCCAGCCAACACGCGGTCTGCCGGCCTTGGATTACTCCACCGACACTTTTAAGCAATACGAAGTAGTAATTTTCTATTGCTCTCTCTCTCTCTCTTTCTCTTTGCCTTCATCTATTTTCACTTCTACCAAAAACAAGAACCACATAAATCCCAAATCCACAATTTGAAAAAATAGATGAAGTAAAGTTGCTCTAAGGGCTCTCGTTCTCTATGTATACTCCGAAAAAGAAGATTAAGTGAAGAAGATGGGTTTGGCGTGGGAGAGGTACGGAACAGAATTCATTACCTTGCCGATTACCCCACCCCACTGCCTTTCAGCCATGGGTGTGCGATTTTTCGGCCATGACTGTGTGATTCCGGCCAGTGTGAGATCAAACTCATCTTAGAACTCGATTTCGCTCTGTGCAATTTCCTACCATTTTTTCGGCGAGCATCAGGTGAACAAATCGGCCATTTTCTGTTGAAATCAGTTGGTGTTGTTGATGTGCTGGCATGAGAAATTAATAGAATAAAGGAAAGTGAGTTAACAGGAGGTACTCAGATTTGTTAAGTTACTGTTCATTCCCTACAATTTTGTGTTAATTTGAGTCGCCTGATTTTGAGTTGTTTTTCCTCAGTTCTTCCTCTCTCACTTGCTACTTTAGCTTTTGGGTTGATTTGAGTCGGCTGATAAGGATGCTCTTATAGGGAAGGTGTTGTATGGTTGTAAAGCTTTACCCAAACTCTTCGGTTCCTTGAAAAAAAATATACTAGTAATTTTTACTTTTCCTCTCTTTATGGGTATTTGTGTATAATCACTAACTACTACAATGTAACCCGCGCAATGCATGTAGTAAACCAAAAAATATTGTAGTAAATATTTTTCATCGGAAAAATTATGGGTATTTGTGTATGTATAATTGTATATACCGATAGTACCGCTAAATCCGAAACGGTACCGGTATCGGTCTGGTACTAGTACCGTACCGTACTAGTAAGAAAACCGGTACCTTGGTCGGTACGGGATTCAGAACCTTGGTTTTAAAACAAGTTTAAACTCACGAAACGAAACCAAGTGAACCTAGTGGGGCTAGCTCAGTTGGTCAGGTTCTTGCATCTCATTAGAATGTTAGGAATTCGAATCTCTTCGCCTTCGTATGAAGGCTTTTCTTTTCTTTGTTTATACCCTGTAACAGGTTTATTTGTTGTATTGGTTTAGTTGTCTCGTGGATTCTCACAATTGATATAGTGTTCCGGATTTGTACGTTCGTCTACATGTGTTTGTCCATTTTAGTATTCCACACTGCTTAAAAAATTATACTCGTACATAAGAGTATCTTTTAATACAAATTCTAAAATATATGAAATATATATATATATATATATATATATACACTAGTGATCTAATGAGGGATCCCTCAACCAAAATTCCGTGCGGACCTCACCTTTCCGAGCCAAATTTTGACGATCCGAACCGCTCAATGTTTTTAAAATGCATTTTCCAAGGTCCACGCGGAAAATCTTTAAAAAAAAAATACCGGAAGGGCTTGATCGGATCAGTTTTTGTTAAAAACGCTATATAAACATTGAGCGGTTCGGATCGTCAAAATTTGATCCGGAAAGTTGAAAAAGGGGGAGGTCCGCACCAAATATTTAATGAGGGATCCCTCATTAGATCATGACTCATATATATATATATATATATATATATATATATATATATATATATATATATATCTTATTTGATAGATCTCAATTGGTTCTATTATACGAAAAATTTAAAATTATGAAACTCATTATAAATTGAAAAATATAGATAATTTAAAATATGACACGAATATAAAAAATAAACCAATAAACACGAACAGAGTGAGTAGTAAATTGAATATTTTTATAAAGGGTCTTGCTAATCTCTACTCATTTCGTGGTGGATAATAGTTACATGAAAATAAATGAATCTTTATTCAATGGACATTTTGCAGATATTAATATGCTTTTCTTGAATATCAGTATACGTTTTACATATTATTCTCCACCTATTGGGTGGAGGTTATCATTTTCTTTTTTATAAATCCTAAAGATGAATGACCTTAGTATTAACATGTTCGAATTTAGGCTCCGTTTGTTTCGAAGTAAAATATTTTTAGGAGTAAAATATTTTTCAAGTAAATTAATCTTGATGAAAATAAATTTTTCATTTTTGTTTTCCGATGTTTGGTTAATGATTTAAAACAAATTTTAAAAAAATACACTTGTCGCTGGTACAAGAGAACTCCATGTTAGAGAGAAGCTGTAGCATTTGGCATCATGCGTGGAAAGAGAGTGCATAGAGAGCAAAGGATCAACCAGTTCAAAAAAAAAGAGAGCAAAGGATCAATGTGTGCGAGTGGGCTGCGTCTATGCCGGAAAACGACTTTTGTCAAATTCATACGTAAGTCAATTTCACGTGGAAAAGTGTAGAATATTTTACAAGTAAAAACATTTTCCCCACAATTTATTAGGGATGCACGTACACCGGGCCAGGCCGGGATCGGGCCGGGCTTATACTAGATAATAACGTGGTTTGTGCATTCCCAAGCCCGGCCCGTTTATGATCGGGCTTCATTTAATATGCCCAAGCCCAGCCCAATTAAAATTTTAATTTCTCAAGCCCGTCCAATAAACCCTTTTTTTTTTTAAAACATGGTATCACAAATATAAATTAACCAACTATAATAACCATTCACAACCGTAATAACATACTCAAACTCAAAGTTCTAAGTTCTTATAAAAATAAAAACAAAAAACCCCAAAAATTAAAAAACAATTGCAGTGCTAAAAATGATGAAACTCTCCAACATCCATCAATCTCTAACACCCAAAAACTTATCGTGGGTATCTCTCCTTTAAAAACACACTTCTTTACAACAGATCATGTAGAGTACAATAAAAATAAAAGGAAGAAAATAATGAATTATTACCATAAGACAATAGTTTAAGGGAAAAAAAAACCTTTAAAGTTTTCTTAACAATTGCTTTTTAATTTTTAACCCTAAACCACTAGAATATGTAACATATATATTATATAGTATTAAAATAATCGGGCCGGGTTGGGCCTCAAGGCAATTTCCCAAACTCAGCCCATTTAGTAAACCGGCTTAAAATATCAGCCCAGCCCGGCCCTATGGGGCTAAAAATTTATCTCAAACCCTAAAAAAAACGGGCTAGACTGGGCGGGCTACTGGGCCGGTGTGCACCCCTACAATTTATGCAAACAAACACCATAATTCTGAAAAATAATTTATAGGAAAATATTTTACGCTCAAACAAATGGAGCCTTAGTTTGAAAGCTTAAAGACTTTTTTTTTAAAAAAAAATCAACCTTGATTTATTTATGCATCAAATCAATCTTAAACGAATTTTTAACAAGCGACCAACTCAAACTCGAATTGTTTGATTTGTTTATGCTCGAAAGGAAGATGAGGCTCCTTTCAAAAAAAAAAGGAAGATGAGGGCCTGCGATAAATATGGGCCCAAAGCATAGCAGAGGGACCCAAAGCTACTGACTGGGCCTGTTACCCCGACTTTACCGCCTGTCTTACTATTCTTTGCAGGATTGGTGCTGCGGCTCAAAGGTTCAATTCTGTGCTACCTTTCCGAATCCAATAGGGGCACATCCCGGACCCATGTAATGACAACTGACAAAACAAAATAGTACAAAATACTAGTCCCTCATTTCGGATTTGTTAGTCCATTTTTTGGAGTTTGTGTCACTTTTTTAAATGATTATATTTTATACTTTATAATGTTTTATGTAATTTTAAAAATATTGTCTTATAGAGCTAATCGATATCTATCAAACAATATCTATATTCGACATATAATTACTTACCAATTTAAAGATATCATTAATTTTTATCCAGTTGCAATGGTATGAGGGACAAACAAATCCGGATGGAGGGAGTACAAAATAAAAATCTTTCAAAACTGTACAGTTGCAGTATTGGAGACCACCAGTTTGCTTGTAAGTGAGGCTGGAGGAAATAGGTGATATCATCTCAGCCACTGAAGCTCAACGCGCCTTCATCCCACTGCAGTTGCAGCTGTCAGGTGCCACCACCGTTGATGTTGGAAAACTCACAGATACATTGGCAAGACTGATCAAATCCAAGGGCCAAATTACTCATATCCGAGTCACCATCGTCCAAATATGATGGGGTGAGTGGGAGAACTTCTCTCCTAGGGATGAAAGTTTCAACCACGACACAACTGTGGAGGAGGGAGAGGTTTACGAGAGGAGAAATCAATACGGAGTACTACCAAAACCTAACAAGCACGTGCACTTTGCAGTGCTGAATAATACATACAGCGAAACCAGTCCTTAAACATAGAATTACTAAAAAATGTGGTAGTTAAGGATCCAATAAGAAAAAACTAGCTTAAACTATGAAGCACGCACAAAATATGCACACATTCTCACCAATGTGAGTGTGGGTATCTCATAAGTTGTACTCCATCTTTTTCTTTTTTACATGTGAAATTGTCTGTGACTTTTAGTACTCTCTTCATCCTAAATTGTTGTTCCTGTTTCTAAAATCCAGCTTTTTATGAATATTACATAATTGTACACAAAAAAGAAAAGAAATATTAATTTTCCTTTGTTAACTTTTTAAATTGGCCCTTTATTTCTGGACAACCAAAAAAAGAAAAAAAGTAACTACATTTTGGGATGGAGGTAGGGCCGCAAACGAACCGAGCTGCTCGTGAGTAGCTCGTGACTCGCCTCATTAAGTAATCGAGCTGAGCTCGAGTTTCAGGCTTGTATAGTTAACGAGCTTGCTAAAGCTCGACTCGGCTCGCAAAAGCTCGGCTCGATTGTATAGGCTCAGCTCGTTAAGTAAATTACTCTGACTCGGCTCGTTTAGGACTCGACTCATTTATGACCAAGCCGAGCTCGAACCCAATTTTTCAGCTCGTTTACCTAATGAGCCGAACAAAGCTCGGCTTGGCTCGTTTGCACCCCTAGACAGAGGGAATATATAATTTTTGCAGTCACCACACAAACTTGTATGCCAAGTGGCAATGTTGCAGTACTTATTTAATACGATTCTAGTAACAATTAAATGCCCATATTAATCTTGTGGCAATAGCATAGTTTTGTGTTTTGCGGTCTTGTACGTTTGTTACTATGTTCTGCTCTGTAGGCCTGAAGTTTGGTCATGAGAGCTTATGCTTCACTCTAGTCTTCGTCTGTCGCTGGCGTCCTTATGTATTTGCGATAACGGAGTAATTAAATTTTCTCTATTTTCTAAAAAAATAATAATAATAATAATCAGAGTTCCATTTCATGCATTCATTATATCATTTCGGATGTCACCATTAATGTCGTAGTAAAATGGGAGTAAGATAGAGTAATATCTGTACCAGCACACTTCTGATCCCCACGTGAGGCTCTTCCACATTTGAAGTAGTGCTATTAGTTTGGAGAGAGAATGAGAAATGACCCCACGTGCAGCAGAGTCAAGGTTTTGTACTCAACATTGCAATAAAATTTTGGAGAGAGAATGAGAGATGACCCCGCGTGCAGCAGAGTCATGGATTTGGATTTAATTTTCTTGGACAGTATCCACCTTAAGTGGAAAAACACGTTTCCACCACTGTCATTTGGGGGTCGTGTTTATTGGAGTGATCTGAATCGTTCATCTTGTAGTATCCACAAAATAGTATATTGAGTGAAAAATCAGATTGATCGGATGTCGATAATTATGTAAAAAGTTAAATTTCGATTCGTAAAATGGATGGTCCGATTCTATCAATAAATTTAAAGTTAAAAGTGTCCATGACTGTATATTTAATAAATATATTTTTACACATTTGTAGATATCCAATTAAGCTAATTTTTGGTACAAACATACTACTATTATGCAGGCCCTACAAGATGAGTGGTTCAAAACGTTGGGCCCACGATGAGTAGTGGAAACCATGTTGTTTCTGTTGGAAATATATTTTCCTTTTGTGATAAAACCGAAAAGATGAATACAATAAAATCGGAATGCAAAAGTTGAAAATCAATGGAATGAAATGATAATCAAGGCGAGTGTTGCACTCTGTACTTAAGAGTTAAGACAGATTCGTCTTCGCTACAGTGCTTTACGGTTTGCATGGACGTCTATCTCCCAACCCTACTTGATCGAACTCCCCACAGAAACAACACTATAATTGATGAGTCTATTGAACCAAAGACTCCGACTCAATGAAAGTGTAGAAAAAATCAACTCTTAAAAATGAATGAACTATATCATATATGTAGACTAATTTGTGACTCTACGGATTAGAGGTGACAATTTTGAACCCAACCCATTAACCCACCCAAATCCACCCACCTAAAACCCAACCCAACCTACCCATATTATAATATGGGTTGTAAATGGGTGAACCCATATTTGCTCATATTTAGATGGGTTTGCCTGGGTTCAAAATGGGTCCAAAATGGGTTGGTCCCAAAAGTCACTCTCTCTCTCTAATCTCTACAGTGGACTATCCCCGTTAATCCGTGAGTACACGAGGGACAAGGTAACAGAATTACCTTTGCAATCGTGGTTTTAGTCTATTTGTTCCAAAAAAAAAAAAGTCGACGCCATATGATGATTAAAAAGTATATTAAGAGGTGCTTTCGATTAAATAAACTAAGCAGTTAATTGTTTTGTCTTTATTTAAAAAATTGCATTTGTTAATTTTGTATCGATTTTTTTGTGAATTATTGGTCTATCACAACGAGAGGAATCTAAAATTTAAAAAAATTATAAAAATATTTAAAAAGTTCACTAAAGACAACAATAATCCAAATATTTGTGGATTATTGAATTATTTGTCTTTATTCACAAAAAAATTGGCTTAGTTAATAATTTTTTATTTTATAGATTCCTCTCGCCGAGACGATCCAATAATCTACAAATACCCAAAAAAAAAAAATTTGAAAGTTGCCAGTTTTTAATCATCATATGGTGAATATATGTATCATTTTACGTAATCAACTTCACGTGTTTTGAATTCCAACAGTTTTTTATTTTTTTAAGTAAAGATTTGTATGTACATTTATCTCTGTTTCTCTCTTATACACGTGAAGACATGATTTTTATTTTATTTCGATTTTTTATCCAGTATGCAAACACATTGTCTCTACTAGCTTGGGCAAAGGGTTTGTCGGTTATATAGAGAGACTTCAGTTTCAATTCCAAACCATGGGAATAAAACGGATTGGGTTGGGTTGGGTTTGACTTAACCCATATTCGATCCACCCATATTCAACACACTTAATATTGGCCCATATTCAACTTGCCCATATTCAACCCATAACCCATATCAACCCATTCAAACCCAACCCAACCCACCCATTTGCCACCTCTACTACGGATAGTCACCCATGGAGAAAAAACACCTCTGTTTACGAACGGACTCGTCCGTTCACAGCGAACGTGTGCCAATAAAAAGATGCAATTCCAAATCAAATCAATTTTCATCCGTATTTTAAATAAAATATTATATCTAAAATATTTTTCCAACGGTCCCCACCTAAGGTGGAAAGAATTTATAACCTCATTTTCTTGATGCCATCAGTGGTGCAGAGGCTCCCTCTGAGCTGTTTGTTTGCCCATTTTATGCAAGGGAAATAGATTCGATTTCCCACTGTGGTTTAAAAATAACCTCTTCTCCTTTTTACTATTTTTTCAATGTGTATTATGTTTTCTTGTCAAAAACCAACTCGTGACAAAACGTGGAGACACAGACACTGTTCTTCAAAGTGCAAACAAAACTTACAATTGACACTTTATTTAATGATCCGAAAATTGGTGTCTTTGTGCCCAATTGTTTTGGTTCGTTAGATTGCATGTATTTTGTTTTAAAATTTTCACGTGATCCAATGACCGGAAATGTATCAAAACAGAGGAATAGAGAATTTTTGGAACAGGAGATTTGATTCCGCACGCTTGTTTGGATCATAGTTATGACAACATATGAGTGTTTTGGGCTTCCGATATGTAATTGTCTCTACTCTTTCGGCTTTTCCCACAAATAGGAAAAACATTTGGGTGCAGTTGGGCACCACGTGGTTGTGTCCGAGTACCCATCTCGACCATTCAAAAGTGTTTTATACGGCCCAGATTTCTTCCCCCCTCTTTCTCCTCTTTCTCTCCCTTTTTTTTTTTTTTAAAATCCAGACCGTCCAAAAGTGTTTTGAACAACCAAGATGGGTGCTCACGTGGTGCCCGTCCAGCACCCAAAAATTGCTCCGCAAATAAGGGCCTTGATTTTTGAAAGGTATAACAACGGAATTCCTTTTATTTGTTGTCTGAATTTCATTTTTTAAGATTCAGCTCATCATGACGAATGATTAATCGAAAAAGATGAACACGAAACTAGCAAAAACGAAATTTTGTCATTTTTTCGGACTAATCATTCGTCTTAAAAAAAATAATCTAAAAAATTATACAAATATGAATAAAAGTTGAAAACGTCCTTATAAGACCATCGTAAAAATATTGTAAGACAATATTTTTGAAACATTTTTTTTGTCTCTAGTGAATTTCTTTTGTTCATAATTCTCTTACTTTGTGGATCTAGCTCATCAAGATACAGTACATCTTATTAAATTATTTTCTCTTGTCTATATAATTATTTTTTCTCATTGAATTACAGTTGGATACATCTTATTTTCTCTTGTCTATATCAAATTAATTTTTCCCAGTATTACAATAGCAGCGACAAAATTATTTTTTCCTCACCAATAGGATACAGTTAGCAAGGAAAACTATATTTTGTCGCCTACACGATACAATTAGCGAGGAAATTATTTTCCCTCGCCAAATGAGAACAAATTAGCGAAAAAATTACTTTTCCTCACCAAAAGAAAACAATTTGCAAGGAAAAAGAATTCCTGGACGACGAAATTTATGTTTCCTCCCTGAATGGATATAATTTGCGACAAAAATTATTTTCCTCAGCCAATTTTGTTATTAAAAGCGACACTATTATTTTTCCTCGCCTAATGTGTACCATGTGCCAGGAAAATTATTTCGTCACTATTTTTTATAATTATATATATTATTAGTCAGTATTAAAGTCTGGGGGTGCCCACCCTGGGACCCTATATACCTCCATCTTTGTGTGAGAGTCCACAACAATAAAACTGAACTCAAGAAACAATCTGAAATTTTTTTATTTTTTTTTATCTGCAACAAAATTTTATTGAAGATACTCGACGAAGGATACATCGAGGAGGAGAAAAAACGATCCAACCAAAAGTTGGATACATCCAAAGGGCAAAGCCCAACCACCCTTGGACCTAAGATGCCCCGATAAAATAATTAAAATACACCCAAATGCCTTCAATGCCCAAATATAACATTAAAGCACAAAAAGCTTAGCCCAAACACGTGGGCTAAGCCCAACCCAAAAAAACCCAAAACCTAACCCTAAAACACTGTGCAAAACATCTGCCGCCGCCACAACCTCTGACAGTCACCACCACCACCGCAGTCGGAACCGCCACCACAACACCGCCTATCCACCTCCGAAAAACCCAAGTAATGGTGGAACCGACGACCAAAACAAGGCCGCACTATCCCGGAAGCTCCACAAGTCGTTAGGCAAGGACTACGACACCCATCAGTGACCATAGCGGGAGATCACATCGGCAACCACCCCCACCAAAACATCGCCACACCGTTAAGCCGAAGCCGGAGATCCCAACAGAAACACCAGCCGAACATGCATTTGAAGGAGGAAGCCGAGAAACCATGGCAGGAAAGAGCAACAAACCCACAAAGAAATAGGGCGAGGGGGGTCAAAAAAAAAGAAAGGAGAAGGAGAAGACAAGAAAATGAGAAGCCTCACCGGAAATCCAATAAAGGACGTTGCCCTCGCCGATGACCAAAAGTCCCCCGTAGGGCCGCTCATCAGATGGTAGAGCAACCCCATAAACATCCGAACGTGAGGGTCATGACGCCAATGATGCCCGCCACTTCGAAGCCGTCATTCTGAAAATGTTACAATACATGAAAACTTTCCCTGAAGCACTCCAGGAAAGAGAAATCAATGCCTCAGATTCATGTGTTTGTGAATCTGGGCCATTGATTTCTCTTTCTTGAACCGTTTCAGGAAAGTTTTCATGCATTATACTACTCCTCGAGACAACCACCCAAATAAGTATATATAGTCCTTAGCTAATGCATTTCTTGATGGACATTTTGGTACATTTTCATATTCTTGCACATATTTCTACATATTTGGCTATATATATAGTACAATCTTTTTCCCTAAACAACATCCCAACACTTTTTGTGGAGAGCTACTCTTCACCCCTCCCTGACACAAGACCCCTAACCCGGCCCCACCCTCCTTTCCCCCAACTGCCCTCCCCGTCACCCTCCCTTTTCGTCCCAATTACTTTACCCAACAAAGATGACAAATTAAATATATGTTATTTTAATTTTATTTATTTCATTTACTATTTTAACTTTATTTATTTAATTACTTATTTAATTTGGTTTACTCAAATTATATTTCCAACTAAATTATGTTTTTTACATTTACATTTAAATTTGACTTTATATTTAGAAACTTTATATTATTTTAATTAGTTAATTAATCTTTCTTAACAATGAATAATAAATAATAATAAAAACTTCTAAAAGTGAATAAATATTACAATCACTTTGAAAAGTGAATAAATATTACAATCATAGTTAAAAGTAAATAAATATTACAATCACGTTGACAATGTTCAGCCCTAATCAATGTTGTCTCCAAATTGTGGTCCCGACGCGACGCCCAGTACGTGAAACCACAAATGAAGACGTATGTTATAACTAAAAGCCCATCATTTAGCTTCATCCGACGCATACTCCCACCACCATGTTGGGATGGGTGGTACAAGGTAATGAGGGTGCAAAAAAAATTGCACGAAGTGATTGCTAATACAAGCCATAGCTATTTTTTGGCGTTGTTGGACTGTAACTGGAGGGGATCTCAGGGGCAAGTGAGTGTAAAAACCTCCAACATTCTCGTCAGATGTATGTAGTACAATGTTGTACGCTGATGCGATGACTATCCCCAAACTCATACAGTCCATCCAATTTAGCAGTGGAGCCGTAGGTAGGAAATAGTTCAGTGACTGTAGTAGCTCATCTGCCCAATTATGTTGTGGATAAAGCACACCATAGAGATCTCTATTCTGATGAATTTCTTGAATAATATCCTGTCGTACTTGAACCCAACCCTCTTCCGTGTACCCGATTTGCGCGGTTATCACCCTGAATCCACAATGACCATCAGCTTTGACGTCTTTAGTGTTTGACATATATTGCTGAAATGCCTCAAGTAAATGCTGAATGTAGTCAACCTCCTCCCTCTCCATCTCCCTCTCCCTCTCCCTCTCCGCCCCCTTCCTCCCTTTCCCTCTCCCTCTCCCTTTCTCTCTCAATGTAGATGCAACCCTAGATGATAAAGTAGATGCTTCTATAAAAGAAGGTATGCGATGTCCATTTTGCTCAACTTTTCCCACATGTTGACCTCTATGTTCTGTGTTGCACGATGGGGCTCGAACACTGTTGTGAGATGGATCCGTCATATCAACAATCCTGCCTATCATATGTTTTCGCATACTTGGATCCATCCCCTGTAATATGTCAATCACACGAGATGTCCCATCGGGTTGTTCTCCCTCGTCATTAAACCCGTCTGCGTGCATAGAGAGCCTACTCCAATGAACGTGGATACTGGATAGCGGAATTGGAATGGAAAGGGAACAATAACATGCAAGATCGTGCACGCATGGATGTGACGTGCCATGGGGAAACATGCTTTAATGGCGTTAATAAGTGCCAAATCCCGATCTGTAACAAACACCAATGGCAACAATGTCCCTTTTCCAATCATCCACTTCTTTAAGGTATCCAAGGCCCATGTCAGTCGCTCTTACTTCTTATTATTAAGATATGCGAACATAAGCGAGTAAGTTTGATTTGTGGATGTGATACCCATAACCTCCAATAGTGGTTTCCGATACTCATTCATTTTGTACGTGGCATCAATTACCAACACGGACGAAAAGTTGACAGATAGCTCTAGACTTGTAGGATGAACCCAAAGAATATCTGTGATTTCGTTGGTGTCTTGATTTGTAATAAAGTCATGGAGGTATCCCTTCTTAATTAATTGGTCTAAGACATACTGAGTAGCAGTTAGACCGCCCCCTTTGGCTTCCTTGTTTCTGAAAATAGCGTTGTAAATGCTTTTAATTCCCGTAGTGTTTGACGTGTCTTTTTGCTTCAAAATACTAAGAATTTCATGAGGTGCGGTGTTGTTGGCCATGTCGACCACAAATTGTTTCTCCATTGGTTTTAGCCTTGATGGGTACTCGTGGCCCTTAATATTTTCTGCTGGTTCATGGCTATGAAAACCACAGGAAACCCTTAAACCCCACTTGCCACCGTCTGGAGGTATTGGTATATCTTGCAACTCAAATGAACAATCGCATTTTTTAGTCTTAGTATTCCTATGCAAGGTTTGCCCTTTAACCAAATATGTGGCGGTTGGTACTTTCCTCCTCTCTCGCAACCAATAATGCATTTCGGCAGCTTGCCGCCTTTTAAATTAGCAGATTTTTTAATAACCACCACAATATCATTTTGGAGACAAACTCTCCGCACCCAAGCTAACATATCTCCTCTACTTTAAAAAATCTATAAAAAAAAGTAACGAATATGTATAAGTAAAACATTATCCAGTCTTAACATATTTTATCTACTTTCAAAATAAATGACGAATATGCATAAGAACAACGGTAATAACTAACCTGATCAGTGCTAAATTTGGTTGTATAATCGCGACTGCTGTAGGAGATGCTCTCCTCACTAGGAACATCATTCTCAAATGACCAACTATCTGAAAAGTGGTAGCCATCCATAATGTTGTTCGAATGAATTACGAAAAAAGAAAGAAAAATAGTGGGAGATGTTCTGTGAATGTATGAAGTAGTAAGAAAGGTGCGAAGTAGTAGAAGAATAAAGTAGTATAAATAGATAAGAAGGTAAGAAAAAAATCTGAATGAGTGGTTGTAAATGAAGATAAGAAGATAAATTGAATGAGTGGTTGTAATTGAAGATAAGAAGATAAGAATAAAATCTGAATAAGTGGTTATAATTGAAGATAAGAAAATAAGAAATAATCCGAATATACGAATTAAATAAATAAGATTAAATAATTAAGAAAAAGAGGTAAATAAATAATATTAAATAAATAAAAGAGAAAAAGAATATTACAAAAATAAAATAAAATATATATAAAGAAAAGAGATAAATAAATAATTAAATAAATGAATTAAAATATATATAGAGAAAGAGAATATTATAAAGATAAAAGATATTAGAGAATATTATAAAGATAAAAGAGAAAAAAGATATTAAAAAAGCGATAAATAAATAATTAAATAAAAGAAATGAATAAAATAAAACAACAAAATTAAATAAATAAAAATAAATGAATTAAATAAAAGAACTAAATTAAATAAAGAAATGAATTAAATAATTAAATGAATTAATATAAAGAAAAGAATTAATATCAATAATATAAATAAAAATAAGTAATTAAAGGAGGGGAGAGGGGTAAAATGGTCAAATATACAAAAGTGAGGGGTAAGAAATTTCCCTTTTTGTGTAGCATTTTTTTTTTATCATCATTTGTGCGTAGCATTTCCAGTTACTATATGTAGCGGTGATGGAATATAATTTTGGGAGCAAATATGCAATGGAAGCTGGCATAACTATGAGCATGATTCAAAATACAGTGTACTGTTTCTATGTAGAATTATTGTTTTGAATGTGGGGTGGGAATGGGATGCATCTCTCTCTCTCCCTCTCCCTCTCTCTCTCTCTCTAGCTTGGATCAAGTGTCCTTGCAGTCAGTCCCCTGGAGGTCTTGTTTCATCTACAGACAGTCAGACAGCACCCACCCTCTGTCCTAAAACCGAACCCCCACTTCCTTTTTCTTTCCATCTACACTCTTTAAAGTTGAATCTTCAGTGTTTCGTCTCATGATTAGACTCCTCCAAACCAAAATAAAAGCCCTTGCAATGGAAGAGGGGATGGTTTTGTGCAGTGTGTGCACAACACCGTGCTGTGCACAGGTCATCTGTTGCTCGAATGGATAGTCTACATTTTATCTTGCACGCACAAAATAAACAGTTCGGACGTTACTCGGATGGACGGCTCAGATTTCATCTTGCATGCACGACAGTGAATGGTTCGAATGCAAAAGTGCCGAGGTGAAATCTAGGCCGTCCATCCGAACAACGGACGGCCCGGATGTGAACAACACCGTGTTGTGCACGAGTTGCACAGCAAACAGCAGGGACCCCACTTCCCCTTGCACCACCCGAGATAAAAGTGTTCTTGTGACTTGTGACCTCAGTCGCACATAATGCGCGTGGTTGAGCGTAAGCGAAAATAGTGAGGACGCCTTCCGAAAAATTGTTAAAATTTGCAATAATGATATAGGTATAACAATACTTTCCAACATGGCTCCAACACACTCACATAGTACGTGGAGTCCACACACATGTATGTGTGGTGTGATGTGAGCTTCATACACCATGTGAGTGTATTGAAGCCATGCTAGAAACTAATTATTGTACACCTATCATTTTTGTAAAATTTGAGACAGCGAAAAACGTAAAGCGATGATTGAGAGAGACGGAGTGAGACCGGGAGTGAAAACTCCTGAACAATTATATGTAACTTAGGGAACGACAATGGGATGGTGTAAGAAGCATCGAATAATTGCAGTACTGTTTCATAATGTAAGGTTTATGGAGTGCTATTGAAGCACTGCCACAGGATGGTATAACATTCATTACATAATTGTAAGGTTTATACAGTTCTCTTGAAACACCACCACGTGGTGCTTTGGGTTCCGGCACATATATATTATGTGATAGCCTTATACTTTCGATATATACTGAGAAGGCTTCATATATAATTTTCGATCACGCTAAGATTATTAATCTGCCACTTTGTCCACGACCAAAAATGTCAGCCCACGAACAAATAAAAAGACTACAAAAAAAAAAACACAAATTACTTTTATATACTTTATTTTTCACATATTTCAATATATTTTTTAAACTTTAACGCCAGTTCACTAAACAAAATATAGGACCCAGAATATATAGAGCGTACCGTGTAAAAATATATAAACAGTTCCGTCACTTCAATCATAGAGATAAGTCTCCGCATATTGTTGAGTGTTGAAGTAGTAGCCTGCCACTAAAAGGTTGAATACTACTGTTTTGCATGCACCAAAAATACCAGTCTTATTAAAGGCTCTGCTAGAGCTGTGCTTGGCAGGCCAACCGAGCACAACTTCGCCATCCAAATGTGTTTTGAAAGGCTCAAATTTGAGAGAAGTGAAAATATCCCAAACACCCTTCGGCACCTCTCAAATCTGAGCCGTTCAAAATACATTTGGACAGTCGAGATGTGCTCGGCAAAACCCTGCCGAGCACAGTGCTCAACAGGGTCCCTCATTACTAGTATTAAAAATATGAAAAACCTGGCTATTAACTAAAGTAGAACCTTAGGCTCAGTTTGGATGGCACGAATCCTGATGGAGAATGGGAATGTGATGCCTTATTTCATGATTTTTACATTTGAAAAAGACAGGCCACGATTCCAATGTTTGGAAGACACAATGAATATGAATGTGATTTCTGATGACATATTCAACCAGGAATCACATTCCTAAACAAAGTGGGAATCTGATCCCTTCTTCTTCTTCTTTTTATGACCGGATGTCCGGGCCAACCAACTTGCATGTACTTCGACTAATTCCGGAGCCCTGGAGATAACGACCGGGCATAACCCCCATGGTAATCTGTGATCCTGGCTCTCAATCATTAAAAAATGAAATTTTGACTTTAATAAATTTCCAAATTAATTGTTTTTTGCATGAGGTTACTAAACTAATTCAAACACTAGAATGAAATTTTTACAGGTATCAAATTTCCAGGAATTTGATTTTTAGTAATCATATTCATATTTCTACTCAAGTAAATTTCCGGGAATTTGATCTCTGGTAATCATATTCCTATTTTCATTCATGATTCCAGTCATCCAAACATAATCTAAGGTTTGACCAAGGACAGATCCATGAATCCAACCAGTGGGGTACCTTATTAATTAAAATCGGGGAATTTATTTCTTAGTCAGCGATGTCTTGCTAAATTAAGACATTCATTATAGAATATAATTTATAATGCATACTTTTTATATAAAAAATAAATAAATGAGCACACAATCTTGAACAAAAACTTTTAGAGTATGATTTATATTAACATTTTCAAGTCTTTAGAAGAATCGAGATAGTTTTATTGATGACTTTTTAAAAATACTTCTCCACGACGGTTAAAAAAAAAATCAAAGAATAAATCTTCAAATAAAAAAATAATTTATAAACCAACCAATGAAAGTTGAAGCACAAAATTAACTCAACATTTTTATTTTTGAGATATATATAAATGCGTATGCTAAATATAGCATTATATTATATAATTATGGTAAATAATATTAATATTAATTTTTTGAGCGGGCACGTGCCCCCCTTATATTCGTCCCTCTATTTCACGAGTTTTTTTTACCATCAGGTTTGACAAGAGCTTGAGCCACAATAATCAATCTTCATGTTAGAGAATTCAATTCAAAATTAATTGACAATAAATGAAAGGACGAATTAAAAAAATTTAAAAAAGATGCAAATTACACTAAAAAAAGAAGAAGAAGAAGGAAAGTTGCTGCAGTGAAAACATAAATAAGATGGATTTAATTCATCTTAAGAACAGTGAAAACATAAACAAGAACAGTGAAAACATAAATAAGATGGATTTAATTCATCTTAAGAACAGTGAAAACATAAACAAGAACAGTGAAAACATAAATAAGATGGATTTAATTCATGGTGATAATAACATTTGTTGAAATGCCAGAAAGCCTAAAGCACCAAAAAGCAGAAATGATCCGTATAACCCACGTGGGGCTTCAGATTTCTTTACTGGATGAATCAGAGAACCAGTCTTGTTCTTTCCACAAACAGTGATTCCATTTTTCACTATCTCCGCTTCAGATGGGCTCAAACACAACCCTGGATTTCCACTCAGGTCCAAATTTGCTCCTAATCTGTTCAAAAAACTTGAGTTGAAAGGAACAACACCATCCAAGAAGTTTCTGCTCAAATTCAAGTGATATATATGCGAAAGACTCCCGAAACCCACCGGGATTTCGCCCGTTAATCGGTTGTTTTGCAATGACAGAGTGCTTAAATTCTTGAGCTGAGAAAATGTAGGTGGGATTGTGCCTGAATACCCAGAATTTGCAAGCCTTAGCTCTTGCAATTTCTGCAGCTGACCAAATTCTGCTGGGAGTGTAACAAACATAGGATTATCATCCATTATAAAGTACTGCAAACTCTGCAATTTTTCTAATCCTTTTGGGAAATTTCCTTTGAATCTGTTGTTGCTCAAAGCCAAAAAGAACAGTGAATTTAGCTTCTCAATGCTCTCCGGGATTCCACCAACCAGAGCGTTTGAGCTCAAGTCCAGCTTTTGAAGCATACCCAGTTGGCTAATTGTGCTAGGAATTGATCCTGATAGTGAATTATAGCTCAAATCAAGTCCCACCAGATTTTTGAGGTTCCCCACTTGATTTGGTATGGTGCCTGTGAGCAAATTGTAGCTCAGATCAAGATGAACCAAGGAGCTTAAAGCAAAAATCTCGACCGGAATTCGCCCTGAATGCCAGTTTTGTGACAATGTGAGGATTTGGAGTGATTTTAGAGAGGAGATTTGAGGTGGGATTGAGCCAACTAGTGCTGGATTTGATCTGAAACTGAGTTGCTGAAGTGAAGAGGAGAAAACTCCGTTTTTCGAAACAGAGATGGAGGTTTTTGTGTGAGTGAAGCAGTGAAAGATAAATAGGGATTGAAGGAAAGGGAGGTCAAAGAGTTGTGAAGGGAATTTGGCAGTGGTTTTACAACTTGGGTTGGGTGGAGTGCCAAAATCAAGCCTGGTGACATGGAGGTGGGCGTCATTTCCTGGTCTGCACTCTATCCCGGGCCAGGATAAGCCAGTTCTGCAAGGGTTGGGGTAGGATAGCCTCCAGTTGTGATCAGAGGAAAGAGTTTCCATGATCTTGAAAAGGGTTTCGAGTTCAGATGGGTTCATCATGCTGTTTGGCTGGAGATTCTTGTTTTTTGGATGGTCATTGGCGGAGACAGAAGAGATGAGAGTGAGTGAGAGGAGCAAGAGGAGAAGGGGAAGAGGAAAGGAACAGCACATTTTGTTTGGGAGGTCTGATGACTGTGATGATCAGTCGCTAGCAGTTTGGGTGGTTTTAATGTAAGCTTCATGTGTGATGGAGAGAGAGAGAGAGAGAGAGAGAGAGAGAGACTGAGATTGATATGATGTGTGGGGTCACGACATTGAGTGAGGAATTTGAAAATTGAAACTTAAGGTAAGGTCAAAAACATTGAGATCACGGAGGGAGGGAGGGAGGGTGGTGCCGGAAATAAAGAGGTCATGTTTACATTCTAGGCTTCTAGCAGACACAATAAAAAAAAGATTCTTTTTCAATGATCATTGGTGTTCTGGTCAGCCTCATGCACCTCGATTATTCTTCTTCCTGATTTGGTCAAAGACAGGTCATTCACGCCGGGATTAGGGAATTCACGAGAGGTTTCTCTCTTGTGGTCTGGACCGAGAAGTTGCCAATTTTTGAACTCAAGAGAAGATAGCTCATCTCTATCGCCACTTGAGCTGCCTAAGAAGGGAAAATTATTCCATGCCCTAAGAAGCAAATAACATTCAATGCCGCAAGGGTATTTCTACTTGGTACACCAACCCTACTCTCCTGGAGAGTGGTGGAGAGTAGGGTTGGTGTACCACGTAGACAATGCATTGGGCACGGAAATCATGATAAAGAAGAGGAAAGTAAAACAGAAATGATATGCAACCATATCTTCTAGAGCTATAGTATTAATAGATACTATAGTATGTAGTCCAATCTTTGTAACTAAAATACAAAGCTGTGCGTGTGTTTAAAAGGGTCCTATTGCCCCTTACTAATCAGCGACTTAACAATTGCCTAGTTGGGTAGTTTAAATGGAATTACCATCATACCATCTATACTAAGAAATCAAACCATATAAAGAGTAATGAGTGGCTATACTGGGGTAACAATTCATGTTAATTAATCCAATGCATTGGACGGATTCCATCAGCTATTCAGTTCATACAAAACCCAGGAATCAAAATTAAAATCAAGGCCTAAATCAAACGTAAAATGGATTGATGACTAAGTAGTTAACGAAAATGTTATTCCACTGAATCGGATAGAATAAAGCTTGTATGCAATCAACAGTTGGACATTGGAGATGAGTATTCTAAGTAATCACAACTAGGCCATTGATCATCGAGATCCAAATTGTGGATCTTCCAAGCTCTGTTAGGCATTGCCAATACAAGAACACCACCTCGGGTGAGGTGCGAATCCCTTTTCAAGGAAGCAAAGCCTCTGTTGATCAGTGATAAAGTTGTGAAAACATTCAGGCTTTGTACGTTTCCCTACAAAATTTCAAAGTGCCTTTCAGGATTGATCATTCGGTCTGACCCATTTGTGGGTCTTCCTTCGATGTTCTGATCAACTGTTCAACTTTTAAGGCGCGTCAAGAACACAAGTCATGCTAAAAATCAAATATGTTGCTGAAACACATTCAGGTTGTGAGAAGGAAAAAAAAAGGTTAAAACACTGAATTGGAACCAAATTTTCACAATATGGATGTGTTCCGAAAGCATGACAAACAATATCCACAAAATAGGACTTATCTGTCGAAATAATCTGAGGGTATCCTTATCTGATAGTCATTCGGTGTAGGCAATCCTCATAGAAGTTTCAAATTTAGATTCTATAGATTCTCATTCTCCTGTGTTCCTAACCTTTCATGATCTGCCTGCATCATTTACCAAGTGACCAACTACCATGTTCTGTAAAGTGTAAAGTCAATTTTTTCATCAAGTTAAAGTTTTAACAGAGCTCAACCTCCACATATAAAGTTATGCCACATTTACATAAATTTTACTGCTCCAGAATGAGCACCATGTATGAACATCGCGGTGAATTCTGCTGAGGCATGAACAAATACAGCACGCCCAATTACTCATGGGAATGAAGAAAGATAATGCCGCTTTGAATCCATGGCCAAAAGCTAACCCCCAAGATTTCCTTGCTTTTTAATCTAAATACTGCTACATTCGATCTCCATTGAACAAATACAGCACGACCAATGACCTCACATGGGAATGAGAAGATAATACCGCTTTTAAATACAGTAAGAAACCATCCATTTGGAAGTAGCTATCATTTCACTTGCGGTTTTTGTTTTCATAATGCGGAAAGATAGAAAGTTATGTTTTCATTTTTACCTGAACAAGTCTATCTTCAAGATACGCCACTCGGTCCAGCACTAGCCTCTGGAGTAGGCCTCCCTCGCTGCCATTTCCAGTGGCTTCCATTGTCTATCCACTCTCCCCACAACACTAAAGCTGCTGCTCCACCTTGACAGTTCGGCAGTTCCTCTTTTTCTTCAATATATTTCATCTAAATTTACACCCAAAAAATAAACAATATTATGTGAAACAATGGAAGTACACGTCAAGAGATAAACGGAAACTACAAACTATTTTTAAGAAGCTTTCAAGAAGAAATAAGAACTTGGATAAGAAGCTCACCTGAGAATCCAGGCGATCCAACCTCGAAACAAGAGGAAGGGAGTAACATTTTCCACCCTCCACCATTTGCCATCAGGAGCTTGGTGAATGTCAGATCAGGGTGTACAAGAGAGAGAGAGAGAGAGGAGCTTGGTGAATGTCAGATCAGGGTGTACAAGAGAGAGAGAGAGAGAGAGAGACCCGGTCCTCTTAACTGCTACCTCGATACAGGGGTTGTTACGAAACGTGGTGAAGTATTTGGATAAGCTAGTGAGGGAGTCATAGTAGATCCCCAGCATGGGTATATTGGGCTATTCGCCTTTACATGTGCATACATTAATCAATGCTGATATTTGGCAAAGCAGGTTATGCCCTTCTTAGTTCTTGCATCATCAAGATATTGCAGAAAAATGCTTTTGCCAAAAAAAGAAAAATGAAAAAACAGAAAACAAATATGCTTTTGGGTGTTCCTTGTTGCTAGTAAGTGAGAGTTTCTAATGGCCCCAAAATGAATGCTTCAGAATCTTGACAAACATAAAACCTAACTGAACATGATTCAAGATTGGGAACCACGGAAATCTTTCGTGGACAAGTGAAATCAAATCAAGATAAAGTTCACAACGGTAACAAATCAACTAAATGCTTTGGCCTTTTGCCTAACTTATAAGAAAACAAGGACAAGAAATTAGTTTTTATCATCCCAAACTAGACCTTGTTACTTCATAGGCCAAGAAGCATGCCGCATTCGCCGGAACGCTCCTAGCCATAGCGGGCCCAAATCCCTTGTAAAGACCCTTAACTCCCTCTGACGCCAAAATCTTTCTGAAAGCATCAACTGAACCGGAGAACTTTGGATTTTTGTAATCATCAACTTGAAGCACACTCTTGACGACATCTGTGGGGTAGACAGAGAACCAGAAGGAAGCTCCAGCCAAACCTCCGGCAACAATGAGGGAACCTCTTCCCAATTCAGAAGTGTCTTTCTCTCCGGCAAGGAATTTCTTTAGGCCTTCATAGACGCCAAACATTGCGGCGTTTCCTGGTACTTCTCGCGCCATAGTGGGAATTAAGCCCTTGAAGAGACCTCTGATGCCGCCTTCTGATCGGAGGACGTGTTTAGCTACGTCCATTGGCCCTCCGTACTTCACCGCCACAGCAGCTGAACCCGAATCAGCAAGAGCACTCTGTGCTTGCAACCTGTTTCGCTTCACATTTGGATCATCAGCAGTTCATGGGTAAATCTTAAAGGTCTTCCTTTCCTAACAGCATAGTGACCAATCCAAAATTCGTGAATTAGATAGAAAAGAATAGTTTTGAACTTGGAAATCACTGGAGAGAGTTTCACCAACAAGGGAAGTTCAAATTCAATTTTGCAAGTACCGGAGACATGCATTTTTATTTTTATTTTTTTTAAGTTTATCAAAACACAAAGCAAATTATACAGAATAGAAAGAAAGAGAAGTAAGAAATTGACCTGAAATATTTGTAAGTTTTTCAAATGGAAAAGGAATCAGAAATTCACGTTACAAGAATAATGCACTGAACACATTCGAAGTTGGTAGTCGCAATGGTGCAGTAAGGGATCCGAGTTAGACTTCCAAAACCAAAGAAATTGGCTTTTAGTGCCAAAGAAGAAACAAACTGGGGTGGTATTATGCAAACCAACAAATTTACAAACTCTTCTTCCATTTTTGGATTCATTTGAAGTGAGACACACTAGGATGATATGATGGCACAACTCATGCGAGTAAATGGCGTAACTTTAGTTAGTTTGTATAACATTCTCTTAGCAAAAAGAAAGAGAAAGTGTGTAACGCTAAGCCTTAAAGCTATCTAGAGTGTCCATGCATACTGTGTAACTGATTAGTATCCTATCACTTTAAGAAACAAAGACCAATCAAACTAACTCATGATTTCATGACCAAATTCCATGGCATTTTGCACAACATTTCAGTATCGTTCAATTTTTTTGAAAGATAAAAAATATTGAGTGCCGTTAAACAGACCTGCACTTGATCAATTCGGTAGGGCAAGCCAGAAAGGAGACAGCAACTCCAGCCCCAGCCCCACAAATGACCTGCTGCTTGATTGTAAGCGGCGCACCGGGTTCCGATCTCAATAAAGCCTCCATCTGTCCTCTCACCGTAAAGAGGAGAGCATTGAAGGCCGCTACGGTGGCCAGTGGGGCCCCCATACCTTTGTACAAACCCCTTGGGCCTTCTGACGCTATTGTTTGTCTGACAGCATCCATCGCGCCTGAGAATTTGGGAGGTTGGCCTGGGAGTGGAGTAGGTTGGCTTTGGAGTTTCACCTTGATGGTATCAAATGGGTGTCCAACAACTAACTGTGCTGCCCCCCCAACAGTCCCCGAAAGTAGGTCCTTGGCTACATCACCCATCTGCAAATTTGATATACCTACATGATTTAGCTCAAACAATACTAATTTTGTGTATTGGTGAAAAAATATGAATGGTTGAAGAAAAGTCAATCATGATTGATTTGTTCCAAGCAAAACATCTAAAAGTGGGGGTTGCAATAGGGGAACCCCTGTCCAGGCTTCATATGTCTTGCAGAAACCATCAAGAAAAACAAAGCAATAACCCCAAGGGATTGGCAAAATGGTCTTGCGTTTAGGACTCAGGGGTTTGCTCTCACCTAAGGTCTCAGCATCAATTCCTTTGCCAACAAACTCTTGGGGCCACTAGGGTTAAGCCCAGTCGTTACCCCCGGAATTAGTCGAGGTAAGCGTAAGCTAGCCCGAACATCCGGTTATAAAAACAAAAAAAACAAAAAAAAACAAAGCAATATGCTTAAGCAACAGTCGAACCCTCGTCCCTTAAATGATACCATTTTAACAAAGGTATACAAATCAGAGAAACAAAACACAGTTACGCTGCCAAAGCAGCGAGTCCAAAGAGGCTATAACAGCATTCTACCCAACTCAATTCAACAAGTCTTTGCCATTGGGAGTGTAATCACAATATCATGGACATGGCAATGAACCTCATGTCCCCATGCCCCACTATACGCCACTCTGAATGGGATTTTAGAAACAAACCTATTGTTGCAAACGACCAGACCTTGCCCATAACAAAATGGCAACTTATCAGTCTTGTCATCCAGCCGACCCACAGAAGAGAGTACAATTTTGAGCCTAATGTTGCCAATTCCAAGCAATTTCTAAAAGGGCCACATTCATAATGCTATGAGACAATGAAATGTCTCCACATCTGCAGTTGAAGGAGTCTTTTTATCTTCTGTTTTAGAAGGGGAATTTCTAAATGGGCACTGCAAATTATACAGTAGAATTTTCGATCTAATTCATTAATCAAACGAATCAAACAACATGCAAACTCATGTGCTCTAGTGCCAATGGCGTGCGTGGCCAGTGACTCTTGATACTCTTTATGCATGTTCTTCACCACAACGTCTAGAATCATTGTCAGGATGGCCAAAGATTCCTTAGAATATAAAACTCACTAGTGAGAGGAACCGTAGAGTCCTTGACGTAGAATATGAAAGATACAATTACAAACATGAAGAGAAAAGGTTTGAATTTCCACTTAAAAGAACTGCACACAATCAAAGCATGAAAGCATCAATTATACAAAAAAATGCACCATCAACAGCATCTTCGCTTCAACACAAACGGTTCGACTTCAAACCAAGAAACATTATGCATCTGAGATCGAAACTACCAAATACAAAAGAATTGGAAGCATAGAAATTAAATTCCCATTTCCTTTCATTTTCAACAATACTGGACACTCAAAGGATCCTTATTTCAATACCAAGATCTCATTATTAATTTTTATGAAAAACTTAAACCCAATTGAAAAACACTATAAACCCAAGCGGGAAAATACTCGGAGTTTACAAATATGAGAAAGAACACAGCAGAATCAGCAATTTTCTTCTCCCCAGCATTCGCAGTTCATTTCAGATGATTCCAACGGCAGTGTTTCATGATCAAAAATAAAATCTAAATCTCGCTCTATCAGTAAATGAAAAATCGCCGGTGGGTCAATCAGATGAGACACACTTTAACATCGTACAAAGAGTAACAGATGCTTGAAAGAAACCATGAATCTTACCCTGTTCGATTTCGCTTAACCCGGATTGAAATTGCAAGAAATGGAAGATCCAAATCGAATAGGATGTCTAAAAAATCAGAGCCACATGAGAATGGGTGTGGGTATCAGGGTATGGGTAGTGTAGTGGTTGGTCGGGAGTGCATTTCACACTATGAAAACATCCTTTAAATACTACTCGTAGAAGGAATCTAGAGAGAGATGGTAACAGATGACGACGACGCGACAGCTGAGCGAATCTCAAACATTTTCCCATGTTTCAAAGTTTTCCTTTTAGCTCAACAATATATGTGAAATCTATTTTGTTTCATGATACTACATAGGAGTATTACGTATATTTATTTTTTGGGAGCAAACATATTACGTATATGTTAGAATATAGAAAATATTTATGTTTAGAATATAGATAAGATATATTGAAAAATAGAGTAGGGGTTGAAGTTGATTTGATCAAAGTATGCTTCATAAAATATTTTGAAAAATAGAGTAGGTGTTGGAGTTGATTTGATTAAGTATGCTTCAAAATTAATGTTCTTCATAATACTAAAATATGCTAGTTTTGGATTGTCCGGTCCGCAAAAATAAAAACATAAAATTAATACATTTTCGTCAAAAAAGTTTTAAATTCTTTCCCACGAGTTGCTAGATAATATAAGTTCTCTCAAATCTCAAAAAAAATGTTTGAATTTTCTTTGAGAACTCAATTATTTTTAAGTTTTCATTTTACAAATCGAATAATCTTTTTAAGACGAAACGGAATTAAAAACTAACCGAGCGAGCGTGAGTGAGAGAGAGACGCTCCAGCCCCTGGACTAGCACCAAATCCCAAGGTTGGTGGGTTTCCTTTCCCTTCTCTACTGGTTCGGGATGAAAATTGAAGGGTCGTGATTTGATTTCTCCTTTAAACCTAGCCAGGTCAAATCAAAATTCAATTTCTATTCAATTTTGTTTTTATGATCTTATTGAAACTGTCAATAAAGAAAGAGGGCAATTATATTTACACACCTCCCCAAAACACCGCCAAATAAAATGTGTTCCACCACTTATTTTAACATTCAAAATCGTTTATTTTCTTGGTCTCAGCAAAATTGACCGTTATTATTCTGCCAATGATTTATTTTGTTTGAATCAAACACTTCTCAATATCTGCTCAATTTGTTTTTTCGTATGAATGATTTAGACGTCTCCGTTTGTTTCAGACGGAAACGTTTTTTAGAGAACATTTTCCATGAAAGACTTTTTTGAGAAAGTAAAACGTTTTCTGGTGTTTGGTTGGGATTTGAAAACATTTTCTAAAAAAACATTTCTATTGTTTGGTTGATATGGAAAACCACTAATAGTCTAACATCATAAAAAAAAATCAAAATACCAACAAGACCAAAACATTTTTTATTGTTTGGTTGACGCGAAAAATTATTAATTAATAAACTAATCAAAATATCTTTGTTCTAAAAATTTAAAAATTACACCGACCTATTCCCATCAATCCCAAGTTCGATTTTGTATGTTGAAAGTTCGATTTGTATCTTGAAACCCACATCCAGGAGCACATTACGAGCATGAAATAGGGCCAATGAGCGAGGTTAACTCATACCCAAATCCGAAAAATCTGCAAAGCAATCCGGATCCAAATCCGAAATCTGCTCCGATCCAACCCTTTTTCAACTAATCAATTTGCCAATTATGTCCACCCATTTACAATGAGTTGACATAATTTTGCCATAAAGTTTGCGAAGTTATGGCTTGAGCATCCTAAAGCCTTGTTTCTTATTTGCTTAAATGGGAATCCCATAATCAGCCCATTTTCATTTGCTAAAATGGGTTGATTTGGCAATTAATTTCTCATTTGCTAAAATCACCCATTTGATATTAGTAAATAAGAAACAAGGCCTAAATTGCAATTGGTGGACTCGAGGAATTTTTTTTAAAAAATAATGACTTGAGGAATGATGGGTATGAGAGAGAAGAAAAGTTTTGTCAAGCACCAGCAAAGTAGTCCAAACAACCCTCTTTCTCAAGGTCGAGGAACCATGAAAACACTGGGCAGGCAAACGAAATGATTAAAGGCATTTGTTACATACACACACATTCATTCATTTCACAACCAATAACACAAAATAATAGCATGCGATACTGGTAAGTGGTAACCCTTCACCGAGGGGTTGCCGCAGTGGTTAATCAACTTGTCTTGGTGAGGCTTACCACGCAAATGTTGCAAGGTTGATTCCCTGGATCCGGGGGTTCTGTAGGGCACATCCGGACCGTCCATCTCAGCAATCGACAATCCAGATTTAAGTAAAACTCTTCCAGGACCGTCCAAAAGTGTCCAGGTCCCTACAGTGCCGCCCCACTGCCCTACAAGGTCCCTGTTTCCCAATTCCCCTCGACATCGATTTGTCCTTGAAACCACCTCACCTCACACAAACGAGTCGAAAGAACAATGAGAAGGGCTGGAGAGATTAGTCCGATTCATCAAATAGCAACTCATTTATGCCTCTTCGATATCTATCTAGTACAGTATTTGAATCCATTGCCTCGTTCAGCTAGTCATTATCTTTAAACTCAAACAATGTCTTTTCTACCGCATGGTGAGGAGTAATCGTGTTTTGGCCTGCTGCTTAACTCCAATTTATCAATTCAATACTTGACTTGAATCAAGTCTCTGCTGTTCGTCAGATTTTAAGCCACCAAAATGCGATTCAATATCAAAGGTGAAGAAGAGGCGCCAGAAGAAGACTGGAATATGAATTCAAACCTCTGGAATGCTCCGTCCCTTTGTTTTATATTTTTTATGAATGTAATCATAACTTTGCTACTACGTATATTTTAACAATGTAATCAAATTAAGTAATTTGAATGTTGAACTGATTATTATTTCCGCTGCAATCAAAGCCAATTATTTTGTCCAAACAAACTTTTTTACAATAATGATTTAAATAATACTACTTACGAAAATCAGGGTGTTACAGTACCACTACCCGGAAAGTTACCCTTATAATTTTTGGTGCATGGTGGGGCAGATCTAAAAACACTACGGTAAAAAAAGAATGATTTTGTTTACTCTCACTCCGTTCACCCTTGGCGAGGGTATACTCATTCCGTGTCTTAATTTGATGATCGAAACCATTCATTCTAACTAGATTCACTTGTTAAGAGACCACACAAAAATTTAGCTCAATTATGTATAGGTAACTATTTCATCTAGAGATGTATTTATTTTATTTGAAATTCTAGCTAGAAAATTTGAATTTTTATCAGAAGCGCTCACCGATATTGGATTGAACTCAATCTTTGCATGGGTTCCTAATAAATAAATATAGATTATTCGTTGGTAGAATGGAAGAATTAGAGGAAGAAGGGCCCACAGATCTAAAAAACTGAGCCATTTCGATTCTCGTTGTGAAACATAAAATGAGTATTATACCCTCGCGATGGTGAACAAAGTTGCTCTCCGGTAAAAAGGCTTATTGGTATCATTTTTCACCGGAGCTTGGGCTAATAATTTGGTCCATTTTGCCAGTGAGGCTACTTTTCGGCTTATTGGTTCAGGCCCAATTGTTAATCAGCCCACTCCGCCGATCATCGTCCCAGACTCCCAAACCCTATAAACCCTAATCGGTCATTTGCACAGCTCTCGCTGCGAGGTCTAAGCCCCTCTCTCTCTCTCTCTCTCTCTCTCTCTCTCTCTCCCCGCTGCAGTGCCGCCGTTATCAGGTTTTGTTCTCTTTCTCTTTTACCTCTTTTTTTTTTCGCTTCTTCTCTTTCATTTTCACTGTCATTTGCTTCTTATGATTTCTCCTTGAAATTGGAAGATCGGAAAGGAAGGTTAAACGTTTCCCGATAGATGCATTTGTTTCCTGAAGTGTAAAATTTACATTGATTAAGTACTCGTTCTAGGGTTGCTGAGTTCAGTTAATTAGCTATTTCACACGCCAAAACAGCTATTAGTATCAAATACAGAGGTTTTCTTCTCTTATTGGAATCTTCGTTTTCCAGTGATTCTGTATTGCGTTGTGTGTTAGTAATATCGTTCACTTTCTAGTTTCTGAACCATTTGCGCTTTGTTAATTGAGTTGTGTTTGGGGTTATAGTCATAAGAAACTGAGTTATTAAAATGATTACCTTTTCATTTTTTCCCAGAGATTTGGCCTCTATCTATTAACCTGTAACAATTCTTGAAAAATCGCTCCTGTGCGAAAGGGTGTGATAAGAAAGTGGTGCTCTTTCTCACCAAATCTCAGCATTTTGGTGAGATTTGGTGAAAAAGGGGAATGAGTCCATCAAAATGTATGATTTTAATGCTTTTATCCCCATTTCTCACCAAAGTACTCGATCCAAATTATTCCAAATAGTAATTTGGTAAGAAACTTTTATCCCTCATTTTCTGTCCTTATTGAATCTCCCATTCAAAGAGGCTTAGTTCTTCTAAATTATGAAGGTGGCAATTAACTGCCTTTTTGGTCAATATTTTATTGCAATATTGGCCATTGGGAGATGGCTTCTGTTTCTTCCTTTTTATGAATCTAGGAAAGGCTCAGTTTCTAGAAATTAGGGGTGGATGAGCACGCGATGAGCTTGTGTGATGTAATTGAAAGGGTGATTTTGTAGTTTTCTAGTAAATTTGTGATTACTTGAGTTCCTTGAAACGCATGTTTTCAACAGGGAAGAATGATGCTTTACCCAGGGTAAAAACTTTACGGGTTTCTTGATGAAGGAAACTTTCCCATTTCCTTTTTTTTTTTCCTGATAAATGCTTTTTCGAGTTTCTTGGATAGTTCCATATGTGAAAGTCAGTGTTGCGTTTTCCGATAATGTGATTGTGGATAAAATGGTCTTTATTCTCATATGAACTGTGCCAAAAGTTGAAATGATTTGTTGGTAAGATTTTACTTTTGCAATTCTGTACGATGAGTTCATGTGTTCTCTATTTTCACAAGTTAACTTATGTTTGTGTCTTTATTGCAGAGGGAAACATTGATCAGTAAACAATGGTTCAGTATAACTTTAAGAAGATAACAGTTGTTCCCACTAGGGATGATTTCATTGATATTATCCTTTCCCGCACCCAACGCCAAACACCAACAGTTGTTCACAAGGGTTATGCCATTAACCGCATCCGTCAGTTCTACATGCGTAAAGTGAAATACACACAGCAGAATTTTCATGAGAAGCTTTCCACTATCATTGAGGAATTCCCTCGTCTTGACGGTATTCACCCCTTCTATGGTGACCTCCTCCATGTTCTGTACAACAAAGATCATTACAAGCTTGCCCTTGGGCAAATTAATACCGCAAGAAATCTAGTTGGTAAGATTTCAAAGGACTATGTGAAACTTTTGAAGTATGGTGATTCACTTTATCGATGCAAGGCTCTTAAAGTTGCTGCTCTTGGCCGTATGTGCACTGTGATAAAGAGGGTGGGCCCTAGTTTGGCCTACCTTGAACAGATCAGGCAGCATATGGCCAGGCTTCCTTCAATCGATCCAAACACACGGACAATTTTGATTTGTGGATATCCGAATGTTGGCAAGAGCTCGTTCATCAACAAGATCACCAGGGCTGATGTGGATGTCCAGCCGTATGCTTTCACCACTAAGTCTCTTTTTGTAGGTCATACGGACTACAAGTACTTGCGATATCAGGTAATAGATACGCCAGGGATCTTGGATAGACCATTTGAAGATCGAAATATCATTGAGATGTGCAGCATCACTGCTCTGGCACATTTAAGAGCTGCTGTTCTCTTCTTCTTGGATATTTCTGGGTCATGCGGATACAGTATAGCACAGCAGGCAGCTCTTTTTCACAGTATTAAGTCCTTGTTCATGAACAAGCCACTGATTGTAGTTTGCAATAAAACTGATTTGCAGCCGCTGGATGGCATATCTGAAGAAGACAAGAAGTTGGTCATGGACATGAAGGCTGAAGCTTTAAAGACTCTGATAGGTCAAGGAGGTGATCCAACAAATGAGGAGGGGGTGCTCTTGACCATGAGCACTTTGACTGAAGATGGGGTAATTATAGTGAAAAACGCTGCTTGTGAGAGGTTGTTGAACCAAAGAGTGGAGTTGAAAATGAAGTCTAAAAAGATAAATGATTGTCTCAATCGCTTTCATGTTGCAATGCCAAAGCCACGTGATCAGAAAGAAAGGCCACCTTGTATACCTTTGGCAGTGTTGGAAGCTAAAGCTAAGAAAGAAATGGAGAAGGAGAAGAGAAAGCTGGAGAGGGATTTGGAGGATGAGAATGGAGGTGCAGGTGTTTATTCTGCTAGCTTGAGGAAACACTATATTTTAGCACATGAAGAATGGAAAGAAGATATAATGCCAGAAATTCTAGATGGACACAATGTGTATGATTTTGTTGATCCTGATATCCAAAATAGGCTTGAGGAGTTAGAGCAGGAAGAAGGTCTTCGGCAGGAGCAGGAGGGGGATGAAGATTTGGACATGGATGTAGTGGAACTCACCCAAGAAGAGCAAGAAGCTCTAACTAAGATTCGCAACAAGAAAAGTTCGCTCATTCAACAACACAGGATAAAAAAGAGCACTGCAGAGAGCCGACCAACTGTACCAAGGAAATTCGACAAGGACAAGAAGTTCACTTCAGAGAGAATGGGAAGGCAGTTGTCTGCTTTGGGACTTGATCCAACTAGGGCGATTAACCGGGCTCGAAGTCAGTCAAGGGGTCGTAAGAGGGAGAGATCCGTTGATCATGATGCCATGGATCTGGATGTTGACCAACCTAACAAGAAGCTTCGGATGAGGTCAACATCCCGTTCAAGGTCAAAGTCAAGGCCACCAGGTGAGTTGGTCCCAGGTGAAGGATACAAGGATTCTGCTCAAAAGGGGAAGGCTATGACCCTGGCTAAGAAATCTATGATGAAGAGGAATAAAGATGCTCGACGGGGTGAGGCAGATCGAGTCATTCCTACTCTGAAACCGAAGCATTTGTTCTCTGGGAAGCGTGGGATTGGAAAAACCAGTAGACGCTGATCAAATGAAGGTGCATTTTACACTTCTTACTTTATTATTGGGTTTTTTTAGACATACGGGGTTATTTGAGAATGTTGCTGTGTTTTTCTTTAGCTTGTTTTGGTTGCTTGCTTGTCTTTCAATTCTGTTTAGTGTTTATTATCATTTGTGTTTTCTGATTTTCTCTCCTTTTTATGCATCTTTCTTTCCCTGATTGCATATTAGATTAGGACGAGATTGAGAGTCCTCGCTCCAGCCTAACACCACTTGGGCTTAAACTTTTGCCTCCTATTTTGTTAGGCTTTGATGCTGTGTCGAATATTTATATAATGGTTTTACTTGCTAAGTAAATTTGTGGTTGTCATTTGTTTTTGTGAAGTAATTATTACATTCCTACCTACTTTTGATGTGCTTATTTCTACTTAATCTGTATCCTGTTCTGGATACCGGTTGTTTTAGTTGCAAATAGCTAACAAGGGTACGTCCTACTATCTAATTGAAGTATTTGTCCGAGTTGCAAGAGAACACATCTATGACTTTAAGAGAGCACATGAATTATGCCCGCATATAACACTATCCTAGGGCATGGACTTCATTTACCAAGTTTTGTAGTCATTATGTCATGTTGCACAGGAAAAACCTAGGTGATGCACCACATAGTGGGATTTATCTTATGTCTTTGCTCGAATACAAAGAAGTTTTTTAAGAGAAGATATTCAGGTGGTTTTTTTTTTTTACCATTTGCAGGTTTGCTACAGTCCCTTCAGAGCTTTCAAAAATTTTGGTTATGCAGTTTTGATAATGTGCACCAATGCGGGCATTGTACGCGCGCTTCCCATGCTCCACTGCTGGCTTTCTGCAGAATTAATTGGGAGACTCAGACTGTTTATTTTTTTAATGTAATTTTGAGTTTTGATATCTTATGAATCTTGTTTTTCACTAGGCTTGCCAAAAGCATTTCAGTTTGATTCTTTTCCGTTTTTTTATTTAAGTTTCCATCCATGAATCTGGAACGTTTTCCGGCTTGGTTACTTTGAGCGCTTTTAGTTAAATGGTGAAATCACATGCTTTTGACATTCTGGGCACCTGTTGCATGTAAAACATTGTGTGATTTCAGGTAGAAAAGCTCTATAATAAAGCTTAGATTGGTCTCTCTGTTTTTTTCCCCCCAAAAATGAAGGCATCAGCGACTGCATGTGATGCTTAATTTCTTGTCAATTTGAATTCTGGCGATTGGTGATGCATTTGAAACCCAGTTCCTGCTTCTGAAAAATGGATGCATTTCCTGGCATATATTGGAGTAATATGTTTTCAACAATTCTTTCATTTGAAGAACTCATTTAAAGAAATCTGTTTAGGCTCCGTTTGTTTCGGGCGTTAAACGTTTTCTAGGAAAATATTTTCCTTTGGAAACAATTTTCTGTGTTTGGTAGGATGGAAAACCAAAATCTAATGGAAAATGTTTTCCAAAATTAATAGAAAATGAACCAGTTAAGGTGGAAAATGATTTCCGGATTTTTGAAGTGGAAAACGTTTTCAGCGCCACTCACCTCGTCTCCTTGACGCCCTGACAACAGGTCTCTCTCGTCTCCTTCCCCCTCTTGAATCTACACTCTTAATCTTTCAATTCCTAATTTCATCTGTAAACCAGTTCACATTCTTGATTCCTCTAATTGAATCCAACTCCTGTTTCTCTCTCTAAAAGTATACACACATAGCATTGTAAATACAGATACTGAGGGTGAGTTCTTTACTTTCGTTTCTGGCTTCAATTTCCATCTCTAGTCATTTTCTTCTCAAATGTTACGGATTTTCATCTCCAATTTGAGGTTTGCCTAAATTATTGAACTAAAGAGTGAGACTCGATTTTCAGATATCTCTAGCTCGGAATTTTTCCGGAGAATTGACTTTCTCCGGCTTTGGTAGGAGTTTCTGGAACTAGTTTAGGAGTATTCGATCGGGGTTGAGGCAAATAGAGTTCAATTGATTTTTCGGCTGGAATTGCAGTTTCAAGTTTCAGACAGATCAGAACTTGTCAGTTCCTCAAAGACCTAAGTTGGATGTCTAAAAGTTGTTTTTTTGCATTATGCCAGTCTTTAGTTGATTTTTTCTCTCTTTTGTGCGGTAATATTTATTGGAATGCAAATCAATGGGGTGGTATTTTGATCAAATAATATAAAAAGGTATTTTTATATCAACCAAACAGAGCATTTTTTGGAAAACGTTTCAAGTTACAACCAAATACTGGAAAGCACATTATTATCAAACGGAGCCTTACAGGCCCTTTGGATGGTGAGTGAAGAAAGGAGAAGAAAGGGGATACCTCTCCCTTACTGATGAGAAAAGAAAAGAAAGGGGAAGAGTTTCTCCTGCCTCAACCAAACAATCGTGAGAAATCACTCTCTCTCCCTCCCATTCCGGTCATCTTTTCTCGTCTCCGGTGGCTCTCCGGCGACCTCGAAACTGAGTTTTGAACACAGATCCGGCTTCTCCTCGACGAGATGAAGACAACGGTGGAAGTTTGACGACAATCCGACGACAGGGTGGCCCGCACGTGCTGCCGGCGTTCCGTTTCTCACCAAATCTCGCCACTTTTAATGAGAAACAGAGGGAAATGACTCCTCCTCTCTCACCCCTTTGGTCATCCAAACGAGGGAAACGACTCCCCTTTCTTCTCCTTTCTTTTCTCTCCTTCCTCCTCGATCCAAAGGAGCTGTTAGCGTTGGTTTGCAAGTTCTCACTTTTTAGAAATAAAATAAAAATGACGCAAAATGCGTTAAAATTACAAAAAAGCCCCTTAACCTGGAAATTTCCAAAATATATGTGAACTTTCACTCCATTGATCTATAAACACTTGAACTTATCAAGACCTCAATTAGACTACTAAAGTTTTCCAAACCCATGTTCGATTATGGTTTTGAAAACCGGTTCCCACTTTTTCAGTGGGGGCCCCACATGGCTGCCATTACTTTTTCTCTCTCATCCCCATTTTTTAGAAACACTACTCTAGTGCCTAACTTGTGTGAGATAAGTCCGTGGGGCCCACTTTGAAGACCCGCACAAATGATCCAAGCCATCCATTAGTTCTAAAATTATTCTTTGAGTCATCCAGAAAAAAATCATGTCAATCGTATAATTTTAAGTACTTGATCCAGTTGTGTAACTTTCTTTCAAACTTCTGCCAAAATTCAGGATCCTAAATTGGGAATGAATAATTAGAAGACCGATGAACCACTTACGGAGTATAATTTTTTGAATGAGCTAATTTTTTTAGGAGTGAGCCAAAAAAAATTTAAAAAAATAAATGAACGGCACGGATCATTTCTGTGAGTCTTCAAAGTGGTTCCCACGGACCCATCTCACACACAACTCTTCAGAGAGAAAAAGTAATGACAGCCATGTAGGACCCCACTGAAAAAGTGAAAACCGGTTTTCAAAGCCACATGTTAGTTATGGTTATCGATAAGGACACTTCAGATAATTCAAAACCAAGTTAGCCATTACCGTTGGTAATTTTAAGTATGTTGACGCTCGAAACTAAATGAATAAATATTGACAACTTCAAGTGTCTAATTGATTCCGAAAGATTTAGTTGTTATCGGAGTCATCTTTGTAATATTTAGTGTTATTAATGGAATCCTTTTTGTGTCATTTGTCATTCTTAATCTATTACATAGGGGGAGGCGGGAATGAGAGAGCTCTACCGCATGAACTATAGCCACCACTTGCTTAATGGAATCCTTATGTTGTATGGTTATCAACAAAAGGAAGTTTAGGTATTTATAGGCCATTGGATTGAAACTTGAGGGGTGGATATGAAGCCCCCACCTATCGAACTGTTCAAAAACACATCTGAATTCAAATTTGTAAATATTCATTTGGCTCTGTAGCATTTTTAGCTTACCTCAGCACGTTCTTTCACCATACCATTGGAGTACTAATTTAATTTCCTAAACTAACACACTCATATTAAAAACACACAAACGGTTCCCACTTTTTAGAATCCGGGGGAGGTGTTGTGCGGTACATTTTTTGCGCCGTGTTGTGCGGCAAAACGACGTAGTTTTGTTCATTTTCTTAGTACACTTCAATAGGTCCTGTTTGGAGAGTTAATTTTGAGGTTTAATTTTAGGGTTTAATTTTAGGGGATTTAGGCTCTTTGGGGTAGGATATAGTGGTTTCAGGCACTTGGATTTAGGCACTTTGAGTTTAGGCACTTTGAGTTTAGGTTTTAGGCACTTTATAGTGGTTTTTTCCTTCTTCCAAGCAATGTCTTTGGAAGCTTTAGAGGTGTGCCAAAAACTACGTCGTTTTACCGCACAACACGGTGCACAACACCTACTGCACAACACTCACCCCGGATCCCACTTTTTTATATCTTTTTCAAGTTAATACACATTATAGCACAATTTTTTGAGGGGCCACAGAGTGGGGAATTTTGAGAATGAAAGCATGTATTGCAATGTCTTTTAAATTGTGTTTATTCACTAAAGCTGTGTTTGGGTCAAAGATCTAACCAAAACCAGATTCACCACAACTCTTCTTCTAAACTTGCTCAAAGAGCGCATACAATCTTCATGAAAACTTAACAACATGACAATTTGAGCTCTCTCTTACTTTTTGCTGTTGCCTTTGGTCCATTCCTTCCAGTCTCTGTCCACCTGATCTTGGGCCCATTTAACTGCTGCTCGTGCAGCTTGCGGGCCTCCAGGCAAGCCCTTCTCATTCAAAGTATCAGCTATGTCCATAAAAGGTATGACCAAGAGTGTTCATACTTGGTTTGTAAGAAGGTACTGATTATCTGGTATCAAAAAGTAACATAGTTAAGCAATCTGTAAGCGTTAGTGTCTTTAAATAGCAGAAGGAAACACAATCTGAATAAGGAATTAGGGAGAGGCACTGTGCGGTAGGTGTTGTGCGGCAAAACTATGTCGTTTTGCTCATTTTCCTTGGACATCTAAAGGGCCTGTTTGGAGAGTTAATTTTGGGGTTCAATTTTAGGGGATTTAGGCTCTTTGGGGTAGGGTATAGTGGGTTTAGGCAATTGGATTTAGGCACTTCGGGTTTAGGCACTTCGGATTTAGGGTTTAGACACTTTGGGTTTAGGCACTTTGTAGTGATTTTTTCTTCCTTCAAACAAGACCCTTGGAAGCTTTGGACGTGTGCACAAAAATCAAGCTAAACGACGTAGTTTTGCCGCACAACACCTACTGCATAGCACCCACCCCCGATCCCTGAAGAAGCTACTCCCTCCGTCCCTTTTTAAGTGTTTAACTTTTCATTTTAGGGTGTCCCTAAATAAGTGTGGTTTGAAAAATTAATGGGTAAAAGTTTGTGGCCTTGTTCGGTTGGGAGCTTTGCTCCGGTTTTGGCACTATTCTAGTTTTGATTACATCATCATTTTTTTCACTTTTCTCTCTACCTCTCTCCACTTATTACACCTGCTTACATCATCAAAACTAAACTAAACTAAACTAAACTGTGCAACCGAACACAGCTTGTATAATTATCATTTTGCCCTTTTGAAAAGTTAGTGGGTAAAGATTTAATGGGTAAAAGTGGAGGATAATTTTGGAAAGTAGAGATAAAAGTTGATGTGAAAAGTGAAAAGTGGAGGAAAAAGTTAATGTGATAGGTGTAATGATGATGTTTCTTTAATAAATAGATTTACGAAGTAAAGGGACAGAGAGAGTATCTGATTTCAAATTGAAACATAAACAAATTAAGGGTACAATTAGGGGTGAAAGGGCAAACCGGAAAAATCGGACCAGACCGGAAACCGGACCGAACCGGCCGGTTTGGTCCCCCTTTTAATTTAGCCGGTCTGGTTCCGGTCTTATGTTTCTAAAAACCGAAAAACCGGTCCGGTTTCCGGGTTTAAGGGTCTAAAAAACCGGACCGGACCGGATGTATATATATATATATATTATTCTATTTCTTTCCTAACCCTACCTCTATACACATAACAATTAACACATCAGACTCCACAAACCACAACCGACACCCTCCAGCCTCCACAGCTCATCGCCTCTCTCACCCTCTCCACTCTCCACTCCACCTCATCGCCTCTCTCACCCTCTCCACCCTCCGGCCTCCACAGCTCCACTCACCGCCGAGTCGCCGACACTCGACAGGCCAGTAGGGCTCCGATCTCTGCTCACTCTCTCTCTCTCTCTCTCTCTCTCTCTCTCTCTCTCTCCGTCCGATTCTCACTAAAACCCCATAACCACCGCTCCTCACCACCGCTGCTCACTAAAACCCCATAACCACCACACCACACCACGGTGAGTCGTAAACCCACAGGTCACTGACCACCATCCTTCCTCTCTCTCTCTCTCTCTCTCTCTCTCTCTCTCACGATCTGTGGGTGTGTGACTGTGCTCTCTCTCTCTCTCTCACACACACTCACGATCTATGGGCCAAAACCGCCAAACCGGACCGAAACCGGGAAAACCAAATGAAACCGAACCGGGATTGTTTGGTCTTGTTCCGGTTTCAAATTTATCCAAACCGAATTGCCGGTCCGGTCCCAAAAAAGTTCCAAAACCGGACCGAACCGGACCGTTTTCACCCCTAGGTACAATTCACTTTACCCCCTTATGGGTTGGGCCACATACACCACCATGGTTTGTGGACTAAAATGAATCGCCATGATAGTCATACGAGCAGAACTTCCATCTATATTCTTCCACTATATTTAGGGGGTAAAGTGACGTGCGGTCAGAGCAGGTTGTTAAATTTCTAATGGCTTGTCAATAGAGCCGGCCCTAGGCATAGGCCGACAAGGCAGTCGCCTAGGGCCCCAGTTTTCGGCTCAACGCTGAAATGGGACTGTTTTGAGAGCTTCATTATTACATTTTGTGTTATGTGATTTTGCATTTTGAGTGTGGCAGTCAAATTGTAAAATGTCTTATGGTATTATGCATTATTTAATCACACAATTTGATAATCAGTCCTAAGTGCACCACATTCTCATTTTGCATTTTGGGTAAAGAAGATTACTCACAAACACTAATTTCTTGTAAAATCTATTCTACACACATCTCACAAACACTATTATAAATTAATAATCAATTCTGACTATAATCCAAAAATATACTCCCTCCGTCTATTTTTAAGTGTGTAGCTTCGTAATTCCAAATTATTAATGAGACATTATCATTACATCTTTCACATGAAGTCTTTTCTCTACTTTAAAAAATTATCCTCCACTTTTACCCATTAACTCTTTACATATTAATTTTTCGAAAGGATAAAGCAATAATGGTACAATATTTTACCCATTAACTTTTCAAAATACCTAATTATTAAAGGATAACCCAAAACGAAACACTACACCATTATTTTGGGGGTCGGAGGGGGTACAATTCAAAATCCAAAATACAAAAAATAATAAACTCCTAAACAAACTCTATATTACGCTAAATTGTGATACACGACAAACTCCTAGTAAACAGTTCATGCCACATTTTTTTTGCTGGGGACGATGTTTGTTATGTGGGCACAGGCGCCGCACAGGCACAGCAAGCCCCCATTCGAGCCATATCACCATCTTCCATTGCCTTGCCCCTAGCAAGTAGCACCCTACTTTTTTCTTTTTTTCTTTTTTTGTACTTTTCGCAAAAAATTTGATGCATGGTTGGCTTGTACTTTTAGCAACTCTAGAGGAGATTTTTTTTTTGGGTAAATAAAGAAGGTTTTATTATGGGCCGGTACAAAAAACAAATATTTATTACCACTAACTCCAATCATTCTTTTTAATTACCACTAACTCCATTAAGGCCAATCACTCTTTTTTGGGGCTTAGGCACTTAGAGTGCACTTTCCTATTATAGGGTTTTTAGTGGTTTAGACACTTTCATAGGATACCCTAGGATTTTAAGCACTTTCATAGGGTATCCTAGGGTTTAGGTTTAGGCACTTTCATAGGGTACCCTAGGGTTTAGGTTTAGGGTGCACTTTCCTATTATAGGGTTTTTAGTGGTTTAGACACTTTCATAGGATACCCTAGGATTTTAAGCACTTTCAGGATTTGAGGTTTTTTAAATTAAAAGTAAGAGAGAGAGAGAGAGAGAGAGAGAGAGAGAGAGAGTGGGTGGGAACTGACGGCACATGGGGTCTTGTTTCGTGTTCCATGTGGGACGACACATGGGGACTGACGAGGGAGAGAAGCTAGAGCGCGCGGAGCGGGATGAGCTTTTTTAGAGTGGGATGTGCAGCAGCTCCAAAAACTGGAGTGGCTGGTAATTGGCCCAATAAAGAATGTCGATAGGATAATAATAACTCAGTGAAGGGACCACATTTTTGGGAAATTATAAATTTCCGAAAAAACTGCCTGTTCAATTTTTGGGCAGTTGCACATTTTTGCACCCGAGATAATGCCCGTTGTGTGGGGATAGCCACCCTTCTAGACACAGCAGGCCCCCATCTGAGACGGCTATATCCCTAATTTGAATAGGAACACTGTATAAAACGAATAATATGTACGCATCACCAATATATTACATTCGATAACCACTAAAACAAATTGAATATCATATCAAAATGATATGATATGAAATGAACACTCTAGTTTGTGCATTTTACACTACCATGTAAGAGTGTAAAAGGCAAAATCCTAAGCGTTAAAATTTTGACGTCAATGCTAAAATCACTTCCCTAACGAAAATATAGTACAAATCCATAGCAAAAAACCATCGTTGGATTTGGATTTGCAAGCCAAAACCTGGAAAACTCTGCTAGTGAGTCAATGAAACCGATTCTTACTAACGGATGCTAAATGCTTCTCCATAAACCCAAACCCGAAACCTATCTTTATAACCCAAGGGGAACAACTTGAGTAGACTGCAAGTTCCTTGAATAAGACGACTGCTCACTGAAGGTATGTGAAAAAACATGGAACGAAGTCTCCGTGACATAAAGCAGAAGCAAACGAAGTCTTAACCACGTTAGAGCAGTGAACTCTTTGGAACATAGAAGCGCCATGCAGCCAAAGCAAGTTTAACAACCCAGAATGAACAAAACTCACTTGAATCAAACACCGAAGAAATCAAAATTCTGGATGATCACAAAAAATAAAATCCTTGAAAGGATCTTGTGGGGAAACACAAAGGACCCCTCAAGCTAGAAGAACAGTTCAATTATCACAATTGTCCTAGCAGAAGGCATGACTGAGCGAGTACAAAAGGAAAAGAAAATTTACACCGAACACTACCACCAAGGAGAACTTACATGACCAAAATTACATCTTATTTTGATCATGTCATGGCTATTACATCATGACCCATGTTATCAGAAAAGTTCAGTATAATAGTGACAAAATGCAGGTATGAATTGTAGCATTTTGGCCCGCAACAGCAGCAGCAGCAATTAAATGAAGATTGAGAATTCGAAAGAAGAAAATCAACAAAAGAAAAGCTTCATAATATACAAAGAATGTAGAGTAGGCCAGCAAACTCTAAGCAAGAGCTCAAGGAGACAAATGATGCTTGGGCGAAAATGTAAGCATCAATTGACAGATAAGACAGATGGGGAAACCAAAATTTGAAGTTTGGGAAAAAACGTATTCACAAAAATGTATAAAGAAGGTTAAATAAAGGAGAAACCAAGCAGAGAGGTAGAATAGGAAAGACATGTTAACTATTACTTCGCAAACATACGAAAGGAAGCACGAGAAAAGCCATTCTCGGAGTACCATTTCAGGCAACATGACAAACCTAAGAAGCACGGACACGTCTACATGCTTCACGTATCCGTGTCCGACACGTGTCTGTGACAGACATTACACACGACACTCTATGTACACGTGTAGGACATGCTTAAATACTGTTCTAATTTTTTTCTTGTATTTCTTTTATTCAATCACATTGTAGATACTCAAGAAAACATTGACAAAACTCTTAGAACATGCCAAGGACACATAAAAGGTTAAAATCTAATTTTTAAAACTCAGCCATGAGTGAATTTCCACCGATGTATAGTTCGTGTATACTTACATGCGGACTGCTAATTTATCTCCATTGTATTGTTCTTAAATTTAACAGAAATAAGATCTCGTCATTTATATCAATTCATCACATACCTCTATAATACAAATGCATCTTATATTCGACGTGTACGTGTCCTAATTTTTGAAGAAATAACGTGTCCGCGTGTCCATATCATGTCATGTTAGTATCTCGTATCCGTGTCCGTGCTTCTTAGTGACAAACAACCACAAACACTAGAAGAGCAGATTAACCATGGACAGCAATGAACCAAATGCTTGAATTCACTCATTTCAAGTGCTTAAGAAACCTAGCAGTGGGACCATAAAATTATGGAATCGGAAATTTTCTCCATGTGTTACATAATTATGTTGGCCTTGTTCGTTTGGTAGTTTTAGTTTAGTTTTGATAATGTCAAAAGGTGTAATGAGTGGAGAGAGAGAGAGAGAGAGAGAGAGAGAGAGAGAGAGAGAGAGAAATGAGGGTAATGATGATGTCATCAAAACTAAAACTAAACTAAAACTGGGAAACGAACACAGCCGTTACGATTGGGAAATCAGCATAATAGCATCTACTAAGTAGGCATCAGAATGCATAAGTAGCTCTTTGCCACGGATGGTATTTCTGCAAGTCCAAAATAATCATACAGCTACACAAACAGGTCCACTTGTGATATACATAAACAAACATTCCCCCTAAGACACATAAAAGTTGAAATAGCAGCAGTTCAATGATTTAGTGAAGACAAATGCATATGTGATTTCAAAAGCCTTTACGTAAAGTCATCTCTATATATCAAAAAAAAAAAAAACAGTAAGAGAGACACCTGGAATGACTAAAAATATGGCAAACAGTTCCAAGGACAATTGAACAAAGCTCACTAACTTACTCAAATCACCTACTAATAAAAAGCCCTCGGGCCACAGGAGAGAGGAGCTTTGGTTCTCTAGTAACCCCTTCTAATCTGCGCTACATTTAGCAAGTAATATGCGCCACATCCGAGACTGCCTGTATTGAGAAAACAGAATATAAATTACTTTCACCACAAAGAAAAGCAAAAGATCATTAAGGCTCCCTTTGTTTCAACGTTAGATATTTTCCTAGAAAATGTTTTTCTCACTTTCCCAGGTTTAAGTTAAGTAACACATTTCTTTACGAAAATACATTCCGTAAGTCGGTTTTTTAAACATAATTAGCACAAGTCGGTTTCCCAACAGCAATCTAATAAGGGCTCGAGTCACTCCACAGCGCTGATTTTAGGGCTTAGATGCACATTGCAGCCTCAAATCTTGCAAGCAATGTGTTCTCATGGGTTAATGACTCAAGAATAATGCTCGACCTATTGGCTTCCAGCTATACTATGCTTGGTACAAAATATTTTCCATGTGTTAGCCAAATGCAGAAAACAAAAGGAAGATGAATTTCTCTTGCAAAGTCGTGTTTCACGTGTCAGCCAAAACTCGGAAATCGAAAGGAAAAAGAATATATTTGTTCAATTATGTTACATAAAACATTTTTTGTCGAACAAAACGGAGCCTAAGATGATAAAATGGGTGATAAGGACAAACTCTTACACAAACCTGAAAGAATAAAATCTACAAAATTTAATGATCATCTTGATGCGCTAAACTAGAACACTGAAATCATTCTGCTGAACAACTTCATTGCTAGTTTCAAGAGAAGGCTGCGGAAGCACCTCAATAGCTGCATGAGACGGTTGTGAACTACACTGTTGGTTGTGATCAACTTCATCAGTTGAATGCTGAAAGTGAGAATCATCAACCTCACTAGCCATATGACAAAGCTGAGAGTCATCGACCACGCTAGTAGGATCATCACATGGTCGCACATCATCACCACCAGTGGCTGGAATGCATAGCTGTGAATTCTCAACTTCATCACCTACATTATGTAACTCCGATTTGTCAACCGCAACTGCCTCGAGTACAACCGCTGTGACACATAACTGGGACTGAGCATCCTCTTCAGCCACATTACATTGCTCCGAATCGTCCTTCCGCTTACGTTTTCCAGTACCTTTTCTTCTTACCCTCTCCTTTTTCCTTACCCTTTTCACAAGTTCGTTTTCCAAGTTGACCATTATTGTGGAACTTCCAACCTGGTCCCGCAGACATTCATGCACAATATACCTGATCCTTGTGACTGAATATATCTGTTGCTCATCCATCCCATGCGTAGAAAGTGTATCTGCTAAATGAGCAATGTCCCTCAACGCGGCATTCTGCGAAAAAACTGAAGCATGATAAAACAAGAATATAGTGTTTGAAAGTGAAATTATAGTAGGAATGGCTTAGCATGTTTTACATCCGTACCATATTCTTGGTCCTTCTTTCGTGTTTTCTGGGAAGTCCCATCATGGTTATCTAATTTTTAAAAGTAAAGCTTTGGAAAGTTGTAATTTTCCGAAGCGATACATCAGAAATAGGCAAAATATTGTAATGTCCCCTTTAAAAGTTGGAATTCCCAACCAGAACCAAGAATATTGGACGAAGGGAGTAGCACTTAACAGATCCAAGCAAAGGTTTACCATTCTCTGAAACTCAGACGAGATAGGTATAGGCCTTCCCACCAACTTCCTAGTAATTCTCAAGTACCACTGCATGTATTCACTATCGTCTATAGCTTCATCACCCTCCACAATATTAAGGCGGCGACCAAACCATTCACTAAGCTCCGATTCCATTTTCCCAGATAAGTCTATCCCCCCGTCAACTCCACGGCTCTTCCTCTCCCAACGCAGCACGTCTTCCGGGATCGGTTGTTGCATTCCGTATTGCCTAAGGCAACGATCAGGGAGGTGTCTTTCTGCTTTGTCAAAACAAATCAACATAGTCTTTGACCTCCCAAGATTTAGATTTTGTTTAATTTCTTCTGGTATAACATTCTGACTAATATCTGTGTAAGGAGACCATTCAACCTGTATAGAGATAAATATTAGTACCATTTTACTTGTTACCAAGGAGAACATAATTTAGCTGCACAGAAGCTTACATCAGATGGCTTCAAGGTGTCCAATGCTTTACGATAAAAGGCAACATCGCGGTTTGCTGTTGGACCAGACTGTTTACCTTTCCATCTAAGTACAAACGGAAAACTTTCATGGATTGGATCATGATTAAGCTTTGGTCGACCAACATTCAGGTGATAGTAACTCCAACACTACAAAAGAAAATCAACAAACAACTAATCATAGCAGCATTTGAACTAATAAGTTCTCAGTAAGGAGATCATTAATTGATGCAGGTCCACATGGCTAAGGCTCCTTATTTTTTTTTTTTACTATATATATGTTTTTTTTTTTTTAAGAGCCTTTGGCTAGACTAATAGTGAAAAGAAATATAATACTATACAATAAATAACCCCGTCTTATTAACGGTGATGGAATTATGAAGACCCAATGGATATCTGCTAAACCTAGGATATTTGGTAAACCAAGCGAACGGGCCTAAGCCCTTCTCCTACCAACAAAGTTGCTAAAAGAAGTCAAAAGCAGTTTTAAATAACCTGTAGCAGAGTTAAACACCCGCTAATGGTGCTCTGAGCTTTAAGAGAGGCATTGCCAAGTGCTCTATACAAGAATGACAATGCAGCTGCACCCCAGGCATATTTCCCAGCTTGGTCGAAATTCTCAAACAATGGGAGGTACATTACTGGGACTTTGTTCCCAGTGGTAGTGGAAAATATTGTGCTACCAATAAGATAAAGAAGGTATGCACGTGTGTGGCGCTCAATATCTTCAGTTGATGCATCCTCAGGACAACGTGAAAAGGTCTCTTTCAACCAACTGAGCTTCACCATCCCACCACTGGTGTACCCAGAGTCCGGTGCTTTCCCTAAAAACTTCAGGCATACTGCTTCGCAGGTGGTATATGTTACACCTATAACAGGTTCACCATCAATTCGTAGTCCAATCAAGTACGCAACATCTTCAAGAGTTACGGTCATTTCCCCAACAGTGAAATGGAAAGTATTAGTTTCCCTCCTCCACCTCTCAACAAGCGCAGATATGAGAGGGTTGTCCAGACTAATTGCTGGTATTAACCTCAAGTAGCCAAACCCGGCCTTTTTCACCAACTCAACTTGTTTGGGAGTGAGGGTCCACTGATCTAACTTTGAAGTGTGTTCATGGCATCTAAGTGCACCGCGCTCCTGTCAACAAGCCAAATACATTATTTCCAACTATTTTTCATGTAAAAGTACTTCGGGAAAGAGGACGGAAGAAAATAATTTGTTCATTAGCAAATGGCACCTGCCCCTCCCAAACTGCAGATGAAACATGCTTATCTTGATCATACAGCACCGAGTCATCAATTGGTCCAGGATTGGTTGCATGAAGATCCATTTTTTATAATAAAAGCAACTGCCTAAAAGACAAAGAAACAACCAAAAATGACAAGGAGAGCAGCAGTAAGTTACTACTGATGCAACAGAAAATAAAGCACTTCTGCAAATAATAGGTAAAAATTCTGAAAAGAAGACCGCATAACACAGAATAAATTGAATCACAAGATATTCACACAGAGAGAGATAGAGAGAGGGAGAGAGCGAATTTAACATCACAAAATGATCGCAATGTACCACATATCAACATTAAAAGGCCACATTGAACAATAAATATACAACCAACCTATGAACTAGATCGGAAATCGTGACAGGGACAATCATTTTCATTTGCCTTTGCATCATATTAATGATATACACAGAAATTTGCAAGGACGCAGTGTTTAAATAAACAACATAAAACATGGACAAGGAAAACAACAATATGTTTGATAAAAAAGAAAACAAATAATACAGGGAGTAAAATGACAGATGCATTAAAAGGATATCAGGGAAAAAATAAGGATATATCTAAAGAAATTTGGCGGGGGACTGACAAGCTATGACGCACAAATAAGGATACGGGAAATGGATACGACACGATATGGATACGTGATATGGAAAAACCTAAAAAAAAAAAAATTAGGATACAGATACGTCAGGGATACGGTTGTGTAAATCATATATTTTATAATTATTGGCCTCTTACTACTAGGCATAAAAATGAAGCAAAAAGAAATAAAAGAGTAGTTGAATCGCCAATACCAAGCACTAAGCACATGTCTAGCTGGTGTATGACCCCCTTATATTCACATTGACAATAGTTGCACTTAAACCTGGTGTTTCCACCTCCCAATTTTTCTTGGTTAGTAACATACTTCCAAAGATGAGGTTGATCGTCTCCAATCGTGTGCATGCTTCTATCGCCCATGGAACCTAAACTTCCAGTTCTAGAAGTGCTCATCCTAAAAACTAGCACAACGGAACTCAAACCACTCAACCAGGAAAGCAGAGAGAGAGAGAGAGAGAGAGAGAGAACCTTGTGAATCGAAGGATCAGGCGATCTAGGGCTTGAGCTCGCTGGTTCAGGCGATCTAGGGTTTGAGAACATCGACTGGTTCAGTGTAGGCCGTAGGGGTTTATATTCTATAGTTATACTATTATTACAGCGTTCCCCTTTTAGTTTTTATTTATTCTTTAAAAATTCCATTTTAGCCCCCGCTTTATCCTTTAAAATATCCAGCAGTATCCCAAGTGTATCTGAAATGTTTCCGGGATTAAAAACATTAATTGAAGTATAGGATATACTTATTTTCCATATCCGATACACATCGGGCATGTATCGGTATCTGAATATCCGTGCTTCATAGCTGACGAGGAACAGGTTGCAACAAAATTGAAAGGGAATGCTTTAAAAAGTGATAACACCATATAAATGGAAAACTTTAGATATGTAAATGTGCTACCGCTATGTCAAAAGGACCACTAAACATGCTACAACGAAAGCTATGAAGATTTTCATACTAAATTGGACGCTAAAGATGGAGAAAGAACCTTTACAACCTTGTATGATGAAGAAAGAAAACTAAGACTAATCAAATAGAGTGTGTAACAATGGAGATTCGTGTGCGTTAGAAAAGAATAAAGAGACTAAGGAGAGCTATCAAAGTTAATTTGATAAAGTTTTAGAAGAATAAATTTGGAAGGATTAAGAAGAGAGAAACAAGGGAGAGGTTATGAAATTTGAGGACATAAGTTCCAATGTAAAAGAAAAAGTTGAGCACTGAAACTGCACTGAAGGGAATGAAAGTATGGGATTAGGAGCATATAGATTTGTATCTCATTAATACATGGAACTCCTCAAGTGAGATAGAGATGTCTTAGTCAATTAATAAGATGATATGACCACTAAAAAAAGGACAAGTGGAGAAAAAAACATTTTAGTGCCTACAAATAACAAAAAAGGGGATATCCAACACTGCAACAACAGTAAAGGTATAGAATTCAAGACAACAATAAAGGCGTACATTTTAGAAGTCATACAATGAGATGGTGGGACAATTATTGGGCATCCCTTAAAGAGTTGCAATGACAGAGTCATATTCATTCGGAATAATGTTGTACATCAGCTATGGAAACAATTATCGTTTTGATTCTTTTGAATATCGTTGAGTCGTCACGTGCCAGCTGACTCATGCAGGATTTGTATGCCCCGAGGTAGGATAAACCATGTAACTAGGTATGTCAACATGATGCACCTTTCTGTGCTACAAATAGGAAAAACCAGATGTATTTAAGGCTCCAGCGCCGAACAAGCTGGTTCGCCACCATTATAGTTCCAAAGTTTAGTACTATGAGACATAACTTGCTTGCCTTAAGGGTCTTTGACCATAGATATAACTAGTGGCTATCCCAATCAATAATCCAAGGGTATGCCAGTCAGTACCAACCCCATATTATAAATATCAAAACTACAGCCAGAAATTAGAAGCCTTAAGAGACCCTTATAGAGGAAAAAACAATCCTACCAATGTCGGACAGCTATAGATTGGGACATCCCTATTAGGTGGAGTGGTGGAGTATGTGCTTCCATACAAAGGGCCACAAGGTTGGGGAACCAGGGAAATCTATTAGAAGCTACTGTCGGATTTCCAGATCATAGCTTGGGCCAATTAGAATTGCACCACTCTCTTACACAGAAATTTAAAAAGCTTGGGCCATCAAGTTCGTGGGATCAACAAGTCCACTTGAAGCCGGACATCGGGTTAAAGACACTGGCATATGATAAAGTTCCTCTTGGTAATGGTGGTTAGTGGTTATGAGGAGCAAAAAGTTACTTAAGCTACAATTATGCTTATCAGCAAAGCTTTACACCGGTGGGAAGTCAGAGCACCCAATGCTGCAGTAGCCAGTAGGTAAGGGGGCAAACACAATTCTGGACCCTCTCAGCAATGGATTGCGTTTAGGGAGGACATGCTTTACTGGAGGTTCAAAATTCAAATGCTTTCAAAGAAAGCAATGCCCAGCAGTCATTTGAGCATTACTATGGAAAATCCTATTCGCATGGTTGACATCTTAGGCTGTGTTTGAAATAGCTTAAAAAGAAGCTTTTTGGCATTGCCAGCATTAAAAGCTCACATCTTTGCCTGTTTTAGCCAACTAGCCGCATACAATATCCTAAACAACTTAACTAAACACTAAACAATTTTTGCTTGCTTTTTCAAGAAGCCAAAAGGCCAGATCTTTTAGACTTTCGAAATGCAGGAGTCGTCTCTCTATGTTGTGTACACATTTCTTGTCCCTGTAAAGGGTTACACAGCGCACTACGAACAACGCCCAGTCGACCTATACACCATGGTGTGGTCTTCCTCCTATTTAGCCGTTTAAGGGAGATAGCTAGTGAATTTTTACGCACATTACCCACACAATTCAGTGAAAACCTCCAAATCAAGAAACCCATAACACAGACGAAACGAATTGCACGAATCATTTACTCGAGACACTTACTCCACAACAACTACCCTCTGCTTCAACGTTCCCAACGCTAGAACTCACAATGAATCAGTAGATAACTATCACCACAGATTGTTATCCTTTAAATTGAAAATAATGAGAGAGAAAGACTAGGGCAGTACGATGAAACAATCGAAGCACATAACACAGAATTCGGGCAAGCAATACACAGAGGCACGGGTAACTATATATTTTATACAAATATATTTGGAGAGAGAGAGAGAGAGAGAGACCTGGGGATGGGAGAGACAATCTTCGGGCAATCGAACTGTGTTTCCAAGCAAGCAGTAGTTCTGGAATAGAAGTGTAAATTGCCCTCAAAATCAAATACGGTCCGGTTCATCTTGTTCCGTACGGGTTGATCCGGTTTGACCGTTTAGAGGTGGATAGGCTGTAAACAAGCCGAGCGTTTAGACTCGGGCGTGTTCAAGTTCGCTCCTTAATTTTTTCGAGAATGCTACATACACAACAAATAGGGCCAACAAAGTGGACAACAGCCCCAAAACGACGTTGTTTTGGGGCCTATTGTTATAAAAAAAAAAAAAAAAACAGACGTGAAAATTTCAAAACTACGCGCGATCTTCTTCTTCCCCATTCCCTATCCACCAAACTCCAGACAAAAGTTGAAGAGAGAGAGAGAGGTTCCCTATCCATCACCGCTGCTTGCGCCGCCCCTTCGCCAGAAACCACCACCATCTGTCGGCCGCCGCTGAACTCCATAACCACCGCAGAACCCCCAGCTCCGGCGAACTCCACAGCCGCCTCCGAACACCATTACGCACACCACGAAGGTCTCTCTCTCTCTCTCTCTCTCTCTCTCTCTCTCTCTCTCTCTCTCTCTCTCTCTCCTTGATTCAATTTGAGAAACTCTAACTCAATTAAAAAAAAAGCCCAATTTCATAGTGTAATGTTGTATTTTCTGGAAAAATGAAGAGGAGAATGTGGTAGGACTGGAAGGACTGATGAACGCACCTAAGAATCTGGGTCTATTTCTTTTGTTAATTGTTAGCTATTGTGACTTCTGGGTAATTGCTTCCAATGTATTGAATTGAGGCATATGGTGTTTTAAACTACATCCCAGGTCTAGTTGGTTTTTTTTTTTTTTTTTGACTTCTGGGTAATTGCTTCCTTGTAATCCAGTATACGTTGGAAAAATGAAAACCTAGGATTAATGGTTGACTTTTAATTGGAGAACTTATAATGACCATTAATCTGAATCCAACACATGATGAATTTAACATTGAATCTATCCCTAAGATAGCTTTACTAATAATCTCTATAATTTGTATCTAAGAATATGTCTGTAATTGCCCTTAATTGATAATTAAGAATTCATATTAGTTACACTTTATCTACTAGTGAAGATGCTTTTTATTTGGTATATAAATTTTTTTCCTTTGTTTTTAAACTAGCAGATTATGTCTTCGGAGTCTGTTCCGTCAACAATGCCTCCAAACGGAGAGTGTGGACAACAAGAAGAGTTATGGAGTGGAGACGAACAAGAGGTATGGAGTTGTCCTTCAAACAAAGAATGCGGTGCGATAGATATTAATGAGGATGGGAAGGAGGCAATAGAAAATTGTGAAGATAGAGTTGAGGAACTGAAGGAGGGAATGATATTCGACACATCGGAGGAAGCTTATCTCTATTATTTGGGATATGCTAGAGAAAAAGGGTTTGCTGCCTGTAAAAGAACATCAAGAAAGGTTCATCAAGCAGAGACAACATATTGGATTTCCAGTCAAGCCCACTCAAAGCACATTCTGATAAGTATTGCGGAAAACTGATTTGACCAAAAGTGGATCTTGAGATTCAAACTATTTTTACCAAGATGTTTTGTTAAACTGTAGATCAAAATTTTCCTAACAAAATACTTCACTGAGGCAGCTTAAGTGCTCAACGAGCAAAGGTTCATCAGTTCCAGGATCACCCAACATGGGATTGTTCTTATTAGTTCTATGACTAATTGAGTTAGTTGAATTAACTCACCTATCATCAGGGGAAGCTTGAGTTGCCTGTTCAAAGTAACTCATAGTTCTATCTTGGTCACGGTGAAGCTCCCATACCAATTTAGCATAGGAAGAACAAATTTCACCATCATTAGGGTCTGCTAATGTAGCTTGGAAGAGGTATTCCTCGGCACCATGGAGATCTCTCTTACTCTGTAATTATATATTCAATTACGTAATTTAGTAGAAAAAATGCACTTCTATTAAATACATCATAAGAAACGGCATAGATTTATTGACAGAAAACTAAGGAAGATTAAGGAACCTACCAAACAGGAGCATCATTTTGTAAATCATGTAGCAGGATTGTGATTTCCTACTTAATATACTTAACTATGAAAATACTCTTCCATTAAATATAACGTAACAAAGAGCCAAGACATCATCGACGGAAACCAAATGAAGCTTGAGGAATTTACTAAACATGAACATCATCGAATAAAACATAGAGAAAGTGGTGCTATTGCCTAGATCTTAACATGAACAATCACCGCTTTCTCTCTTTCCAATTTTCCAATGTATGTAACTGTATTAAACTGCATAAGAAAGAGAAAATGGCAGATGAACGAAAAATTCCATCTATAGGGAAAATTTTCCGATATCATGAGATGTACTATTTCTACTGTTAGTCCACATCATATGCAACTCATAGGTTCATGAGCCCAGAAAGAGCAATGATATGCAGACTAAAAAAATATAAAACAAGTCTACCACGCAAGATTATGAGGCGAATTTAAGTGTTTGTGTGTTATCATTTGAGTGTGTGTGGACTATTTCCACCTAGAGTGGGGAAAAAAAAAGACATAAATTGAACCTAATGTTAGAGTACAGATTGGCTGAGGGATTTAACAATGAAACCAACATGATAAAAAACCAACTCACTACATTTTGTTTACTTCCACAAATCGCTCTGCAAAACATGATCCAAACAAGGCCTATGAAATTAATCGAAGGCATGATACAATCAGGACTTAAACCACACTTTCGGGTAACAGTTTTCACATCAAACTTCCTACCACTGAGTTCCTCTTTGACTTGATCGTGTCTAAGTGTGTAATTATAATTGAAATTGTATTTTCTGCAGGAATAACCAGGAGCAGAACCATAACTAGCATAGAGATATCACGCAGAAAAAATACAGAACCATAACTATCAACAGTGGTTTGCACAGATTCACAGAACCAATGTCTCTCTTGCACAACACTAAATCTTTTCAACAGAACCGAACCAAACTTGGGGGGGGTTCAAGTGAATAAACCAAACCGAACCGAACCAAACTTAAAGTCGCAATTAATTGAGAGGTTTTCAACAGAGTTAGGGTTTTTCAAATTGAAACGAGAGAGAGAGAGAGAGAGAGAGAGAGAGATAAACCTTGCTAGTTGTTGTCGCGAGAGGTGGAGAGCTGCGTGTTGTGGCGGTCGGCGGTGGCAGAGGGCGGCGGCGGCGGTCGTGGCTCGTCGGCGTGACCCAGTTCTCTCAACCTCTCCTCTTCTCTGTGTATCGCGTTGGTTTGGGGAAGAAGGGGAATGCTACCCCGATTTCACTCATTTCAGTTTTGAATTTCCTTTTTCTTTTTTCTTTTTTCTTTTTTCTTTTTTTAAACAACAGGCCCCAAAACGACGTCGTTTTGGGGCTGTTGTCCACTTTGTTAGCCCATTTTGTTGTACCCGTAGCAGCGTTCTAATTTTTTTTGCGAATTCAAGTCGAGCTCGAGCTTGAGCTCATTAAAAATTTGACGAAGCAGAATTGATTAGGTTTGAGTCAAACTCGAATTTGTTCACGAATTTTAACAAGTAAAAAATATTACTCCATCCGTCCCAAATTTTTTGTCTGTTTTCGACATGTGTGCCACTTTGAAAGTACTTATTTCTTTCGATCTATAATGTCTATTATGATTTTCAAAACTTTTTTCAATAGATTTAAACGAAAACTATCAAAACAAGATCGATACGGCATATTTAAAATTTTACACATTTTATAATACAAGCAATTTTTTTAGGTGTCCGTAATAGTAAAAGTGGACAAGAAATTTAGAATGGAGGGAGTAGATAGTTGTGCTCTTGTACTAGTCTACAACTTCAAATTAATTTTTTATTTTGTAGATAAATAAGTTCATACATATTTAACACTATAGAAACATGATAAAGTCTAATTTTATAGTACTTTTAAAAGTTTGTACTTGTACAAGTTATATAACTTCATTAGGGTTTTGTTAATATGTGCCCTAGGGACATATGGTAGTGATCATTAAATGAACACAAGTATTACACCCACTTATATTGGAATTTGTACAACTAGTTAATGTATTAGGCAATTTTGGAGTAGGAAAAGAACTTATTCTTGTGAAACCAAAATGCTCTATTACTTTTCCATTCTCCCCATTTTCATTTCATGTTCCTTCATCTCCCAATCTCAAGGGAGATAATTTTGTCAAACATAACGATCTGGATGCATTGGTGGATTTTAATTCATAGAGAGTACAATTTCAAGCTAGCGTATTCTCGTTCAATGCTTAGAAAGCTAATTTAATTGTAATTTATGATTGCACTTTGAACTTTACATTCCCCATGATAGTGAAGCCAAGCAAAGGAGTTAATGCATTGCTATCATGTGCCTGTGGGCACACATTAACAAGACCCCTTTCGTTATTGTACATGTAAAAGTTTATACATATTCAATGGAACATGTGAAATTTCTATGATATACTCCAGGTTTGCGAGCTTAATTTGTCAGAATCACGTTCGGCTCATTTATTAAACGAGCATCCAACAATTCACGAACGGCTCATTTCAGAAACTTGTAGCCCTAACGTTGGATTGTTAGGGTCTAAAAGGTTTACCTGGCCGCTCTGAATTTTAGAAAACATATGTATGAGTTCGATCAGACTGGACACAAGGACAGTTTCAAGCACCACTGCACAAAACCAAAAATACTTATTATTAATATTTTATAATTAGCACAATTGTATAATATAATGCTATATTTAGCATAGACACTTACATTAATCTCAAAAATAAAAATGTAGAATTATTTTTCTTCTTCAACTTTGTTGAATGGTACATTTATAATTATTAGTTTATAAGTTGTTTGTTTAGTTGAAGATTTATCTCTTGATTTTCTTTATTGTTAACTGTCGTGGAGATATATTTTTAAAAAAGTCAGCAATAAAACCTTCTCGATCATTCTAAGGGCTTATCAATATCAATGTAAAACGTACTCTAAAAGTTGTCTAAGATTGTGTGCTCACTTTTTGATCTTTTTTTTTATAAATATTATGCATTATAAATTTTATACATGAGTGTTTTAATTTAGCAAGATTGTTGACTCAGAAAAAATTCTACGATAAAGGTGCCCCTTCTAGGTTAGATTCCTAGGTCCATCGGTGTGCTTCTTGGGTCCCTACGAATCGGATAGAAGAGTTTTTGGCGGCCAGACAGTTCTAAACCGGTTAATTAATGTCCGTTACAATTGATTGAAAATTTTGGAGAAACAAATACTACAGGTATGGTTGTAAATGGTTCGGTTTGGTCTGGCTAGCATTTTTTCAAATCAAACCGGACATTTCAGTTTGAACATTTTATAAACCAAACTATATCAAATATTAATGGTCGGTTTGGTTTGACTGGTTGATTCCGGTTTCCAATTTGTTACTCATACATTTTCTAACAATAAAAAAATGCATAATGCATTATAAAATGAACTTAACAGCACGACGAGTTAATACACTGTCAAAGCAAATCTACATTGGGTAATTGGGAGTAACACTTGTTTATTAGCTATTGGCCTTTTAATGTTATGTATATTTATGTTAAATTCTCACAAAAATGTACATATTGAAAGTTGACAAACCGAACCAAACTAATTTTTTTGGTTTGGCTAAAAATCATGTTGGAGATTTGCCTTGAATTGACATTCAAGGAATGCACAGAAGTTCGTAGCGCAGAGTTTTTCATTTTGGACCGCGGGGTTTTCTCTCTGGAATTCCCATCTGGTCATGACCGTCCAGACGATCGAACATGGTTTTGACGCGGAATTTGTTGAGTTGCGCGTTTCTGTAGATTTTGACCTAATATTCCGTGTACTCTTATAAATAGAAACGTAGATTTTAACCTAATATTCCATGTACTCTTATAAATAGGAGCCTTGTGACCTCCTAGGGTTTTGGCCTTTCCTTGGGATTTGAGATATCTAGAGTTTGTGGTCGTCTTTTCAGTTTGTGTGAGACATTGATGCTCTGTTAAGGTTTCTTTCAGATATTCGTTCCTAGATATCGTGTGAGTGCTTCAAGTGAAAATGACGGGTATAGCCGGCTCTGTGTATTTTTCTCTATTATTATAAATCCTCTTGCCTTTTTCCCATGGACGTACCTTCTTACTTCGTGCTTGAGGGGAACCACATAAATCTTGTGTTTTATTTTTTCCATGTTGATTCGTTTATATTCTCTAACTTTGGGTTTTGGCATAACAAATTGGTATTAAAGCCTCTAGGTAAACCGAGACTTTTGTTTTTCCACTGCATTTGTGTGTTTGGTGTCCATCTCAATGGCGACTTGCTTCGAAGTTGAGAAGTTTGATGGGCATAGCGCTTCTTTCAGTTTATGGCGTATCAAGATGAAGGCTTTGTTGGTGCAACAAAGAACATGCAAGGCTTTGTTGAGGAAATTGAAGAAGCTTGTTGATATGCAGGATAATGTTTTTGAGGATCTTGATGGGAAGACACTTAGTTCAATACAATTATGTCTAGCTGATGATGTGTTTCGCAAGGTCGAGTAGCGCCTTTATACGTTTCGTATGAAGGAAGGTACGCCCATAAAAGACCATTTAGATGAGTTGAACCAAATTATTATGGATTTAAAAAATATAGATGTTTCGGTTGAGGATAAAGATTAGACCGTTATTGTTTTATGTTCTTTGCCTGCATCATATGAACACTTTGTGACCACCATGTTGTATGGAATGGATACTATTTCTATGGAGGACATAAAGTCTAGTTTATATTTGAAAGAATTGCGGAAAAAGGTATTCAATGATGGTAGTGTTCAAGAAAATGAGCAAGCTTTGGTGGTGCGAGGAAAGACAAGTAGGAGAGATTCGGGCAGTAACGGGCTTCTGGCTCTTATTCCACTTATATTGATCAAATACAGTGCTTTTACTATAAGAAATTTGGACATATGGTGAAAAATTGTTCGAGAGCGATAAATAGGGACAAGTTTGAGGCGAATGATGGTTCAATTGTTACTAGTCTTGCTGAAGAAGATCCCGATTCGATTTTTTCTTTTTTGGTGGGGATCAGAGATGTCCATTTGGATGCCAAGTGATTATGGATTCTAGTTGTTCATACCACATGTGTTCATGTAGGGATTGGTTTGATACATATGAGGCGGTTCACGATGGTACAGTTCCTATGGGGAATAATGCTCCCTGTTGAATTGTTGGGAAGGAGACAGTGAGAGTTCGGATGCATGATGGATTTGAGAGGACTTTGTTTGGTGTTCGGCATGTACAAAATTGAAGAAGAACCTCGTCTTGTTAGGTGCTCTTGATTCCATGGGTTGGAAGTATACCTCTGAAGGTGGAGTCTAAGAAGAACCTCGTCTTGTTAGGTGCTCTTGACTCCATGGGTTGGAATTATTCCTCTGAAGGTGGAGTCTTAAGGGTCTTAGATGGTCCTCAGGTTTTGTCTGAGGGTCGGAAATTAGGTACTTGCTTGATAGCAGTACAATTATAGGTGTTCCATCGTTGGGGTCTTCATCTGTTATAAAATCGGTTTCAACTATTGGATGTATGCGAGTTACGCATACGAGCTCCGTGGGGAGCCTGAGCACATCTTCGTTGGCATCAATAAGGGTGCATGTGGTCGACATCGACATTCGGTTGAAGATGGGTGCTCGTTGGATGGATTAACTCCGTGGTGGAGTTCGGTGATTAGCTCTGGTGGAGCTTGAGCAGATCTTCGTTGGCAACAGTCATGAGTGCATTGGGTGGGAGGTGCTTGTTTGAAGATGGAAGGCTCGATTTGTTGTTGGTGATCGCCCCGTGTGGGGGCGGGGCTGCCCCATAAGGGGCGTAGGGGGAAAAGCGAGTATGGAGAGAATTGAATATATCGTTGGCTTGAAAGGGAATTCAAGCCAAGATGGAGATCGTTGGAGATTTGCCTTGAATTGACATTTGAAGAATGCATAGAAGTTCGTAGCATGCAGTTTTTCATTTCGGATCGCGGGGTTCGCTCTCTGGAATTCCCGTTCGAACGAGAGTCATGACCGTCCAAACGGTCGAAAATGATTGTGACGTGGAATTTGTTGGGCTGTTTCTGTAGGTTTTAAGCTAATATTCCGTGTACTCTCATAAATAGGAGCCTTGTAGCCTCCTAGGGTTTTGGTCTTTTCTTGGGATTTAAATTTTAAGATATCTAGGGTTTGTAGTCGTCTTTCGTGTGCATGAGACATTGATGCTCTGTTAGGGTTTCTTTCAAAGATTCGTTCCTAGATATCATGTGAGAGTTACGAGTATAGCCGGCTTTGTGTATTTCTTCCCATTATAATGAATCCTCTTGATCTTTCCCTATGGACTTCCTCTTACTTCGTGCTTGAGGGTAACCACTTAAAACTTGTGTTTCGTTTTTTCCTTGTTGATTCATTTATATTCTCTAACTTCGGGTTTCAACACAACAAATCAAACTGAACCAAATCTATTACCTTTAGAAACTAAACTAAACCAAAACACTTTTACCGATTTTTTCTTTCACCCCTAGCTATGGGTACCAAACCGTGGGTACTGAAAATATACAGACGCCATGTGGGTACATTTGTTTGTGAACAAAGTGCTTATACGAGATTAATTCGTTAACTCTATGCTAAAAGTAAGATAAACAAGTCACCTAAATAGCTAACAAGAAATGTCGCAAATTTTTTTTTTTTGGGTCATACAATATACTATATCAGTAGGTTTTAGTGGAGAAATTAGTTATTAGGTTAAACAACCAAAGTGGTTCAACGTCTCTTCATAGACTCGAACACCAGACCTTTCCCTTGATAAACAAGGCGTACAACCAGATGGATTATAAGTCACATTTGATATTGTCACATGAACATGTTCATGTCAAACGGTATTTTTAAATCGCAATTATACTAGGTATGCCGACTGCGAAGAATCAGTGGAGAAATCAGTGAGGGATATCTAATAGCGTGGAGAAATCAAATTATTTACATAGTGAGGGATATGTAATAGCGTGAATAATGATACCATCATATAAAACTTTCTAAACTCCACAAGCCCAACATGGATTAATGTAACAATTTACATTAGCAAGTATCGCGTACAACCAGATGAATTATAAGTCACATCTGATACAGTCACATGAACATGTCCAACGGTATTTTAAAATCACAATTATACCGGCTACGTCGACTGCAAAGAATCAGTGGAGAAATCAGTGAGGGATATCTAGTAGCGTGGAGAAATCAAATTATTTACATGGTGAAGGATATCTAATAGCGTGAATAATGATACCGTCACATAAAACTTTCCAAACTTCAAAAATCCAACATGGATTAATGTAACAATTTACATTAGCAAGTTGCATAATAAAATATCTTAGGGTCTTGTTCTTATTTCCAGCAAATAAAACCTCTTACTCTCTTCGTTACTCGTTACAATTTGTTCGTTGAGGTGGTGTTTCAAAATTGCCGTCACTGAGGCAAAATTGTGAGTACGCCACTATCTAGAGTCTGTGTTTTAAAGTTTTTTTTTTAAACACGGCAAGAAATTCCATTAACAAAGCCATCCGGCACCGATTACATCAAAGATAGGGATGAAAACCAAATCCACTAACAGATGAAACAAGCACGGCATTAGGCTAACACAGGCCACCGGCTCCTAGACACACCTGCCGGAGCAGACCCGACACCTACGGGACGGGCTAATGAATCCAATCAAAAGTTAGTGGAAGAGAGCCCAAATGGGAACCCAGCTCAAACCGTCATCACAACACAGCACCAGTAATCGCTAAACAAACCTCAAAATACAGCAACAAAACAAATAAAAAACTAACTAATCAGAACCCAACAGACTAGTACAAACTGAGTTCCACCGAGTTTACACCGAGTTACCCCATAGAGATGCACCGAGTCATACCGAGTTCATCGAGTCGCCGACCAGTCACTTCCCCGGATAGAACGTAGCTCCCGTAGCCGCCGCCCATGACATAAGAGGGCTTTATTAGCCGGAGGGGGCCAAGGCTCCCAAAATCAACCCGTCGTCAGATCTGAGCGACTCATAACAGAAATGGTCTGTGTTTTAAAGTTGTGCGCGTAACATTGCTCATTTACGATATAGAGTATCATCTAACACAAGATTTTGGTGAACTCACAAGTCCGTATGATGCGTACAAGATGCTCATCAAAACGGGAAAGAAGTTTAAATTACCAATGGGAAAATGGCAAAACATGTTACACGCGCCAAGGTTTTAGCTTCTTTTACACCTAAACCTGGACTTCTGATCCACACCACGGGGGGGAAAATTTGCCCAATCACTTGGGCAATGACTGAAGCTAAAAACAAAAACTAAAATTGCACAGGGGAAATTTGCACGCTCCGAGCAAACCGCTCTTCTCTGGACTTTGGTTTTCCATTCGGGGAGCAAGAGATCAATCAGAGGAACTCAAATTACGAGAACATTCGGAGGAAGTTGTTGGCATAAGCCATGGGCTTGACATCAGGATGTGGCTGCAATTTTACACACAAGAAAATTTACAGAAAGAAAGGGAATCAAAACAACTCAATTACTTGGTCAGTTAGTACTGGAAACTTGGAAACAGGTGCACAGATGATACCTATGATGAACACTAGAAAAGGTACTACTAGTAAGCAACATGCTTGAGAAACAGAAACTACTTACCACTGATGAAAAAGTAACAATGTTTGGCTTCAGATTGGGAGCTTCGAAACGAATAAAGGCACCCTTGTTACCCATCTGCAGCATACTCAAAAGTATATAAGAGTTTTAAAAAAGAAACACAGAACAGTTAAACATTAAAGTATCACGCCAAGGGACCTGCCACAAAACAATAATGAACCATTCTGGAAACGTAACACAAAATACAGGACTCTGAGAGAGAGAAGGGAGGGGGGTATTACTCAAAATAACAACACCAGCTTCGAGATTCTTAATTCTAACACTATTATGTGAGAATTGTTGGATACAGATTTCCTTTACTATCTCCGCAGAGAATACCACAATATGGATTACCTTACACATTTTTATTCTACTAAATTCTCGACATATCTAAAGGTTATGTTAAAATAACAAGGTCTACCAAAGTAATTATATGGAATATCATGTTTTTTTAGGGTAAAAGAAAAACAACCAAGATCAATGACCTAATAAGCAACAAATAATACGGGCCTTCTAGATAGAGAGAGAACAAAGAATAGAAAAAATAACTAAGTCAAACCTCAGACCTAGTTTTTGTTCTTGTCCTTCACCCTTATTTCGAATACCGATACGGTTTCTGGTACACAACAAAAGCCAGTTTGATATGCCTGCACCTCTCTCTGACTTAAGCACACAGACTATACAAATATATGTTATCTAAAGGAAACATGAAGACATAAAGATCCATTACCTAAGGAAAACATGAACTAAAGTTGACGAATACTCCGTTACCTAAGTAAAACATGAAATATAGTGTACGAATACTTATTTCCTGAGGTAAATTCTGAAGGACGTGATTTTGATGAACATTGCAAACACAAATGGTATAATCCCAGAAGGTAGAACGGAGAGCATTGAGGAAGAGATTGTGATTAAATACCTGATCACAATAGTTGGGTGCAGAAAACACAGTGATGAGTTTCCCATCATGCTCAATCTCATAGCCTTCATCCTTCACTTCGTGAGATCGCACAACTAAATCTGAAATTGAATCAGATGTATAAATCTATGTCCACTAAAAGGATTGAAAACCATGAAAAGCATCAAAACTATCAGACAAGTACCTAGATTGTTTTCCTGCAAAAATCTTTTTGTTACGTCTGCACCAAAAGAGAGACCAACACCCCTCTTGCTAGGACCTCTTCCAGGCTGAGGTTGTGGATCACTCCACAACAATTCACACATTAAACCTGAAATAAATATAAGACCGTAGGAACCAGATGAATCTAGACATGCTTTAGACCAAACAAAAATCATAAAACGCATTGCATAAAACCTATTTCAATGAAGAAAATATCAGAAACTGTGGGGTGAATCAAGACATGCTTTAAACCAAACAAAAATCATACAACGTATTGCATAGTCCCTTCGGGGACATCCGATAAAATTGGAACGATACAACGTATTGCATAAAAACCTATTTCAGTATTTAACTATAAAAAATATATCGGAAACTGTGGGGTGAAAATCTACATTATACAAGATGTTAAGCTTCAATTTCTAGCAAGAAAACATTATCAAGCTCTAATCTTCTAGAATAGCAGCAACTATGGAATCAAGTTTTGGCAAGAGAATCAAGAACAATTTAAGCTTCATCACAGAAATATAGCATGGGAAGCTTTACCTTCCTCCGGCGGCTCACAAAACCGATCGATTGCTCTAATATCAGAGAGCTTTACGCCATCAACACTGAAAAGACCACCATGAACTATGAACACTTTCTCGTTTAGTACATGGGCCAAAGGTAAACAACAGAACACTTCGGCAAAGAGTTCCACGAATATCTCGCTCAACTTGGACCTGACTTCACCCTCGAAACCATATATCTTATTCATACTCTTGCTCTCATGGTTTCCTCGAGAGAGATATATAGCTGAAAGTTTTAGAGAAGTGTTAACACCATACAATGCAATGTTTGATTTGTACATATTACTTGCATGAAGACCATCCTATTCACGTGTAACTCTCTTGTCAGTTATTGCTCAAGCGTTCTAAAACTCATGAAGAAAACTACAGCATGGGGGATAAAAAGAACATGAATATAATCACGCTAACCTGATGGGGACATGCATTTAAATGCAAACAATGTGAGGATGACCTCAAGAGAAAAGGATCCTCTATCAACAAAATCGCCATTAAACAAGTACGGGTTGTCTTCTGAAGGCAGTCCATTGAGCTCAAAAATATTCAATAGATCATAAAACTGCAACCAAATCAGAGCAGAATGAGGAACAGACAGCATACAGTGACAAAAGGCCAAATACGAATCCTTTGAAACAGATATAATGATAAGGCCTGAATGCAAAATGGTTGTACAATTCACTTTGTTAATTCATTTTTTATTTATCTAATAATGATAGGCTCACCCTGATGCGGCAAAAACCACAAATTTTTCAGCTATGTTGCATGGACTCGGGTGCGAGTCCAAGTGTCGGACCTTCCTCAACTTAAATCTTAGGATACTGGGATATGTGTCCCCTAATTGGGTGCGGGTACAGGAACACATCGTGAACACTTGTTTTTAGTACATATTGCATAATTTTATCAGATTATGTATTGTAAAATGTATTTAAAAACGTATTTAAACAAGAAGGGGTTAAGCAAAATATGATTTTGCTTTTCTATGTCCATGTGAGACTAGAAATATCATTTTTCTAGCAAATTTTCTATTCTTTTTTCTGTAAATATTATGACAATTAGAGGATCCGAGTGTCCAAAATGGATATATGCGTGTCAAACACATCGACACGGGTACTTCAGCCAAAATGAAGGATCCATGTAACAGATCTTCAGTTGAACCATCCCAAAGACTCCTTTTCTGTGATTTCCATGCGGAGTGGGGGGTTTGATACTAATCCGTTTAACAGGGGCCAAGATGGGGATGCGTGGACAAGGATTCCTCAGCAAGGTGTTTGGTCAGTTTCAGCCCCTATGTAAGCATATTTAGATAAAGCTTTGTACCTTGGTTGGGGCACAAAACTTGGCCCGCTAGGAAGAACAAGTGCCATCTCTGCATATGAGATAAAAATTTCTCCCTCAACTGGGTTGGATGATAAGAACAAAGGAAGTTTTTAGGAAGAAATCTTTGTTCAGAAACTTGCAAGTATCCTTGTAGTTCAAGGTAGATAACAATCTCGGTGCCATCTCTGCATATAAGATAAAAATTTCTCCCTCAACTGGTTCATTCACTATAGATGATAAGAATGCGTAGGGGTATTTTTTTGGCTTTGCTTGGGTAGGGTGGGGTGGCTTGGGCTTTCCAAAAGGATGGGGAAGCAGGCAGCAGCTCTGTTTGGCCAGTCCTGAGGTATAGTGAGAACTGCAGTATTGGCACAGTGATGTCAACTTTGAACCATTTTTCCTTTTCAGCAGTGAGGGATACTAGACTGCGAGATGGCTAAGTTGTCTGGGCTCCTTGAGCGGTTTTATGGAATGCCAGATATTAGGATAGGGGGAATGTTCTCTGGAATGGAGGTTATCCTGATCAAGGTATTTCAGGTAAAAGCTTTTGGGAAGTCATATTTATCTTATCATCGTTTCTATGTGAAAAACTAGGTACTAAGGCCTTCCTCTACCATTGACACTTTTGGGGAAGTTGGCAGCTCAAGTGAAAATCTCAACTTTAACCCGACCCAAAGAAGAAGAGCAACCGTGAATTGGTCCAGTAGTTGTAAACAAGATGGTGAAACGGTGACACATGTTAAAATCCACAACCAAGTGGCAACACAATTTTGGACTTAAGTTATATCTTTGTTTGGGTGGGGAACATTCCCGTCGGTTGAGAAAATCTATTTGTAATTGGTGGAGGTTAGAGTGGGAAAAAGAGGAAGAAGACATAGCATTTGGTTCCCTTATGACGATTATTGACAATGTTGATTATCTAGAGAGAAAGGAACCGTAAATCTTGTAATCGCTTAGAGCAACTTTGTTGTGAACATTGAAACTGCATCTAAGTTTAATATATGAGAAACCAACTCTTGACCACGTTTGGGATTTGTAGAGCATTTTAATAGATGTGCAATTATATAGTTGGTTCCTCTGTTTCCTTTCACTTCTTTTTCCAATAAAGGCTGTGTCCCCTTTGATCTCATTATTCATTTGCAAACAAAGATCAAAAGGAGAAGAATGGCTAACAGAGCCATAAGTGGGCAACTCCCAAAAGATTGATGGTGCATTTATAAAATCTCCTATATAGTTCAAGACCTAACAGAAGTTTTGTTTGTAAACTATATTTTGCACTTGCTCCAAGGGATTAACATAATTGTAACATTTTGTACATAGTTACCTGACCATGTACATCACCACAAACAGTGAAATGCTTGCCATTTGGGATGTTTATATCAACAAGAGATGGCAATGCCCGCAGCATATCTCTCATTTGGAAGACAATCTGGAAAGCATACCTACAACATGCCATTCAAAAGACCAAGATTTACAGTAAAACAACCAAACAGTAAAGTATCAATCATGGAACTATATCACATCAGCATAGTTTGTCGTACATACCGTTTGTGTAAACACTTCTGATTTTTGAAGTCATCCATCATTTTCTTCACAAAATCCAAGGTTACAACATCTCCCTCTATTCTTGCACCAGAATACTGCGACTCCACCTCTACAGTCAAAAAGAAAAATAATTAATTACTAGGTGATTGAAAACAGTTTTACTGATATGATACTGTTATTTTTTCTCCTTTTCCATTCCTTTACTATAAAAAAAAATGCAGTTTGACTAGGCCCAGAAACAAACTAATTACTATATCCACCCTCAAATGCAAATATTGAACTATTGACACGAGTACATAGTAGAGATGTGAAACAACACGCTAACACAATGAAATCTGAACGTACATTATATGCGTGCAGCAAACATGAATAATCAAAATATGAAAAGAGAAACTACTCGAGATACCAATGAAGGTAGATGAAAATCACTGGATGCCAAGTCCTCAAACCTTGAGTTCTCTATTAAGAAAGTGCTAAACAAACAAAAACTTCATCTCTTTGTAAAGTTAGTGCTGACATGTGATAGTAAAGGGCACCTCACCCTTGAGAAATAAAGTCTTACAATGTCAGAAGAGTTTTCGATGACAAACAGAAAGGGAAGGAAGAAACAAAATCATCTGAGAGAGAGTGAATCTGACTCCAGCATGAAGCTCCAAATGTACCAGTGTCAGAATCGAAGTTTCGGTACCAATAACTTGGGAATAAGTAGTCACCATAAAGCTTTACTTACAGGAAACTTGGATCCACAAGGACGCAATATCATAACTCAAACAACAAAAGATTGGCAGGGATGCATCGAAGTTCAAAAAGGACATGCATGTCAATGTTTCTAACATGGTCACCGCCACATTCATAATAACATAGGCACATAGACATGGTGTGGACTACAGATTATCAACATATTTATGACAACAATATGCACAATATGTCTGACATGGATAACAAAACGCCACAAAGAAGTAACTAATTTCACATTCATATATCATATAAGAGAAGACAGGAAACCTCCAGTTTGCAAACAAAAGAATAAATGAGATGTCAATCTATATCGACTGTATTGGTAAATATTTCTTGGAAATTTCCCTTTTATGCTTGCCTGCTTTAAGCATTGTACCTTTGACTGAATTCATAGTAATAGGAAATGCCCAAATTCAAATAAGGAACCGGCTTGTTTGCAGTCCAAAAGTGGACTGCAGAGTGCCGTTCGCGTGATCCTAGCCATCCAAAAGTGTTTTCAATGGACCATATTTGCTGAAAGTATCCTACAAATAAAATAATGCTTTCAACAAATCTGAACCATTGATTTTCGAGATGAACCTCTGTGATTGAATGGCAGAGGCTTCTCTGCAATTGGACTGTAGAGAAGCCAGGTCCTTCATATAATACTATAACCAATGAAGCACCGACACTCCTAGAGGTCGCCGTGTCCGCATATCGGACACTGGGGCACGTAGTGGACACGCCACGTGGCGTGTCCCTCAAATTCAATTTTTTTTTAGGGGGGACACGGCATGGACAGTTGAACACGAGTGTCCCACCTATACACTCATGATCTCTCTCTCCCTCCCTCACTCTCTTTCTCTCTCGTTGCATGTGTGCGCTCGCGCACGCATTTGTGCGTGTAGTAAATATATAAATACATGTGTGTGTAGGTTCTGGTATATATACCAATGGGGCCGGTTCCACTGGCACAACATATGACACTCCATCTCAACCATTCAAATAAGTGGTTGACACTAAAACAATTACTCCTATCTCCCAACTTATCTGACCTTATTTCTCTCTCATATGAGTCCTATCCCCTCTCCCACTCCACCCTTCTCTCTCTCTCTCTCCCCCTCACGACAGTCGATCCCCCTCCCCACTCAGCAACCCCATCTCCGGCAAAGATAGCAGACCGCTCCAGTTATACAGTAGCCGATAATCTTCTCTACCTGTCTCTCTATCTTTCAATGTTTGGGTCTTTGATATATGCTTAGGGTTTAATCGTGTTTGGTTTAAGCAATTTTGTGTTTAATTGGTAAATGTAATATTGCAGCAAGTTTAGTTTTGGAATTGAGTGTGGGTAATCAGCCCCATTTTGAGCGTTCTCGTTAAGTAACCACCGAACATAGCAGGAAGTATTGGTCAAAATCAAGTGGATAGGTCATCAATTAATTGATCATTGGGGTCCAAATTAAAAACCCATTTCTGAGAATTCTTTTCATTTTTCATTTGTTCATACTGACGTGGGGTTCTCCGTAGACTGAGTGATTTGAAATCATTTGTTTTCTTTCAAAACATGTCCACTTTGGTCGTATTTTCTTTAATCATTTTTGTGAATTTCTCTACCCCTATTTCTCCTATCTACCTCCGGCGATACAATAGCCCTATGCTTCTGAATTTTGTGTTTATGGTTTCTTCCTTTTTTCTTTTTTTTTTTGGTGGGTAGCAATGTAAAAGAGATGGTGGTTTATATAAGGGGGTGATTGCCCAGAAGAAAACTGAGATACACTTCGTCACTCCACAACAGAGCAAAACCACCACCATCAAAAGAGGGGAAAGAATATCTAACAGAAAAAAACGCCAGAGCTAACACAACTACAAAAGCTGGAGATTCCTCCGGAGATGGGGTAGCCGGAGATGTCGTCGGGGATGAAAGTTGTTTTTGCCGGGGAATTGGGGGAGTACAAGGAGATGTCGTCGAGAAATTAATTGTTTTAATCTCAACCATCCATTTGAATGGTTGAGATGGAGTGTCATATGTTGTGTTAGCTGAACCGGCCCCTATACCAATACACACAACAATCTATATATCTTACATATCAAAAGAAAAGTGTATATAAACCGTTACTGCATAAATATATGATATATTTATTTATACAAATACTTATTTATTTATTTTTGCTGTGTCCCTCCCCATGTCCATGTCCATGTCCATTTTTCTAGAATTCCCGTGTCCGTGCTACATAGACTACAATGCAACCAAAAATAAAGTTTCCTGATCTTTCTTTCAGCTGCTTACATGTAAAAGGAAGAAGAGCAAGAAGGCTAAGTAGAAGAAGTAAACCTTTCAAAGCATCATTCACATAAGATATTCCAGAAAGATAAACGCAAAATTAATTACGTCATTCAGTTTTCTACCTAGAAACGACAAATCTAATTTCTCAGTTCATCCATCAACCATTGAAATCCACAGTGGTTGAGGGTGTTCTTGTCAGGGTGACAACGTATGAACCTATTTTTGTTATGATAAATCCTCAGAGCACCTAACCCAAGGAATGTTCCAAAAGAACCTAGTTTTGTACACATGCTGAGAATTCATTGTGGTAAATAATTCGCCTTCTTATATTATGTCTGTATTAAAGATCTACAACTTTCGGGAATAATGATGAATTCTATAATGTCTTCATTACTTCAATTACTCTTAAAAAAGTCAAACCTAGGTCCAATGTACGAGTCTTGCTAAGGACACCACCACTGCCTCCAGCAAACCATGTTCCCATGACCAATACTGTTGCAACTCCTGCTGCCGCCCCTGCGGCTGCTTTAGGCCCAACCATTACCAGCAGTACAGCCACAACTAATGTAGCTGCTGCAACAGCAGCCACTCGGGTGGAAAAATGATGAGTCTGGGGCCGTCCCTAAAATGATAAAAATAAGGAAAATTTGTATTATGATCGCTTTAACCATCAACGACAAAAGTATAAAGTCACTTGGCTAGTTTTGTAGCATAAGTTTGTTGTGTAGCATTACTATTACAGTTTATTAAAAAAAAAAATTTATCTTCAAATTGAGAACCCTTGGACATGGGGAGCCCGAACCACTTTTTGCAGGGCCCACTCCTAACCTAAAATTACCAGCCTAGAAATTTAAACCATCTCAGAACCTACAATTCCTGACCAAGCGGAAACATTGATTAGCCCCCTTTTACCACTTCACTACTGACCACAGAAAAAGACTACCAATATAAAGACCAGAAATTGCAGAGGAAATAACACAACAAAGAAAAAAAGAAGAAGAAGAAAATACACAATTAACAACAATAAAACTGTTAGCCACTCTATGCCAGAGATATAGATGGTTAGCAAACAAAAATTATTCCGCAACAACACATCAGAATCTAAGGTTTTAGAAAGTGGATGATCTTTCTTAGCCCCCTCTTTACAGTTTACACTCACCTTCAACTGTACACCAACTTTTTGATGCTCCAATTAACTACTTGGCAGCACTTGCCAAGTACTAAGTAAGAAAAATCCATGACAATGATAATAATTGTCACAACAACTTCGAGACTCAGCGCCCGAGCCATGGTTCTGTCTTCAGAGTCCCAGCTAAAGATAATCCCCATTTTAGTATTAGGGAAAAAATCATTTCAACCCTTTATGGTTTGTGCCTAGAGAACTTCACTAATTACATGGTATGCCCAAGCTACTATATACTCTGGCTGGCAGACTTCACTAATTACATGGTATGCCCAAGTTACTATATACTCTGGCTCTGCCACACACACCTATTTTGAGTGTTGGCAACTTGACATCAAAAAAATAAGTCAGTCCAATTTCGACACAAAAAATAATTCCACCCTTGTCTTCATGTTTCGTTTAGCATCTACTCTTTTCAGTTGTATTATAGCACAGCAAGCCTCTTACACATTCTATTAAGGGCAAGTAATGTTATTTCTCTAACTATCACCAGGATACAGAAAATCATCAAAATAACTCAAAAGTAACTAAACAAATTTCTGAAACTGAAAAACAAAAAGAAATGCAGGTTAAACAGATCAATTCAGGAGTTAAAGAGAAATAAATGATAGGAATAATACCTATTGATCGATAATCAATAGAATCAGCTACAGAATGCCTTTCGGACGCTGGTACAGAAATTGCTTCCTCAAATTTGAGCTTTAAAACAGCTTTCTCGCATTCTCTCAATTTCTTAGCAGCATCAGGATCATTTGGACATAATTTCTTGACCTAAGTGAAATATTTGTTACCACAGTACCAAAACTGTGAGGCAAGGAAGAAATGCAGGAAGTTGCATATACTACTCTGGAAGGGAAAAGGATGGTCATTCGCTAAATGAATACAAAGTACACTGGCCAAGAGCACGCTAAAGGAGTGACAAGAAGCAGAGGAACCAGCAAAAATTGGCTTCGTTTCCATATTACTACTGGTCTTTTTGTCTGTGATAATGCAAAACATCAAAAAAGATGAACAATATACCTAATGGCCAATATAGAGTCCCATTTGATGTGTGATTTGTCATTGGCCACAGAAGTGTATAGGAGGCAGAATCACATTTCACATAAATTGAGCCATTTCTTTTATAAGAAATAAATTTGAATGTTGAATTAAAGAATGTGCCAAGGCCCAAGGGGCCACAACCAATATACAATCAGATGAGGAGGACCAAAAAAAGAGAGAAAAACGAAGAAAGAAGTACGAGAGCGAAGGACAACCGCACAACCCTACAATACAAGCCAACAAAACCACCAAACCCAAACAACAGGAAAGCATCAACAAGGTGCCAACTTAGCAAAAGGTTTTTTCCCCTCGTATGACAAATTCTATTTATCTCCCCTAGCCTTGCAAATAGCAGCAGTCAGCAGATGATCTGCAGATGTAACATCCGGAGGCTCTTCCTCAGAACGACGTGTTAAATCTTCCATGAAAATGAATTAAGCACTGACATCATGACATGCCTTTTAGTAGCCTTTCTATTCTTCTCAACCGAGGACCCAAACCATACTCATGTAACCGCAGAGCATTTAAGTCTTTGAGTTTCTTTTCCATTCTAGATGCCTGATTGCCCATTGTTTATCACAATTGCTAACTCGTCCATCTTCCTTACCACTTCAACAAGTCAACAATAACTTGGTCGGCCACCCTAGTCATAAGAAAAAAATTACACCATACGGTCTTACCAACTTTTTCAAGATACAACCGACCTACATAATCAACCACGAGTGCTGCTTCAACCTGACTAGAAAATATTCCTGCATTTTAACTGTACACTGATCTGCATAGGTATGATGCTGTCAAATGATTCTACTGGCAAGAAGAACAAATAGAGCCAACCATCAAACCTTCTCCAATGAAACCACTACATCAAATTTCCACTACAAGATACAGTTTGTCAACCCAAAACATCAAGAAAATTAAGAACTTCAAAGTGACCACCTTCTTGTATCCAAGCATCAATCTATTCTTCTGGATATCCATTCAAATAAAATCACAAAAACAAGAGACACAAACATGGGCATGCATTAAACGTACAAGCACACACACACAGGTCCATATACAAGAAAAGTACTGGGACATTGGGGGTAGGGGGTATAAACTCCACTAGGACCACTACTGACATGCAATTTCAAAGAAATTCGGTGTTTTAGTTATTACAAGTGATTCGATTAGAATGATTTCACTCGGAGATGGAATCCAAACAATACTGTGAGGCTAGGATTCACACTATCACAAGACAGAAAAACAACCCAACTGATTGTATTTACCCAAAAAAAAAACCCAACTGATTGACCTTCTTGTTAAAATTGCTTAGGTAAACAAATTGTTTCAATCTCTCCTATAAGAAATATCCTGGCCTTGTTCGTTTCTCTGTTCAGTTTTAGTTTTAGTTTTGATGACATCATCATTTAACCATTAATTACACCTGCTGACATCATCAAAACTAAACTAAACTATCTAACCAAACACAGCCCCCTATGATTGAACTCTGAATCTTTAACCATTAATAGCACAAATACTTCTCCACCACAAAATCAAAAGTTGTGCATGGTAGCGAACACACCTGTTGAAAATCCTTTAGTGCTTCTTTGAACTTTCCCATTGCAAGATATGCTGCACCTCTTCTGTAATAACCCTGTAATTGATAATAGTTATCATGAAGAGGTCTCAGAACTTCAAAAGCATACAAGCCAAAAAAAAATCAGATTGAAAAGCATGCCTTGAATATTTGGGATCAATTTCAATAGCCTTTGATGCATCCTGGACCGCACTCCCATACTCCTCAAGTTTAGTGTGAGCAAATGCACGATTTGCCCAGTATACTGGGTTTTGACTATTTAGTTCAATTGCTTGAGTGTATAGGACAATAGCTTGAGAAAATTTGTGCGCTGCATAGAGGAAAACAAACCTATTCAGCATAGTTGAAGAAGAAAAGGGAAGCATAGATGAAAGTGAAACTATGAGACGCTTTTCAGAAAGGGAAAACAGCTTCTAGATTGAAAAGTAGTGAGTGTCTGAAAGCATAGTTATCATTACCTTTGAATGCTTCATTAGCCAAAAATTTTATCTCTTCAGCTCGTGGAATGTTTGACTTTTCGGATTCCATACTTGGTATAAATATGCTTCCTACGCAAAATCACAAAGAAATATTCAAATGATAAATTACTGCAATGGCCATTCTTTCATGCCCCTGTAACAACATTTCTTCAATAGGTACAGCGAGAAGAGATCGTCTAACACGTATAACTCAATAACTGAAATCATATAAGAGTAACCACTAACCATTATGTGTTTGTTTAGCAAAAAGATTACAGGAGCACATCACATAGATTTTCTGAAAAGAAGTAATTAATTTAGGTTTATAGCATTTTTTGGAGTTTTAAAAGCCAAGACCACGAAGATGGAGATATTTCGAGGTTGTACCATGTTTTTGTAATTCCCAATTCTTGACCGTTCAAATAGCTCTGGATTCCTCTAAATTTTGTTCCCAAATCGATAACACCACCTACAGCGCCATAAGTATCCTTGAGCGTACATTAAATACATGTTGTAGTCATTTACGTGGAAATTATTCTTGTTGTAGTCATTTATTAGCTCGAACATTTAGTTTTTTTTGGCAAAGTAGCTGGCTTTAATAGGGGATTATCTTCTGCATTATAGCACGAGTCATTAAATAGTCATGGACCATTTATTTCTTTCAATAAGGAAAAGAAAAAAAAAATACTCATCAATATCACTTTTTCAGTTCATATCATAGCAGCCACATGAACTTGAAAATACCGACATGAAAGATATTTGACTAAAAATAGATACGAAATAGACATGGGAAAAAATCAAAGTTATAGTTTAGGGACTCACCTGATTCGATTGCAGTCCGTACCGGCGAATTGGGTTTGGTCGGAATACCCTGTTGTGGAGAGAAGGGGAAATACGAAACATACTTTAGGGTATCAAAAGCTTTGTTGGAGATAGGGCTCGGTTCAAAAAACGAAACCGCAGTTCAAGGTTTGAAAAACGAAAACCTAGAAATCGAGACTGGAAGAGAGAACGACGAACTCACCAGGGTCGACCTCCGGCGAAATCAGTCTTCAAAGCTCGTGGAGAGAGAGAGACAGAGAGAGGCTAGGGAGGCGTGAAAAAGGAGAAGTGAACGGCCGATGTGTACTAGGGTTTTATTTCCATGGCATTTTTGCAATTGTTGAACTCAATCCTCTGTGTTTTTCTCCGGTCCACCCCTTTTTTAATCCAATTTTGATCAAAATTTGAGGAAAAACCCAATTTAGGTAGAAGCATCTCCAATAGGAAAATGAGTTTTCTATCTAAATATATAAAGGAAAATCATTTTTACACTCTCATTTTATCTCCAAATACTCTTTTTTTTTTTTTTGGGTCTCTGCTCACCTTGAAATTACTAAATTATCCTTATCTCATAAATCTTTTTTTTCAAATGAAATGCAATTTGGTACTTTGAAGTGAATAGGAACAAAAAAAAGTGTTTAATCTATTTGCATCTATCATGTGTAGGCCTATGGGTTGATAGAGAAGAGATTGTTTCATTTCATGTCTTTTTGTTGATTCAATATTTGATCTTGCTACTACTGGTTATAGCTTAATTGGTTGCAGTCCTTTTGATAATATTTCAGTCGAAGATACAGATGTATGATCTTGCAGCCCTTTGAAGCCTTTTTGTTGATATTTTGGTGCCAAGACTTGTACTTCACATTTGGTATAGATAGATGAGTTGGAGGAACATGTAGTATACTAATTTTCTTCTATCTAACGTAGATGTTTAAAGAATGAATATCATTTTGGGCTTTGTATGGAATATTGTGAACATATTGCCAAGGAATGTGTAGTCGTTGAGATCATCTTTTTTTTTTTGTTATTATTGTAAGAGTTTGGCATGGAATTGAATTAAGGTTATTGGAATAAGCACCAAATTTTTAGTAGAAAATATTGTGGTACGCAACATTCAAAGAATGCAATGAGAGGTGGTAGAAAATATTATAGTACACAACATTTAAATGAATGCAGTGAAAGGTGAAACATGAATAGCAAGTCCAAAATGCTACAAAAAATATACCGTTAATACACCTAGTAGCGTTTTAAGGATTGTTGTTAAACATTGACAAATAATAGCAGTAAAAAATGCTAGGAAATATGCAAAATCATAGAAGGTTTGAAATGCTATTTGATGTACTAAATATAGGAGGCCAAAAGTGCTATGGAAACGTAGGAAATGCTATCCTTGTAATACAAAATATAGCGGGCCAAGAATGCAATGGAAACTCTCAGACTTTTTATAGCGCTGGCTACCACAGCATTTGCTGTATATATACACTTCTATGGCATTTTTGGCATGCTATTGAAACCGACTTTTGTTGGAGTGTGAGGATAAAAAGAGATGTGAAAATCATTTCTGATACTCCATATAACTTGATGGCATTCATTTAATTTAGAGAGAGGCGAGAACGTCAGACCTCCTACTGCATCTGCCTTCTTTTGTCAACATTTGTACGTACTACTCCGGCGACGCATCAGCAAATATTCGGTGATCTCTGTAAATCTCTGGTGAAGCTCATCTTTGTTCCAAGAAACAGGTGATCTGGCAACTTCATCTCTCTAACGAAGCTCATCTCTCCATCTCTAGTCCAGGAAATAAGTCCGTCGAAGCTCATCCAGCTCCGGCAACTTTCAGAAACAAGTCTCGGTCTCTCTCTCTCTCTCAAAAGAGCCGTTGGGGATTTAGGTTGTCCCTAATTTGGGCAAAGAAGTGGGTAAAACCCATAATGGGAAGAGATTTGGGTCACCCATTAGAGGTGTATTTTTGAGGTTTTTGCCCAAAATTTGGATTTGGGTATTAAAATGGGTCAAAGTTGGAGATGCTATAATCCGACATTAGTAATCCCACTCCCCCACGAGTAATATAATACCCCAGCATATTGGACAATTTTGTCCTAGTATGGTATTACTGTTCCTGGCGCCTTTGCGGCAACCAAACAAGGGAAAAGGAGGGATTATGTGCGCCTAATACCTGAATCAAACGAGGCCATATAGTTTGAGTCTCCAAACATGCATGAATTTTTTTTTCTTTATATGCAATGTGCAAGAAATTTGTTCCCCAAAAAAAGCATCAAGTCTCAAATATTGTAATTATGTTCGCTGTGTTTGGTTGATAGTTTTGAGAAGAATATTTTGAGAAATATTTTTGAGATAGTGTTTAGATGAGTTTTTGGAAAAAGTAATAATTAGAGAGAAGTGTAATAATTGGAGAGAGATAGAGAGAGAAATGAAAATAATGATTGGATGGAAGGGTATGAGTAGAGAGAGAAATATGACTAATGATTGGAGAGATGAGAGATGGGAAAAGAATTTTTTGGAATTTTTTTGGAAATGTGAAGTGAACAAAAATAAATTCATCGGGGACCGTATCATTAAAATTATATATATATATATATACAGGAGAAGTTTTATGGAAATCAAAAAGTGCGGGAAAACGGTTGTGGCGTTGGATCCTACGCCTTTATGCGATTCACAACTAACTTTTTGTGAGGAAACCTCAAATGAAACTTTATATATATATATATATATATATATAGATCCGACTCTTATCCGCACCTTTTATTTCCGCACCTCGTGATCCAAAATTTTTTTTTTCCGATCCGTCCAATGTTCAGAAGGTGTTTTCAAGGGTCACGCGGAAAATCTTCAAAAAAAAATACCGGGAAGGGCTTGATCTAAGCAGTTTTCGCAAAAAATATATATTTACATTTTTTGCGAAAACTGTGGATCAAGGAAGATTTTTTGAAGACAACCAAAACACCTTTTCGAACACATTGACGGATCGATTTTCCAAAAAAATTTGCAACACAAAAAAACCCCATTTTTTCTTAAATCCGGGGGTGTGGATAAGAGAATTTTCGTATATATATATATATATATATACATTTCACTTCTTATCAGGACCCCCGGTTTTGAACAGTATCCGGACCATTTAATCGCAGCCGTTGGATTCAATCCAACGGCCCAGCCTCAGTCTTTCATTAACGTTGAACCCCCTCATTAACTGAACCCTTTAAGGGTCAGGGGTATCATTTCACTTCTTATCAGGACCCCCGGTTTTGAACAGTATCCGGACCATTTAATCGCAGCCGTTGGATTCAATCCAACGGCCCAGCCTCAGTCTTTCATTAACGTTGAACCCCCCCCCATTAACTGAACCCTTTAAGGGTCAGGGGTCACCAACAAAACCCTAACTTCTTCTTCCCCCTCTCATTTTGACGCTACTTCTGGAGAGAAGAGAGATAGGCGACTCCTGAGAGAACAACGACGAACGAAGACGACGCCGAAGGAGAAATCGAGCGATCTGGGTTCGAAATGATTTAGCGATCTGGGTTCGAAATGATTTAGGACTGCCGCTAGACTCCTCATCACTTTGTGAAATCGATTCGCACTAGATCTCCTCTGTACTTTGGGGGGATCAAAATCAAAACCCTAGCCAGAGTAGACCCTAACCCTTGCTTCGACGTCGGTGCTAAGGTTAGTATTTCGATTTAGGTTTTCGAAGTAGTTCGGTATTTGGGTTTCAAAGTATCTGATTTAATTGGCTATTTTAAACCCTTTTTTCTCACTCTCTAAACAAAATAAATATAAATTTCAGAATGGAAAATTTCCCCGTGCATAACACTATTCTTCACTACATGGGTTTTGAAAGGGTAACACGGAATCTAGAATCTGATCTTGTGTATGTACAGTGAAGCTGCTGCTAATGGATGGATCTTCTCATATTCTACAGTTTCAATAGTTGTTGCTTGAAAGCCCTAGCTACTTTCTGTTGAGGTTTGATTTTACCACTTTGCTGTTCTTTTATGCTGATTCCCTGTAATTTAGTTTAGAAATTGCTTGAAAGAATTTCCCAGAACTTACATTCTGTTGTTGAGAACCAAAAATGGATGGTGGACCTCGTTATTGAAAGGATTTCCTAGATTATAGGCTGAAATGAAACATTATCCATTGCCAATGCCATCCAGCCCTTCTCCGTATATATGTTGAGACAGAACCTTTGTAGCAGAATTCATTGTAGACATGCTGAGAATTACTGGTTTCAGTGTTGAGGTTGTCATTTTAGTGCAGAAAACTGATCTTATATGCTTAAATTATGGCCTTAAGTGTTGAATAAAATGGCTAGTGGTCAATATTTTTATGGTTTGGTAACTGATTAGCTTGTGGTCAATATCTTTTCTCCTTTGTTTTTTTTGTTAGGTCAAAACTACAGATGCAGGAAAGAAGAGTTGTTCTACTGCTCAACTCTCAGAAAATCGTGAAGAACTCAAGAAGAAGGTAGGAGCCCCAAAAAGCGACCCCAGCTCTGCACCTCCCCACATCACCTATTGAGCAAACTGATGCTTTTTGCAGCCCTCTTATGGCCGTCGGCAGCGTGGTTGAAGCCTTTTTGTTGGCGTTTAACACATTTGGGACAAACATATTTTTGGAAATACTTGTAGAATGCCTTTTGTTGATATTTCGGTGCCAAGATTGTTGGTATAGAAAGACGCAGCCTATTTGAGACTTGTGCAGCTCCTATATAGATCGATTTGTCTTTATTTTTCAGATTTGCTTATTCTATGAAGAATTCAGGTTTCTTCAAGTTCTAGTGAAAGGTTTTTAGTTTCTATTCCCCTTTATATGTAACTGGAACATCATGATGTAGTGCATACGAGTAGTTAGCATCTGATTCAGGAAAAAGAAAAAACAGAAGAGCAACAAGACTAACACTTAAAATTTGTGGGACAAACCCAAGCAGGGATTCATGCGGGAAGTGGAATAAAAAAAAGGCTTCAGTTGGGCTCAATCCCGATGTTGTGCCTCAGGGGATCAATAGAAATTAAACATAAGCTTTTCATAAATGAAAATATCATTGCAATACAGATTTCCAGACAAACTCATTAAATGTATCTGGTAAATATGAACGGCTTTAGTGCAATTTGGAAGGAAGAAATATGACCTTCACCTTGTCAAGTTGTATGAGGATTCTGATAATCTTTCTTCCATTCATTCATAAACAAGTACAAAAATTGTTCATTAACCATGACCATTTTTGCAACACTAAAAGGTGTGCACAACACTTGATACAAAACACTTCCTGTGGGGTTAATTCAGTGCAACCTACATGCTTTAATACTATATCTGAATCTAGTTTATACTTCACATTCTACAAAGTAACACTTCAGGTTTCCCTTCCTTATCGTTCATGGTTTTGCCAACTTCCGAAAATGTGTTCGCTTCTAAAGAAAAGCCTTTCTAAGGAGGTATTGTTTCAGCTGCGCAAGTGACAGCTCTCCTTTTTCTTAGGCTTCAATAGACATGGACCTATTTATGCCTGCAAACATAAGATTGGCAACCAAGTTAGAAGCAATTCAACAGTGGCAGTTGCTCAATTATATTTTCATGATCATTTCACGATCTTTTCAAGTATTGCTATTATAGTTTCTATTAAACACGACTATTTGAAATAATAACATAAAGGTATTTGGGAGGGATATAGAAACACATACGAACATAGAAGTTGTCTAAATCAGAGGGTGGGATATAGAAATTGTGTTGCTTTCAGTTCACATAAAATCTCTAGTGAGAATAAAATGCATAAGTTACATGTCATGTCTATCATGTACGTTTGTCATTATGTGAACAACCTCCTGTGGAGATCAACTACCGGTACAATGCTAATGTGAGATTCATAACTTGATAAAACTATTATGGCAGATAATGCGAAATAACTATGAACTCTATGTTGTATTTACCCAATTCATATCAATGTTTTACTATATTTCCTCTAATCTTTTTTTTTTTACCAACTAATGGTAATGAACAGAGGGAACAGAAGCAGTTTACGCAACAAGAGGTATGAAAAAGGTATTAGAATAAAAGCAAGAGCATGTTACAGAGTTCACAATTTAAAAAATTTACAAATTTGAAACCCTAAGTTCATAATTTAAAAAATTTGAAACCCTAAGTTCATAATTTCACAAATTTGAAACCCTAAGTTGACAAATTTCACAAATTTGAAACCCTAAGTTCACAAATTTCAAAAATTTGAAACCCTAACTTCACAATTTCACAAATCTGAAACCCTAACTTCACAATTTCTTTGGTTAAATAACAAGCAATGCACCCCTTATCACCAAAAACTGCTACACGATATTAAAGGTGCCAAATATTCCAATGAAACCACCATTCGAAAATGTCACCAATCCTTGTTTCATAGACAAAACATTGTTGGGCTACCAGTCTATATTGATGGTAACACTTAAATTAATGGGCATGGAAGTATAGACCACAATTACAATCAAACTTACTGAGTCATCGTATACACCAATACCTATTCTGTCCGCCATGCGGCAAGCGATTGTCGATTGTTGAAGCGCTTCATATCTGTTTTTGCGTCAGAAAGGGTCTAATGTTGAATTTTGTAAAATAGATACGAAGACAAATCACTTGCAGCCACTGAAAAAATCGTGGGCTGGTAAAAGACACTATTTTTCAACCCAACCAGCTTTCACAAATTTCACAAATTTGAAACCCTAACTTAACAAATTTCAAAAATTTGAAACCCTAACTTCTCAATTTCACAAATCTGAAACCCTGACTTCACAAATTCGAAACCCTAACTTCAAACGACAGCGAGAGAAGAGGAGGACGAGAGATACCTTTTCGTGCAGGGTTCCTTCACGATCGGAGTCTGGAAAAACAGCCGTGGAGTGGCGACCTCACCTCGTCGTCCTCGATCGCGAGACCTCGATACACTCTCAAGAGGTCGTGGGTCGCGGTGGGTGTCGGGTATGAATCGCGGTGGTCGCAGTCGATCGCGGTGGTCGCTGTGGTCGGAGTCGTGGTGATCGCCCTCTCTCTTCTTCTCCGGAGGAAGAAGTGAAAAATGACAGTCGGAAAATTTGGGGGTTTTGTTTTGGGACCCTTGACCCTTAAAGGGTCCCGGGGTTCAACTTAATGGAGGAGGGCGCTGGGCCGTTGGATTTGCTCCAACAGGGGATTGTTTGGCCCGGATATGCATACTCGGGATCCCGTTTGTGAAGTGGAATGTATATATATATATATATACCTAAACCTCATCATTTGGCCCATTGGCCGGGCCCAGCGGGCGAAGCCCACAAGGCCCGAAGAGATATAAAATGATGCTACAAAAACTTTTCCAAAACAGCTAAGCATAAGATTGAGATATAATAATGTACACTTGTAATGCATTATTGCACGGTTAATGTACATAAGATATATATAATATATAATGTACCAAAAAAAAAGATATAATACAAATGTACCAAAAAAAAAATAATAATACATAGTTGGACATATGTGTGTAACTATGTGTATATATGTCACAATAAAGTTCTAATAAAAAACTAAACATATGCATTAAAATTTTGAGAAGGTCTGAACATATGCATTGATTGACCATTCATTTGTTGCATGGGTAACTAACAACGCTCATGTGTATTATTATTACAAAAGATATATGGTAGCTAGAAGTTCGATTGTAATTAAAAAAATGGCTCCAAAAGGTTCAATGTAACAAAAAAAAAAAAAAAAAAAAAGGCATTTGGCCCACCCAAATGCCCACCTGCTCAAGACCTCGCCCGCCCGCCCCGACTAGGATTGGGCGACTGAGCTCGACTTTTGAGAGATAGCCGGCCCGCCTCCTTTCCAGGCTGGCCCAATGGTGAAGCCAGTTCGTGAAAGTTCATGGTGCCCTGCCCGATGATGACCCTTATATATACCCCATCAAACCCCTTCCGATAGCTATCATTTCACAATGGGCAAGCCAAACAACTCACCTTCTTGTTTTCTTTTAATCTACCTCCACACATCGAAGATCCATGAAAAGAAAACATAATTCCAACCTTTGTGATGTAAATTTATTTTTCTCTCTCTCATTCAATTTTTTGTTGCGTGAATGACATATCTCATTCAATTTTTTGTTGCGTGAATGACATATCTCATTCAATTTTTAGGGATGTCTTGGAGTGCCAACTTTATTCGGATTGTACTCCTCCTTTCCTTCGTGATATAATCCTTGTGTGTTCTTGTAACTGTTTTATATGATATATAAAAACTTTATTCGTTCCAAAAAAAAAAAAAAACACCAAATATAACATGACACACTCTCTCTTGGTTGGGATACCGGCGTTGGTGCACTGCATGAAGTGCAATAGCACCTCTCAACATTGACAGTGCTGTGAAAAAAAAAATTGGCTGTCTTTTTTTTTTATTCATTCATGAGCAGCCTATTTAATTACTTGCAATTATTTAATGAAATGTACTTTGACCTCTTGATTATTTCTGAAATCTGATTTTCAGATAATCACATTTTGTAAAACGTAATCTATAATATTGTCAAAATCCCCTCCTATAAAAGTATGCCATATCTGCATCAATAACGTTTTGTTGGAACTAGTTTTTAGCTTATTGATGGGAAAATAGAGAATTCAATATCACCCCAACTCACAAATTCAGTATATTAAAATCTTAAAATTACAAAGTCTTATAAACCTATGACAAATATTACATAACTTTCTTTCATATACGATGGACACAACACTGATGGCAGCTAATACCATACCACACAGGATTTTTGTATAGAATTTCGTATCGAATGCCACGGTTTTTTACCAAGACATGCGCTCACTTAATTTACTCAAAACTTTTGAAACTTTGATTACATTATTCTGAAAAAATTTGTAGATACTTTATTTGTAAATAAATTTCTCAATTTTACATCTAATATGTGTGTGTGGGGACGTGTATAATTTTTTTTCCGATCGGCAAAAAAAATTATGTGTGTGTGGGGACGTGTAAATTAGGCAACTACTATATATGTTTTTTTATCGTTTAGATTTTTCCTTTTAATTCACTTGCTATGCTGAAGAATAAAAATGAAAACAAAAAACCCAATTACAGCCTTCTCTTTTTAAGTCACCTTTACATCTTAGTAAAAATAAGAATTATCCCTTGTAGCCACGTTGGCCTTCCCCAATCTTCCCCTTTCCGGTTTTGCAATTTTTTTCTTTCTTCTCTCTCTTCTTTGTTTTCTCTTTTGTCCTCCTGGGGTATGCCCCTTGTAGGCTGTACATCCGGTTATCCTTTTTTCTATTTCAAGATTATTTACCCAAAAAAAAAAAAAAGAATTAAATAAAGGAGAAAATTTCTTGCGTATTATTGTGAAGCATCCTTTTGTTGTAACACATACGTATATATCTATCGATATTTCGTTCCATTGCTTTTGGTTACTATTTGATCAGTAAATTCCAAATCGATCATTCTTATAACTTTTGAGTTTTATCTGGATTACCTGTTCCATACCTCCAGAGATACGTTATTCGTCAAGCAAACGTATAAATTAGGATTCCACACAACTTTATCCATATTTTGAAGAAATTATCAGAATTATTCGTCTTACATTTTCATCTATTTTTTTCCTCACAAACCCCTGCCCAATAGTGATTATTATTTCCTTCCCGCCATATTTTTCTCTCAAGCTTCTTTTCTCTCTATTTGTTTTCAGGTTTTTTATTCACCGATCAATGTAACTACAAATAACTCACATTTGTCCACTACTTAAAGCGCAGTAAGAAAAAGGGTCTCGTTCGTTTTGGATTTCAAGACTCGGTTTTCTTAATGATTATTCAATCATTATCCTTATTTTCAAATAGTATTCTCATTTTTCTCTCTATCTCTCTCTAATCATTAATTTTAGGGGTGTCCACGGATCGGATCCGGAACCGAACCGAACATTCACGGATCGGTTATGGATCGGATCGGATCGTGTCGGATCGGGCAGATTTGACAGATTAAAGAAGGATTATTGAGCGGATTGAGCGGATCGAGCGGATCCGGAACCGCCAGATAAGAAATTCTCGATCTGGAACCGAACCGAACATTCACGGATGGATCAACGGATGGTTCAGATCGGTTCGGATTGGTTGGATTGGCGGATCGGATGATCCGTTGGACAGCCCTAATTAATTCTTATTTTTAATTATTATCCATATTTCTTTCTCTAATCATTACTAAAAATCAAAACTCAAAACCCAAACCAAATACTACAACCTAGGAGAAACACACCCTCTGTGCGTTTATCACAAATATCAGGAGAGTGGGTGTAATTTACCCTTTTCAAAACTGGCTTGCGTTGCGTCAGTTGAACTCTCACCCCTTTTCTCCCCGTGCTTATCTGTAAAAAACGACATGTGCGAATCCATTACAGACTTGTAACACTTTACCAAGAAAAGCTGGATTCTGCTTCTTCAATTTCCATATATATACACTTCTCTGTACTATTATCAACCTCGAATCTTTCCCAGCAAACTTTTCCCATCAATGCGAATCCAGGCTTTGCTGTGACCGACCTGTCTCCCTTCGTTGTAGAGAGAGAGAGAGACCCACCACCCAGACAGATAGAGAAAGTTTAGAGTCGTTGAAGAGTTATGGAGTGTAATAAGACGCAGGCGAGGTTTGTACTGGGAAGGCAATCGTCGCTGGCGCCGGAGCAGCACGAGAATTCAGGGGAGTCTGAGGAAGTGGAAGTAGAACTACCGGAAGGGATAGATCCGAGAGTGAGACTGATGTATCTGGCAAATGAGGGGGATTGGGAGGGTATTAGAGAGCTGTTGGATTCGGGAATTGATGTGAATTTCAAGGACGTTGACGGGAGGACTGCTCTCCACGTCGCTGCTTGTCAGGGCCGCACTGATGTTGTCCAATTGCTGCTCCAAAGAGGTGCCGACGTCAATTTGGAGGACCGCTGGGGCAGCACGGTATACTATGCTTCTAAAAAATAACCCAAAATTTTGTTCAATTCTTTTTATAGCAGATTTTAAGGTTTTATGTTCATGTTGGCTTAATTGTTAGGAAAATTCTAAAATCAGCCCAATGATCTATCGCTAAGGGCCCTTATTGCTATATTGGACCCTCTAATATATATTTTTTCACTTCATTCCTTTTGATAATTCAGGTTGTCCGGGTCAGCTTACGTGGAACTTGACTTTCCATGGGAACTAGTCCCACGTCCACTAGCAAGTGCCAGTTTTATGTCCAACTGGTTGTAAACTGGCCTCCAATGATATGAGGTGCAATGCCAACATGGTTTGAAATATTGGTGATACCTTACGGTTCGGTCCGTTATTGTCCAATACTGCGGTGTAAATGGGGATTGTTTACGGAACACCAACATGCAAATTTATAACGAATAGCATTAAATTGAGGTACTACACGGTTAGGACACATAACTTCACACAAAACTATTTTAAAAGCTGCTTAAAGTTCAAACAAAAGTAGAAAATGTAAAGGATTAGGTATAAAAAGTAAAGGAAAATAGCCAAACATTGTGTTAACAATTGAGATTTTGAATAAGAAACATTAGTATCGGTCATTTTCCCTCTGTTGTGTGACACTTAAAAAAATCACGTCTCCGGTTAGCGATATCTCTACGCAATGACCCTTACATGCTGGAACCGCGTCATTGCAACCGTTACCATTATGGTGATGGGTATTGATATTCAAACCATTAATGCGAATAATGTGTCTTCTCCACTTCGAGATCTAGTTTTAGAAGTATTGCTACTACAAGATACAGTAGTGGGTGTTTTTTGGTGCCACTATTTGTTAAGTGATTAATACTTTGACCAATCCTGGACTTTGACTTGACTTCCACGATTGTCTCCTTTGCCTACAATGGCCAGAGTGCCTTCCGTTAGCTAAGTTACTTTGTTGATTGAACACAACCAAGCTAGAATCACAAAGCTAAATGTAGCTTAAATAGAATACTCAGAGAGTAACTAGCTCATAGTGAGTGTATGGTATGGGGCTCAGAGCCTTTCCCTTGCCATGTTGCTCTACTTTTCGGCCAAGATGTCCTTAACCAAAGTTGGGTCATGAGTTGGCTTAACCTTGGTTCCAGGTCATCATTGCTCTTTTTTAATATCTTTTACGTGGACTTTTGGTCAAACTCAAGTGGCTGTCATGCCACCGGCTTCTCTTGCGGTTGGTAGATTAGACAGATCTCTATCATTCTGACGCGCATGCCCCACCATATTAATTGTCGGAGTATTGCTTGGGCTCTATTTACTTGATTGTGAACATCTGCTTTTCATTGGCCGATAGTTCAGCTGAGCTCTCTGATGGTCGGGCTCTTTTAGCCAATGTGTGTTTGCTCAGGTATTTTGAGCGCTGATTGCACTCTGTGGTGTAAACTTCGTGCCTCGACATTTTCCTTTTAGAGCAGTTCCTGTGGATACCTGCTCATTGAGGCGCAGGTTCATACACAGGATGGCCAATACGCAAACTCATTAATATTGCTTGATTGTAGAGCAAATATGATTCAAACATTTAGAGCTCCTCCATAAATATTTTAGGAACCAAGAAACCGGACAAAGATTCTTAGATTCGGGAGCCAGGGTACGGAAAGGGGAAGGTGTTAGGCACCCCTCTCTACCCAACCAAAAGGTTGGCCTCTACTTTACTTGACATGGGGCTTTTCAGTTATTTAGTTGATTTGAGCATCTAATTGATTAATTAGCAATTAAACAGGCATAGGTTAAGACAGGAAATAACAGTGCACGGGGCAGGGGTACGGGAGCATTGAAACAAAATAGAAAACAAATACAGAAAAGTAAACTGTTCACCATAAAATCGATCAAAATAGATTGCTCAGCCTAGAGGCTATGTTGGGATCCCACCTTGACCCCTCAACAGTTCAATTTGTGTATTCAACTTGATTCTCGATGCTTTTGCGGTTCTTGGAGAGCAAACCCGAAAACCTAGAGATTTTGGGGGTTTAGATCGCACTGGGTGTTTTAGACCTCATGGGCATAGGGGTTTTGTTGCTCTGAATATGGAGGAGGTTTGTGGTTCGGGAATTTGGGTGTGGGATTGTGATTGTGTATGTAAACCGGAAGCTAAGGTTCCTATTTATAAAGGTATCACGAATTAAATCAATCCACAATAATTAGAGTAAAAATCAACCACGAATTTTATCTCTAAGAGTCCTTGTGTGCACGCCAAACTAATCGACCGGATTGAAGAGTTTTGAGTCGGATCAAAGACCTGCAGAAGTTTTTAGAATTTCAGACAAATCGATGTGCTGGCCAGTTGATTGATGTGCCGGCCGGGTGATCAAACTTGATCTCCCTAAGAGGTTGGTTCTACCGACCTGCTGACGGATTTGTCAGGCGCCATATGCCTGTGGCGGCCATGACTTAGTGCTTAGTCTAACAAGTGTTAGGGGTTCTGGGCTCTATGGGGTGCAAGTACGGGCTTAGGTTCCAAAGTTCATGGGGCTTACATCCCACAGCTTACGAGATCATATGTTATCATCGTGCTTTGCTCAAGGCACGGGCTTAAAATATCTACCACACCAAATTTGGGTGTTTATAGTTCCCTAGTCGGTTCCTGGTGCTGATGTCGATTCCGAGAAGAGTCTTGGTCGGCGACATTCTGCTGATGCCTCCGGAGTCAGGATTACTGCCACATGTCTCAAAGCCCTTTATTGTTTTGTTATTTCTTTCTTGGTGGTTTATGTTACAATTTCTTGAAATTCTTGCTTTTCTCACTGGAGTATGGAATGTATGGTAATGATGGTGATTAAACAGCCTCTTGCAGATGCAATATTTTACAAAAATCACGAGGTGATCAAGCTTTTGGAGGAACACGGAGCAAAACCTCCGGTATGTGCTATGCATCATGTGATATTTAGGCAGTAATTTTTGTATGAAGACGGTGATTAAAGCTCTTTTTGTTAGAGAGACATGTTCAGATGTTCTTATTTTTGGTGACACCTGCTTTAGGTGGCTCCCATGCATGTCCAAAATGCTCGTGAAGTTCCAGAATATGAAATTCATCCCAGTGAGCTTGATTTTACCAAAAGTGTGAACATAACAAAGGTATTATCATGACTCCTCGCTTGCTTGTTTAGGATTATTATTCAACAAGCAATTCTTTGTTGTTTGCTGTATTGTGAGTTCCTATTTAGAGTAATTCTCTTAACATCATGCTAACTATTTTGTTCTACTTGTCTTGTGTACCTGGTTTGTTTTTCACATTAAAAAAAGGACAGGGAACTTTTTGTAGGCCTTCTTGGCGTGGAATCCAAGTTGCTGTGAAATTGCTTGGTGAGGAGCTGTTCACCGATGAAGACAAAATGTGGGTTGGTTGCATGCCGTTCATGGCTTATTTCATGTTTGCTTTCTTACCATTTGTAGTGGTCCATACTTGCGACTTGAATGTTGTTTTGACCGGATCTGATGTTTGGTTGGTTTAGAAAGGCTTTTAGGGATGAACTTGGATTACTTCAGAAGATCCGACACCCAAATGTTGTCCAATTTCTCGGTGCTGTAACACAAAGTAGTCCATTGATGATCGTTACCGAGTATCTTCCCAAGGTCCTTTCTTAGTTTCATTCATTGGAGCAATGATAGATTTGGCTTGTTTACTTCTTAAAGTGCCGTTATCTGGCTTTATTCTATTGATGTGTTATCTACATGTATTGATTTCCTAGTAAGTACTTTTGGCAGGTATGACAACAAATTTCTTACTGAAGCACCAATTAATTCACCCTGCTATGTAATTAGAAACTACCATACACGTTACAAAATGTCATAGTCAGGGCCAGCCCAAGGGGTTTTAGTGCCCAAGGCCTAATCTAAAAATTGTTGCCCTTAGGGCCCGATTGGCTGTGGGTTTAGATGGGGGTATAAGTTATACCCCCTCCCCTTATCCCGGTCCCACACATTAGTGAAGGGTTTGGCAATTTTTTAGGGAGGGGTATAACTTATACCCCTCCAGATTAATACCCCTCAATACTCCCTGGAGGGGTACTAATTAATAACAAGGGGGAGGGGTGTTATTGTTTAGTACCCCCAATACCCCGAGTAAAATTACTCCACTACCCTCCCTTATCCCTCTTGGCTTACCCCTAAAATTCGTTCACTATTTAAAATGAAAAACCGAAACCCATTTTGAATGTGTACGAGCCCTTGCAATTTTCTTTGGATAAAAAAATGAAGTACTTTCGCGGTTATTTTTTTTTATTTTTTATTTTACACCAAATTAAACTACTAATTGAGATCTTTAATTTGATACAAAAAATTTAAATTTTTTTATACTTTAGAATTTGACATTGTTGGGGAATAACATAAAAATTACTAATTAGTTATTATAAGTAAAAAACGCATAGTTAGAAGAAAAAAACAAGCAAAAAAATTAAGTGGTACGCAACATTATTAAAATGAATAATTAAAAATAATAATTAAATATTTTAATTTTAGATATAATTAATAAAAGTAATTATTATATCATATTTATTGAAAAGTATAATTAATTTAATTAGTTTTTATTTATGTATTTATTTTATCGTAATATTTAATGTTGCCCATGCACAAGGGCAAATAAGCCATTTGCCCGCTTTTTACATCATCCACCCAACTTTATCCCCCTTTATCACAAATTCATCCAAACCACGTACTATTTAATCCCCCTTCATAAACATCACATCAATGTGGGTCCACCCTTACTAACTAATACCCCTTACTATCTTATCCTCTCTTACTATTTAATCCCACCAAACTTATCCCGCATCCAATCGGGGCCTTAAGAGTAAACACTAAAACAATTTTTACAGACACTGAGTTTTGTCATTGAGGGAGTACCACGAAATTATTCTTATGATTATTTTATGATCAATTATCACTAAACCATCCAACAGCTCAGAGTCTGACTCATTTCCGAGAAACATAAAACAAGTGCTTACATGGTTCAGGTAACTACGTTGAGCAGAAATACCGAGTTTTTTTTGTTTGTGTGTGTGTGTGTGTGGGGGGGGGTGGATACTATATCTACAAAATGCCAAAATATGAGCTTCTTGCCTTTGTATTGAACCCAAAACCCCCATAACTTTGGTCTTGAACCCACAAACCCCAAAATCCAATAGTTAACGAGAAAGAGAATAGAATATTACCAATTCCCAAAGTTTCAAGCAGTTTTTTAAATCTGTGCGTTGAATATTGCCTTGATCCAGAGCAAAATGCTTGCCGAGAGAGAGAGAGAGAGAGAGAGAGAGAGAGAGAGAGAGAGAGAGAGAGAGAGAGAGAGAGAGAGAGAGAGAGAGAGAGTCCACCAATTTCGGGAAAGTGGGAAGCCCTTTGAATTGGGAATTTTTTTTAATACTTTGAGAGGTAATGGGGTGCCTTTTTGGACTTTTGGACAATTAAGATACTAGCTTTGGAGGTTATAGTTGTTGAATGAGTGGAGAGGCCGCCTAGGCTCATATACTAGCTTTGGAGGTTATAATTAACCAATGTGGTACAATCTCTTACACTCTCCCGCACGTGTGACCCCTGACCCGCATGTGGAGAGGTAGCAAACAATTCAACACATACGACAACTATCAACCATAAATGACAAACAAAGGGGGAACCAACCATTAATGATATAGAGTCTTGTCCAAAAGTCTCCGAAAGCCTAGCTCTGATACCATGTTAAAGTATCCAACTTAAAATCAATTGGCAATGAGTGGAGAGGCCGGCCAGGCTCATATACTAGCTTTGGAGGTTATAATTAATCTATGTGGGACAATCTCTAACAGGGCCCAACAATGTATATCAAGCTATCTAACAATTATATTGGTGAAAGCAACGTATAAGAGAAGGTGAGATTTTTTCGCAACTAGGTCTGACATTTCATTTGATTGAATTAGCTATAGCAACATCTAACACTTTTGTTAGGTTTTTGATGCTTGTATCCTTGTTCCTATTGGTCTTTGTTTTTAAGATTAATGAAATTTTTTGATTATCAAAAAAAAAAAAAAAAAAAAAATACATCTAACACTTTTGTGATCCCATGTTCCTACAGGGTGATCTCTGTGCATTCTTGAAACGGAAAGGGTCCTTAAAGCCCATAACAGCTGTGAAGTATGCACTTGATATTGCAAGGTTGGTTCATTTGCTTTGGTTTTGGATTGGCATAATGCGCATGAGCTTGATATCTGATTTGCCATGAGATTTGACAGTTTCATGTATAACTACGAAGAGTTGCAATGTAAATTGTCTTGATACTTGCATTTAGTTTATCCATTTTCACAGGATTTACAGTTACTATACGTCAGTCTCCTTTGCATTTTAAACTTTGGTATTTCAGTCAGTTGTTTATACCGACATGTATTTTTCCATGTTTTATACTGTAATTATATATCAATATAGAATAAACAACAGCTAACTTCAGGAGAAGTGATGCAGTATTAATGTATTATGAAGTAGTCACTGGAACATTAATATCAGGGAGGAGCACATGCAGAAGAAGCTTACTTAACAAATGATATTCTACAAGAAGAATAAATGGGATTGACGAACCAACATTCATGTTGGGAGATCGTATCAGTAACAATTGCTTATGGAAAATTGAACTAAAAGAGTTTAAGAATGATGTGGATCAGTGGGTATTTAATAGTGGTAGTCCTTATATTCGTTTGAGTTATTGAGGTCAAAGTGTCAAACTAAACTAATTACTTCCTTTTGTTGGATACAAAATCATGGGAAGCAATCCTTGGCTGTTACTTTTATTGATTTTTTTAACAGCAATATTTTGTGAATCTTGCAGAGGTATGAATTACTTGCATGAACATAAACCTGAAGCCATTGTCCACCGAGATCTGGAACCATCGTATGTCTTCATTTCATTACTTTATCTACTCTATTAACAAGAAAAATAGAAATAAAATCATTTGCCTATTGGATTTGTCTGAATGCTGGTATGCATGGTCTGTCTTTAATGGTCTGCATCTAATTCCAAATAAGTAAACTGACAGGAATATACTGCGGGATGATTCTGGTCACCTAAAAGTTGCAGACTTTGGAGTAAGCAAACTGCTGAAATTCGCAAAAACTGTTAAAGAAGACAAACCTGTTACGTGTCAAGACTCCTCTTGTAAGTTGCCGTGATACTCTTTTGTTGTGATCGTAATTTGTTTTAGGGTTGCACAGCAGAACTTGGGGTCATTTCAGTTTGCAAGCAGCATTACAGTTGAAACCAATGTTTTGAAACCCGGACCGGAGAGCAAACCGGAAAGGGGACCAGGTGGAAGGGTCACCGGTTGAACCGTGGTTGAACCGCTATCGAACCGTGGCGTCATAAATATATATTTTTTAAATATTTCAAAAAAATAAATATGAAAAATAAACATGGAAAAGAAAGATGGCATAGGAAAAATGAGAGAGTTGGAATTCTGTAGGTGGAGTTAGTCCCACATCGCTCAAATTGGAGATCTGAGACAACCTAAAGCATTGTAAAAGGCAAGGAAGGGCTTCTGCCGTTTGCAATTAATGCGATTAAAAGCCTCAGTGGAAGCTCAAGAGGACAGCTGTCCAGGGATGCCAACTTTGGCTTTAAAATGCAGAAGTAAGCGTGGAGTTTAAACATTTAATGCTCCGGTTTGGTCCAATTGACCCGCAACCGAGTCGAACGGTTCTCCGGTTTAACCGTCATTGTCCACCGGTTTTTACAAAGACACCGGTTTTGGAAAATAGACGGTTCCTGGGGTCACCCGGACCGGAACAAGGTCCAGTTGAGTCAACCGGTCAACCGGCCGGTCCGGTCCGGTTTTTAAAACATTGGTTGAAACCTTACACCGCCTAACATAGTGACAGCAAATAAAACTCAACGTTACTATACATTTTGCTCAATGGGCCAATCTGCCTTCAGAAATTTAACAAACATGCCATTGAAAGCTCAAGATTTTGGGTGATTGAGGCCTTCGGAATTTTTAAGGTTTTGCTGAGTGGTAGTGTTATGTGGAACCAGAGTTTTTGAGTTGAGTAATTTATTTGTTTGTGCAGGGCGATATGTAGCTCCTGAGGTTTTTAAAAACGAAGAATATGATACTAAGGTGGATGTTTTTTCATTTGCATTGATTTTGCAAGAGGTAACCCCTCTCTCTCTCTCTCTAGCTGTGAAAGTGTGCTGCCACTTCCATCTTAATCTTATTTAGCCAGCAATCTATCAGTTTGAATTTTCAATTATGATTCTCTCCCCCTCTCTTGGTATGTCTCTTACTCTCGATTTGGGGTCCCGCATTTTCAACATTTTCTTTTGCTGAATGTTGATACCTCTTTATATGCTTTGGCTGAGCATTAGATCCGAAATATGTGGAGCAGGTCCCCTAACCTAAATAGAGTGTCGAGTGCCTGACTCGGATACTTTATGTGTTTAGAAGAGTCTGTTTACCGGAGTTTGGTATGATTTCTTGTTTTGTAGGTTGATGGGCTGGCCTTTACATTAATACTCTGGAAAACTTTCCTAGTAACTATTCATGACTTAGTGTCTTACTGTTTGATTTTAGATAGATTTACAGACTTCTATTCATGAATTTAATTTTGCTATTTTCTATTCTATCTTTGGTTGGTACTTTTTAGTCTGATAGGAAGGATATGTAGTGCAGATGCTTGTGTAGTAAGTGCCATGCGAAAAAGTTGAATACATTTGTTGCACAATGTGCGTGGATGAAGTATCTACTTGTTGTAGTGAAACTTCAGTTCAATGTTGGAGGTGGTGATTAATTTTGGTCAACTGTTATGTTTTAGATGATTGAAGGTTCTCCACCATTTTCAACAAAGCAAGAAATTGAAGTTCCTAAAGCATATGTTCAAAATGAACGCCCTCCTTTTCGAGCTTCAGCAAAACTTTATGCTCATGGATTAAGAGAGTAATGCCTTCAACCTCCCTAGTCTTTATTCCTCCTTTGTTTGGACTTTGGATACCTGTAATTAATATCTGGTGTCAGAAATAAATTTGGCATAGGTATCAAAATTGTGGCATATTGATTTAGTTGGTAACGACTTAAAGTGGTTTTATCTCGGAAGCTTGTGATTGTGTTACAAGGAGAATCATTTCTATTGATGTAGGGTTTCATGCATGTTAGTTACTTTAGAGCATCGAACTCAAAACCAATTGAGAGCAAGTGCTGCCTAGATCCATATACTTGTTTCAGAGGCGATATTTAACTGATGTGGACAGGTTCTAACACGACCCTGTGACCCCCAACTCCGACGTGGAGAGGTAAACAAAAAATCCACAAGCAGTTAGGCACAAACAGAGGGGAATAAAACAAGAGAGTATTGCCCAAAAGCCTTTGAAAGCTAATAGGATTTGAAGGATCCAACTCAAGACCACTTGGTAATGAGTAGAGAGGCTGCACAGATTCATATAGCACTTTCGGAAGTGGTGAATAATAAGGAACAAACTCGAATTGTTACCTTCTGACGTTATTAGTGCCTCATTTGTGGTGCTACAGGAATTATTCTGCTTGTTACTGGGGGCAAAGGGCTCAGCTCTTCATTCTTCATTTACTTCCATTTCAATCCTCTTTTTGTTCGTACTCTTGTCCATTTGTCATTGTAGTTCTCCTTTATAGGAGTCTTAAAAGTTTGTCACCTAATGTACTTTGGTATCAACATATTGGAGATAACCTTAGTTGCATTCTCGTACCCATCTGATTGTGCTGCAATAGGCTCCCATCCTAGTCAGTGATAGGTCGTATGGTTCTTTAAACAGTAAACATATTTGCAGTCCAATAACTCACTTCTTCCCATGATAGGTCAGTTCTTGCTTGAGAGAATTGAAGTTATTAGCTTGGGCTTAGCTGACAAATTTGATAGACTGGTCGGCTTCTTTGGCTTTTCGGTATAGTATGTATCCTAGAGTCTTCAAGCTTTGAAAGCCACCTGGGTCGGTGGTAAAATAGATGGTAGCAGAGTACCACGAACAAAAAGTGTTGAAATGAATCCCAAACGAGGGGTCCGAGATCCTAATAAAAGAAAATCACGTCTCCATTAGTGTATGGACATGCACAACGTTAACACACGCACACACAGAACTAAATCTACTGAGATGCACAACACGCGCAGGCGCGCACACATTTTCTGCTTCAATGTTTTATAATATTGAACGCCTGTATTTCCCTTCATGTGATACACCTTCTAGAACACCTGCTTGTGGTACAGTATATTATAAATTGTGTCTACTTTGTAACATGCATTGGTGAAGCCTTTGTTATTTCTGACAGCCTCAAGGAACATATCTTCTAACTAATCTTAGTATAGTAATATGCTGCTTCGTGCCACAGCTGAATTTTTTTCTTCTCTTCTGGAGCTAGGATTAATCACTTCATATGCAGTTGCGGTTAATGTTGCAAGTTGCAACACTTAGAATGCAATATTATTGAATTCAAACTATCAACAGTTTTGAGAATATAGTTAGCTCGCATAGTTGAATCTGCCTCTTTCATTCTTAGAGAATTATTTTCTACACATCTGGTCCCAAGTCCGGATATAGGAGGGGGGTTGTGTGTTAGGTAGCTAATAACCAGCACACAAAAGTCCTAGTCAGATCCTTATGACATGCATCTCATTAGAGAAAACGAATTCATGTACTCCTAGCAGGTTCCAATTGATTGGGACATAAGGCTCGGTTTGGTTGGCTATATGTTTTGATTTCTTTTACTCATTGTCAATTTTGAAAATGTTGGCCTTATCCATTGGCACCAGGTTAATAGAGGAGTGCTGGAGTCAGAAGCCTTTCGTGAGACCAACATTCGCCCAAATAATTCTTAAGCTGGAGGACATTGGTAGCCAACTTGTACAAAAAACTCATTGGAAGGTCTCTCTCTCTCTCTCTCTCATATTTTTTTTCCTGCAACTATGCATTGTCATCCGTATTACATAATGGTTGAACAGATGAAATGTTTATTAGTGAGAACTGAGAAGTCTTAGATGGATGGGCAGGCTTCTAAACAATGGTTGTCTGGTTATGTGGCATGTTAGATTCTTCCATTTTTAAAATTTCCTTGGATGCGTATAAAACATACTGAGCTTTTAGAATAAGCTGATTACATCGGTTAATACATGCCCCAGAGAATGCGAATAAATGATACAGTGCAAATGATATTACTGGAAAGTAGTTCTATTCTGTGTTAGACTTTGGTGTTAGATCTCCGTTCCTTCATGATATAGCGCCACATGTAAGTTTTGAGTACGTCCATATTTCTAACCAATCAAATTACATTGTAATAGTTGCAAAAATAGTTCAATAGAATGTGTTCATCGCTAATGTTTCTCTAAGTGGGGAAACATATATTGTGGCACGGTTTTTGGTGCTTTTTGGGGGATTCTCTTAAAATGTCTTGTAACCTAGATGTTTTTGCGTCGGCCATTCAAGCATATATTTTATGGACAAACCATCAGAATCCTTATTGCATGGACCATAAAACGTTCATTCTTACAGAAAATGCTAAAAGCAGCGTCTGTATGAGTACATTTTTTCCTTTTCTTCGTGCAGTGATTATATGCTCAACTATTTTGCAGTGCTTATGTTTTTGGTACAAAGGCGGCCCATGTTTATTTTTATTGTGTTTAAAAAATATTAATTGCAGAGTTCTCATGTTTTTGGCAGTTACGGGCACTCAAGTGCCTGAACCTCGAGTCTGTGCTGAAGCTTGATCGTTCTAATCGAAGCAGTCATTCGTCTCGCTCTACCAATCGATGACAAATCGTTAATGTGAAAGAAAGCAGAGGTCGGCTGTTTTCAACCTTCAACTGAGGCATCATCAGCGGCAATGTTTTTGCGCATTTATTTGTTATTCCCTTGCAGAATTATACCAGTCGAAGGTGGTCAATACCTTTTTGGGTGTTTCAGTTTCAGTGTTCCTTTTTCATCTCTGAGAAAAATATATTTGTATACATACACCAATCATATATATTGGTCTAAGTTTCAACTTCAACACCAAATGAAGACAATTTTGATCTGAAACTCATTTATGTGTCTTATTTCAGAGCCTAAACTGGCAAGAAAAGGGACCAATTGGTACGTCTATGGGACTTAAAGTACGCCCTCCGTCCCAATAAGTAGATTTTTTTCTGAAAAAAATTCACACCAATTTTTCCTTCTCAATGAAATCTTAATAGATGTAAACAAGTTTTGAAAAAGAATCACGTTAATGTAATATTTTGCGTGTGTAAAATGCATTATGTGGAATGGTCAAATCACAGGCCAAGTGTTTTTCTTTTTTCCTTTTTGGACTTGAGGATTACAAGGAACATTTCATAATATGGAAGGTCAACATATTTCTATCGACTGATTGTCATCTCAAGAAGCATGCAAAATTACCTCACACTATGAGGGAACTGGAACATGGAAAATTGAGATTTTTAATGACTCCGGCTGGTGTTTCTGGGTATGCCAACAGTCGATGCAACGAGTTCGGTGCCACAGCGAGCCGAGGAATATCTTGTTCGATACTCCCGAAAAACAACTTGTTGTATATTTAAATGTCACTACTTGATTATCTTGTTCGACACTCCCAAAAAACATTTTGATCGATTATGAAGTCCTCGAATCAGTGCCATCTCCAAGCCAACCTAGGCAGTGTATGGTTTATGCATTTGGATTTACACTGAAATCTGCATAATCCTGTCACATTCCTGGTGACAACCATACAGCTAGAAGAGTTCCTATAATGAACCAAGAATCGCAGCACATCGGCACAAAAAAGGTGGGACAGGTAAGAAACTGTGTCCGCCCTTCATAAAGTCCCAAACCTGGTAGAGACACAACAGTTGTTTTTATCCACTGGTGGAAGAACCCGAGGCTAAGATCCAATAATTTCCCGCGATCTTGGGTTTCATTCAAATTCGATCAAAAAATAATGAATGAACAAATAAATTAGGCATGACATAAGATTTAACAAAAATCAACGAGCAGCAGTCCTCGCGGGGCACTCACCCCCATCCTCTCCTCTTTGGTACGACATCATATGAACTAGCTATGCAGGAGTTCGGCTTACGGTAAGACACGAGGCTTGGATTTGAATAGCTATGTCTTCGCGGGGCTCCAAACTCCAGTAGCTCCCATGGAAAATAAATAGATTTTCGCATGCTGGCACGAGAAGGGAAGAAGAAAGATTGGGCGGTCTACATTTCCATGCTCCAATTTTCATACCAAAAAATCACATTTACCAAAACAATACATATCGCCCACCAGAGAAACTGTGTTATCTGCAACAGGAAGGCAACTATCACAATTTTCAAGAAACAGCTATATAACATTTACTTTGATTTTCAAGCAACAACAGCTATCAAAAGTTTCTTTCATGATATACTACCTGTCACGTCGAATTTGAAGAACATGTCAGGATTCATCAAATACCATGACAAAAACAAATGAATATATAAATAGATGTTAAATTAAATGAAGAAAGAAGATTCATGTCAAATTTTATATGTCGTTGGTTCTTTAGAATTTTATCATGAATCACTATGGTATTATCATTATCCATGGCTTCTTAAGATCATTTCTTGTCTGAAACCTCTATCTTCAAAACCTAGCTATCAGGAGGTTGATAAGGGGAGGTCGTAGCTTGGCTATTGAGGGTGAAACGAGTGATAACAGGAGGTTGATAAGGGGAGGTCGACTCATTTTCGAGAAAAGGGTGAGGGGAAGATTTCAAAAATATAGTTTAAAACCGATAGTGGAAAGGTTTGTGAAAATAGGATTGCCAACTTTGTATATCTCGAATATATAACAGTGGCGGATCTCCAATTTTAGATTTTGCTCATAAAATATTTGGCTATATATAGTGTCCCCAAAAAATAGGAAACTTAATGCATTAAGGGCGAAATTTGATTTATTCAAAATTAATAATAAAAATATAATCCCTAAAAGTGGACGGGATAAAAATATAACTCATACTATGCTGGATACACTTAATGAAATAAGGGCAAAATTTGGTTTATTCAAATTTAATAATAAAAATATAATCCCTTAAAGTGGACGGGATAAAAATGTAACTCATACTAAGCTGGAGACCAATATTTAAGTATCCAAATATTTTATGGTTGAAAATAATAGGATATTTTTTTAAAATTTCCACACGGATAGGCTGGGCTGGGTTGGACAGGGCCTCAGAAACTATTAGGGAATTACAAGACGCTCCACTTTCTGCGGTCCTTGCACGTCCCACACTCCCACTCCAATTTTTTTCCAGAAAAAGCTCGACCAACTCATTTTTTGTCTGGCTCTCTCTCTACCCACCCCACCCAAACCATAGGGTACCCTATAAAAGTGCATAAACATAAACCCCTAGGGTACTATTTGAAAGTGCCAAAAATCCTAAAATCCTGAAGTACCCTATGAAAATACCTAAATTACTAAAAACCCCGCAATAGGAAAGTGCACCATAAACCTAAACTCTAGGGTATCTTATGAAAGTGCCTAAACCTAAACCCTAGGGTACCCTATGAAAAATGCCTAAAATCCTACGGTACTCTATGAAAGTGCCTAAACCACTAAAAACCTATAATAGGAAAGTGCACCCTAAGTGCCTAAGCTCCCAAAAAGAGTGATTGACCTTATGATAATTTAAAAAGAATAACTGGACTTAGTGATAATAAATATTTTGTTTTTTGTACCGGCCCGTAATAAAACCAAACTATAACCCCCGAGGACGGTCCAAAGCCATTAGAAATCGAACTTGTCAAGTTAGCGGCCCACCCTTGCTATATCGGGTTCGGCGGGTCGCGCCTTCTCTCTCATCTTCTCCCTCTGCCCTCTCTCCTTATTTCTCCTCTGCAACTCTGGCGGGCGAACCCTAAAACCCATAATCGCATCCATTCTATCCGGGTCTCATCCTCTCATACAACATCTTCACCGTTCTCTGTAAGCTCTCTCTCTCTCACTAAAAATTTAACTGGTCTCTGAATGGGTTTTTTTTGGCCGAATCCGAAATCCGAATGTTAATTGGGTCATTATTTCATGGCGTGTTTAAGGTCATCGGTCTGGTTCCGATCCGAAGTCCATAGCTTTTATTGAGTAAGCGGGTAATGTATTGTGACCCGACTAATTATTAATCTCCATCGGATCGGGTAGGTCTGGTGGATATGGGTTTTGGCGGTTTCTTTGATTTCTTTGTCTAACTTGACCTAGTCTGGCGGGTTGATCCTTCTCTGTTCAGGTTATGGGTCTGGCGGATCCGGGTTTGAGGGCTTATGGCTAATCCGGGTCAAGCCTTGTGGGCGCCTTTGTTTTTGGTTTGATCTTCTAAAAGTCTTGAGTGTGCGGATTTTATTTTATTTTATTTTTTTTGGGTTGATTTTTTTCTGTAAACTTAGTTTACTGTTTGTTCGTGCTAATAAACATTCTCGAGCTTTAATATGGTTCTAATTATTGTTTTTGTTCTTTTGGTTTCACGCTGATAGTTCTTTTGGCCCTGTTGGGATCAGTAAGTTTAGTTAAGAAATTTCCCTTTTTGTTTAAAAATAAATTACAATTACAATAGTGTCGTTTCCAATTTTGTAGATCTTGAATGGCTTTCTTGCCGGTGACCACATTGTAGAGACGTGTCTGATTTTAAAGGTTATTTTGACTAGATTGGCTCATTCTATACAAATACTTCATGGGAAAACTTACATGGCTCTGTTGGATTCAAGAAGTGTAGGTAGGGCTTGTCGCACCTCAAAGAAGTTTAGTTCATAGGTTTTTGTTTTTTTTTAAAATTACAATTTGGGAGTTTACAACTTTGTATTTTTTTGAATCGGTTTCTTGCGGTTGCGGGTGATCACATAGTATATATATGTTTCATTTTAAAGGTTATGTTCGTTATACTAGGGCATTTTTTTGAAGTATTACATAGGGATGTAGCAATTTTTCTTGGGGCATATGGACGAGAACCTTTGATTTTGGTGGCTATGTTTTGTAGATTATATAGGATTGTGCAATATCTATTGCATATTTTTTGCTTTTAGCTGTTTTGGACAAATGTTGTGAATATTTGTCTTCTTTGGAGTTTTCCTTGGATCATGGTGATTCTTTATTTAATGCATCATTAAACGATAATTAGTTGGTTGAGTGTGCTCGACTACCTTGCCTCCAGTCCTTTCAAAGTTGGATGGGTTTTCAGTTTCCATTGCCTAATATAGAGTTTATTTTTATCTAATTGTTGCCCCAAATTTGGTTTTTGTGGATGTAGTGATGGCAAGACTAGAGGTACTTGAGTTTCTTTTCTTGCACGATGGTAGGTCCACATTTGTTTGTTGGAGCTTAGTTGATGGTAGTTCCCTCTATAATCTTTTAGTGGCTGTTGGAAGACGATACTACATTGTTAGGGTCCGTTTGTTTGAATGAATATCAGCATTGGATTGCACTAGATATGCTCTTTGGTTAAAATTATTATGGTCTGGATTATTCCTACATCGCATAGAGAACCCCACGTGTGGGGTTGTTTAATACCATGGGGGTGTGTTAATTAAAAGATTCTTTTTATTTGCCCTCGATGCTTCTCACTTTTTTGTGTTCAATTGAAGTAATAGCCACTTTAACAGAATAAAATGCAACTGATTTTGCTTGGCACTGGTTTTGTCTAATTTTTGTAGCAGTAGATTTAGATGCTATTGTTTTTGCAAACAAACCAACTTTTAGCATGATCATATGCAATGAAGATTATTTATTTATTTTTGTGTAAGGACTGTAACATTGAAGTCCATGTCTATCACGTGCAGATAAGGGGTGCAATGGAGATATCAGAGGAGCCAGTTATTGTCAATTCTAGCCGATTGAAGTCTGTCGTATGGAATGATTTTGATCGGGTCAAAAAAGGTGACACGTATACAGCTGTTTGTAGGCATTGCAAAAAGAAACTCAGTGGTTCAAGTACTAGTGGGACATCACATTTGAGGAACCATTTAATCAGATGTAGAAAAAGATCAAACCATGACGTTGCACAACTGCTTTCAGTGAAGGGAAAGAAAAAGGAAGTAACCGTTGCCTTTACAAATTATAATTTTGATCAAGAGCAGAGAAAGGTTGAAAAGCAGAGCCTCGTACATACTAGATATGAACGAGAACAAACAAATGATGGCGCCATTGCTATTTGTAATAGCAACTTTGACAATAAAAGGAGTCGATTCGATCTTGCCCGCATGATTATTTTGCATGGTTATCCTTTGTCTATGGTTGAACATGTTGGATTCCAACTATTTGTTAGGAACCTTCAGCCATTGTTTGAGTTAGCGACATTTACTAGGGTTGAGGCAGATTGTATTGAGATTTATCAGAAGGAGAAGCAGAAGGTCTATGAGGTGCTCGATAAGTTATCTGGTAAAATTAGCCTTAGCGCTGATATGTTATCTGCCAATGAAGATTCTGGTTACTTTTCTTTGACAGCGCACTTCATTGATGATGATTGGCAGTTAAAGAAGAAAACTTTGAGTTTTATAAAGGTCAATCCTTCTCACACAGGAGACGTGCTTTCAGAAGTTATCATGACGAATCTAATGGACTGGGATATTGATCGGAAACTATTTTCCATGACATGCGATAGTAGCTCTACCAATGAGAACATTGTTGTACGAATTAGAGATCGACTCTCCCAGAATAGGTTTCTTCTTTGCAATGGTCAATTGTTTGATGTACGTTGTGCGGCAAATATCATCAAACTTATGGTTCAAGATGTTTTGGAAGCACTATCAGAGGTAATCCATAAGATTCGCGAAAGCATTAGGTATTGTAGAAGTTCACGGGCAACGCAAGAAAAGTTCAATGAGGTAGCCCAGATTGCGGAAGTTGATGGCAATAATTGCTTATCTCATGATAATCCCCTTTATTGGAATTCAACATATTTTATGCTCGAAGCTGCTTTAGGTTACAAAGATGCATTTTCCCTTCTACAAGAACAAGACCCCCTTTACAAAATATGCCCGTCTGAGGTAGAATGGAGCAGAGCAAGTGCCATTACCAGCTATCTTAAGCTCTTTTTTGAAGTTACTAATGTTTTTACAGGGACCAAGTATCCGACCGCAAATATATATTTTCATGAGATTTGTGATATTCATTTGCGGTTGATTGAGTGGTGCCAGAACACAGATGCTTATGTTAGTTCACTGGCATTGAAGATGAAAACCAAATTTGATGAATACTGGAAGAACTGCAGCTTGGCTTTGGCGGTTGCAGCCATCTTGGATCCTCGGTTTAAGATGAAGTTGGTCGAATATTATTATCCACAGATTTATGACAGCAGTTCAACAGATTGCATTGACATTGTTTCTAACTGTATGAAGGCGCTTTACAATGGCCATGCCATTTGCTCCCCGTTGGATTCTCACGGTCATGGTTTGGCTTGTCAAGTAGGCGGTGGCAGTGGTGGGATTGAATCCAGGGATAGGCTAACAGGTTTTGACCGTTTCCTCCACGAAACTTCACAGAGCCAAAACACTAAGTCAGATTTGGATAAGTATTTGGAGGAGCCCCTTTTTCCTCGGAATATGGACTTCAGCATTTTAAATTGGTGGAAAGTTCACACGCCAAGGTATCCCATCTTGTCTATGATGGCGCGCAACATTTTGGGAATTCCCATGTCGAAAGTTTCAATAGAGACGGCCTTCAGCACTGGAGATAGAATGCTTGATCAACGTCGGAGTTCACTTAGACCGGATACCGTGCAAGCCCTTATGTGTGCACAAGACTGGATACGGAATGATTTCGAAGGTTAGTTATGTCCCATTTGTTAGTATAATATAGATATTTTTAGCAGGAGGGTTGGTGTGGTTCTTGTGATTCTACTATTAGCAGCTTAGAATTGTATGTACCTTTCGTGAAGGACCTTAATGTATTAATGTAGATTTTTTCTTTTGAATAAGCTACCTTAGGCTAGCTTAGATTTTGTTCCCATTCATTGGGGGTGTAATTAAGCTCACTGAATCTGTCGTCTATCAATATCTTTGATGTTTTTGATGTTTTTTCTTTTGCATTGATTTTGCTCACTGCTCCCTTCTCTCTCTCGCTGTGAAAGTGTGCTGCTACTTCCATCTTAATCTTATTTAGCCGGCAATCTATCAGTTTGAATTTTCAATTATGATTCTCTCCCCCTCTCTTGGTATGCCTCTTACTGTCGATTTGGGGTCCTGCATTTTCAACTTTTTCTTTTGCTGAATGCTGATACATTAAATCTGAAATATGTGCAGCAGGTCTCCTAACCTTACTCGAGTGTCGAGTGCCTCACTCGGGTACTTTATGTGTTTAGAAGAGTCTATTTACCGGAGTTTGGTATGATTTCTTGTTTTGTAGGTTGATGGGTTGGCCTTTACATTAATACTCTGGAAAACTTTCCTTGTAACTGTTCATGACTTTTAGTGTCTTACTGTTCAATTTTAGATAGATTTTACAGACTTCTATTCATGAGTGTAATTTTGCTATTTTCTAATCTATCTTTCTTTGGTACTTAGTTTTCAGTCTGATAGGAAGGATATGTAGTGCAGATGCTTGTGTAGTAAGTGCCATGCAAACAAGTTGAATACATTATGTTGCTCACAATGTGCATGGATGGAGTATCTATAGTAGTGAAACTTCAAAGTTTGGAGGTGGTGATTAATTTTGGTTAACTGTTATGTTTTAGATGATTGAAGGTTCTCCACCATTTTCAACAAAGCAAGAAATTGAAGTTCCTAAAGCATATGTTCAAAATGAACGCCCTCCTTTTTGAGCTTCAGCAAAACTTTATGCTCATGGATTAAGAGAGTAGTGCCTTCAAGCTCCCTAGTCTTTATTCCTCCTTTGTTTGGACTTTGGATACCTGTAATTAATATCTGGTGTCAGAAATAAATTTGGCATACGTATCAAAATTGTGGCATATTGATTTAGTTGGTAACGACTTAAAGTGGTTTTATCTCGGAAGCTTGTGATTGCGTTACAAGGAGAATCATTTCTATTGATGTAGTGTTTCAAGCATGTTAGTTACTTTAGAGCATCGAACTCAAAACCAATTGAGAGCAAGTGCTGCCTAGATCCATATACTTGTTTCAGAGGCGATATTTAACCGATGTGGACAGATTCTAACACAACCCTGTGACCCCCAACTCCGACATGGAGAGGTAAACAAAAAATCCACAAGCAGTTAGGCACAAACAGGGGCATAAAACAAGATTATTGCCCAAAAGCCTTTGAAAGCTAATAGGATTTGAAGGATCCAACTCAAGACCACTTGGTAATGAGTAGAGAGGCTGCACAGATTCATCTAGCACTTTCGGAAGTGGTGAATAATAAGGAACAAACTCGAATTGTTACCTTCTGACGTTATTAGTGTCTCATTTGTGGTGCTACAGGAATTATTCTGTTTGTTACTGGGGGCAAAGGGCTCAGCTCTTCATTCTTCATTTACTTCCTTTTCAATCCTCTTTTTGTTCGCACTCTTGTCCATTTGTCACTGTAGTTCTCCTTTATAGGAGTCTTAAAAGTTTGTCACCTAATGTACTTTGGTATCAACATATTGGAGATAACCTTAGTTGCATTCTCGTACCCATCTGATTGTGCTGCAATAGGCTCCCATCCTAGTCAGTGATGGGTCGTATGGTTCTTTAAACAGTAAACATATTTGCAGTACAATAACTCACTTCTTCCCATGAAAGGTCAGTTCTTGCTCGAGAGAATTGAAGTTATTAGCTTGGGCTTAGCTAACAAATTTGATAGACTGGTTGGCTTCTTTGGCTTTTCGGCATAGTATGTATCCTAGAGTCTTCAGGCTTTGAAAGCCACCTGGGTCGGTTGTAAAATAGACGGTAACAGAGTACCACGAACAAAAAGTGTTGAAATGAATCCCAAACGAGGAGTCCGAGATCCTAATAAAAGAAAATCACTTCTCCATTAGTGTATGGACATGCACAACGTTAACACGCACACACAGAACTAAATCTACTGAGATGCACAACACGCACAGGCGCGCACACATTTTCTGCTTCAATGTTTTATAATATTGAACGCCTGTATTTCCCTTCATGTGATACACCTTCTAGAACACCTGCTTGTGGTACAGTATATTATAAATTGTGTCTACTTTGTAAAATGCATTGGTGAAGCCTTTGTTATTTCTGACAGCCTCAAGGAATATCTTCTAACTAATCTTAGTATAGTAATATGCTGCTTCGTGTCACATCTGAATTTTTTTCTTCTCTTCTGGAGCTAGGATTAATCACTTCATATGCAGTTGCGGTTAATGTTGCAAGTTGCAACACTTAGGATGCAATATTATTGAATTCGAACTATCAACAGTTTTGAGAATGTAGTTAGTTCGCATATTTGAATCTGCCTCTTTCATTCTTAGAGATATCTTCTACACATCTGGTCCCAAGTCCGGATATAGGAGGGGGGTTGTGTGTTAGGAAGCTAATAACCAGCACACAAAAGTCCTAGTCAGATCCTTATGACATGCATCTGATTAGAGAGAACGAATTCATGTACTCCTAGCAGGTTCCAATTGATTGGGTCATAAGGCTCGGTTTGGTTGGCTATATGTTTTGATTTCTTTTAATCATTGTCAATGTTGAAAATGTTGGCCTTATCCATTGGCACCAGGTTAATAGAGGAGTGCTGGAGTCAGAAGCCTTTCGTGAGACCAACATTCGCCCAAATAATTCTTAAGCTGGAGGACATTGGTAGCCAACTTGTACAAAAAACTCACTGGAAGGTCTCTCTCTCATATTTTTTTTCTTCCTGCAACTATGCATTGTCATCTGTATTACATAATAGTTGAACAGATGAAATGTTTATTAGTGAGAACTGAGAAGTCTTAGATGGATGGGCAGGCTTCTAAACAATGGTTGTCTGGTTATGCGGCATGTTAGATTCTTCCATTTTTAAAATTTCCTTGGATGCGAATAAAACATACAGTGCTTTTAGAATAAGCTGATTACATCGGTTAATACATGCCCCAGAGAATGCGAATAAATGATACAGTGCAAATGATATTACTGGAAAGTAGTTCTATTCTGTGTTAGACTTTGGTGTTAGATCTCCGTTCCTTCATGATATAGCGCCACATGTAAGTTTTGAGTACGTCCATATTTCTAACCAATCAAATTACATTGTAATAGTTGCAAAAATAGTTCAATGGAATGTGTTCATCGCTAATGTTTCTCTAAGTGGGGAAACATATATTGTGGCACGGTTTTTGGTGCTTTTTGGGGGATTCTCTGAAAATGTCTTGTAACCTAGATGTTTTTGCGTCAGCCATTCAAGCATATATTTTATGAACAAACCATCAGAATCCTTATTGCATGGACCATAAAACGTTCATTCTTACAGAAATGGCTAATAGCAGCGTCTCTATGAGTACATTTTTTCCTTTTCTTCTTGCAGTAATCGTATGCTCACCTATTTTGTAGTGCTTATGTTTTTGGTACAAAGGCGGCCCATGTTTATTTTTATTGTGTTTAAAAAATATTAATTGCAGAGTCGTTCTCATGTTTTTGGCAGTTACGGGCTCTTAAGTGCCTGAACCTCGAGTCTGTGCTGAAGCTTGATCGTTCTAATCCAAGCAGTCATTCGTCTCACTCTACCAATCGATGACAAATCGTTAATGTGAAAGAAAGCAGAGGTCGGCTGTTTTCAACCTTCAACTGAGGCATCATCTGCGGCAATGTTTTTGCGCATTTATTTGGTCAATACCTTTTTGGGTGTTTCAGTTTCAATTTCGGTGTTCCTTTTTCATCTCTGAGAAAAATATATTTGTATACAGTTTCAGTGTTCCTTTATCATCTCTGAGAAAAATATATTTGTATACATACACCAATCATATATATTGCTCTAAGTTTCAACTTCAACACCAAATGAAGACAATTTTGATCTGAAACTCATTTATGTGTCTTATTTCAGAGCCTGAACTGGCAAGAAAAGGGACCAATTGGTACGTCTTGGGACTTAACGTACGCCCTCCGTCCCAATAAGTAGATTTTTTTCTGAAAAAAATTCACACTAATTTTTCCTTCTCAATGAAATCTTAATTGATGTAAACAAGTTTTGAAAAAGAATCACGTTAATGTAATATTTTTCATGTGTAAAATGCATGGTTTTCAAGAAGTGGCGAGCAATTTGGGATGGAGGGAGTAGGTATTATGTGTAATGGTCAAATTGCAGGCTTGCTGTTCCTAGAGAACAATATCACAAGGAACATTTCATAATATGGAAGGTCAACATATTTCTATTGACTGATTGTCATCTCAAGAAGCATGCAAAATTACTCACACTATGAGGAAACTGGAACATGGAAAATTGAGATTTTTAATGGCTCGGGCTGGTGTTTCTGGGTATGTCCAACAGTAGATGCAAAGAGTTCGGCGCCACAGTGAGGAATATCTTGTTCGATACTCCCGAAAAACATCTTCTTGTATATTTAGATGTCACTACTTGATTTATCTTGTTCGACACTCCCAAAAAACATTTTGATGGATTATGAAGTCTCGAATCAGTGCCATCTCCAAGCCAACCTAGGCTGTGTATGGTTTATGCATTTGGATTTACGCTGAAATCTGCATAATCCTGTCACATTCCTGGAGACAACCATACAGCTAGAAGAACATACAACTAGAAGAGTTCCTATAATGAACCAAGAATTGCAGCACACCGGCAGAAAAAAGGCGGGACACGAAAGAAACTGTCTGTCAATAAAATCTCAAACCTGGTAGAGACACAACTGTTGTTTTATCCACAGGTGGAAGAACCCGAGGCTGGACCAACCATCAGAATCTATACAAAAGGAGCTACAATGTTTATACTCGTATCCTAAGATCCAATGATTTCCCGCGATCTTGGATTTCATTCGAATTCGATAAAAAACTAATGAATAAAAAAATAAATTAGGCATGACATAAGATTTAACAAAAATCTACCAGCACAAAATGCTGACTATATTGTTGGTTACCAAAAACAGCCTTCTATCTTCACAAACAATCCCTCAACCATTTCCAGAGAAAACAACTCAACAAGCACTCACCCCCATCCTCTCCTCTTTGGGACGACATCATGTGAACTAGCTATGCAGGAGTTTGGCTTAGGGTAAGATATGAGGCTTGGATTTGAATAGCTATGTCTTCGCGGGGCTCCAATAGCTCCCATGGAAAATAAATAGATTTCAGCATGCTGGCACGAGAAGGGAAGAAGGAAAGATTGGGAAGGTCTACATTTCAATGCTCCAATTTTAATACCAAAAAATCACATTTACCAAAACAATACATCTCGCCCACCAGAGAAACTGTGTTATCCGCAACAGGAAGGCAACTATCACAATTTTCAAGAAACAGCTATATTACATTTACTTTGATTTTCAAGCAAGAGCAGCTATCACAAGTTTCTTTCATGATATACTACATGTCATGTCGAATTTGAAGAAAACGTCAGGATTCATCAAATACCATGACAAAAACAAATGAATAAATAGATGTTATAGGTGTGATAGGAGATTTCCATCAAACCCCGAGGAAAATCACGAAAATCTTGACAAGCCCTATTCTAGGTTAGTGCAAGGCAATTAATCTTGCCCGCAAAACACTCTTCGACCTTCACCATCCATCCTTCAACCATCCTTCTCTGCTCTTGGTAGTACTGTTAGACCAACTAACTAGAGACGAGTTTGGCTTACAGCGAAAGACGAGGCTTGAATCTATGTCATTGTCTTTACCGGTTGTCTTGTTTGACCCATGGATAACATCAGCGCTGCCACCTCTATCCTCAGAGACACCATCATCCTCTCCTCGCTTATCTTGCTTTTGAGAAAATTTATGATAAAACTCTAGAACTTTAGGGTGTGCCTTAATCTTCGAGGGCTTGAATCCGGACAAATGAAGGCCGTCCAAGGTTCGAACGCGAGAAAGTGCAACGTAGACCATTCCAAAGCCAAAAGCTCTGGACAAATTAGCGTGAAGGCTATCAAGTGTCATGCCCTGGCACTTGTGAATGCTCAAAGCCCATGCCAGTATCAGAGGCAACTGCTTTCGCGTGGCAACCACCTTGTCTCCCTCCACTATATCCCAAGTCTCCGGATAAATAACCACCTCCAGTCCCGAGTCAAACTTAACCATAGGCACCACAGGCCGGTCCTCCGACTTCCACAAGTCTGAAACAACCACATTATCATACCAGAACTCTGTAACAGTACCAATGGCACCGTTCACCAATTTACTCGAAGTGCTTAAATTCTTACAGAGCATCACCCTCGCGCCTTCACAAAGTGGAAGTTCATCAGGTGCAATACCCTGGTTAAGTTGGCTCAACCAAGGATCCTCACCACAGTCATGAGCATGATAAATATATGTAAGCTTTTTTAGGTCCTCCATTTTCTTCTTGTTTACTCTATTGACATCTTGATTCCTCGGGTAGAGTTGTACTGCTGATGAATCCGGTTCTGCTTTCGTGCAACACTTCTTAAGGAGATCTATGTCTTCACAATCTACCTTCCCTCTTCTTACGTTCTGAAGTAACTTGACAAGATTAGCCTCCGATTGCCTGAAAACTCTTGTAAGCTCGACTTGCGCGTCAAAGCTAGAATCCCAACAATCTGCTTCAAATGCAAATTCCTTTCCATTCTCTCGACTGACAATAGGCGGTAGCTGAAAGAAATCCCCACTTACCACTAGCTGTATTCCGCTCCAACCCTTGTTTTCAAAATCGCGTCCTTCACCTCCTCTCACCTCTCGTGCAATGAATTTAAGAGTATCAAAAATCTTGGCATCAACCATGCTGACTTCATCGATCACCAAAGCGCTAGCCCTAGTCCACCTCATGTAAGCCCTCCTATTGGAGATAACCTTATGAAGCAAAGTTTGGCGATCATCCATGCCAAGTCCAATACCGGCAAAGGAGTGAAGGGTCCTCCCCTTAATAGCACAAGCGGCCAATCCGGTCGAAGCAGTCACGAAAACCCTAGACCGCTGGTGCAGCTTTTTGAGTCTTCTGATGATATGTTGGAGTAAGAAAGTTTTTCCAGTACCCGCAGATCCGGTAATAAAAACAGACTTGCCACTGGAAATGGCATCCAGGACTTGGGTTTGTTCTTCTGTCAACTTAATTCTAGTCCTTTTAGGGGTTTTAGGGTCATCAACTCCATCCTTGTTCATGCGGCCAATCCCTTTTGGGGATTTGGTAGAAATTTTGGAGCTAAAGTGTCTGTACGTTGCAATTACAGGGTAGAGCAACTTCATAGTAGCATTCAATTTTGTACAAAGCCCTCCTATCTCTCTCTACAAACTAACCTCTTTTCAGACACACCGAAACTGTAATTGATTGAAAGCATAGGGTTCTGTCGAGATTAATATCCAAAAACCGAAATTGACCAAGAAAGTGATACCGATACTCAACTAGAATTAGTTGCTAAATAATGAAATCCTCCCCCTCTACCTCTCTCCCTGTCACGCCCATACGCAAATAGGATTTAGTACAGAGTCCTCTATTTGGTTTTCAGCAAAAATTTAGAGATAATTAAGTATTTCCTTTCTGGGTCCTTCAAGATTTCATCTAGAAACACAGTAGTTTCATGAAGAAGAAGAAGAATGAATGAGTTGCTCACCACATAGGAGATTCTAGGGTTTAGCGGGAATGAATCAACATTTGCCAGTTTCCTGAAATTGGATCCTGCCCCATGAGTGTTCTGGCTTTGAGCAGAAATCCAAAGATTTATACGTGAGAAGAAAGCAAGCAGTTTTCCTCCACCGCCTCCTTTTTGTTTTTGGTATAAAAAATTAGGCAAGTACCGGTGAGTTTCCGAATGAATTTTATCAAAATCTGATAAAATCAAGCCTTGATAAAATCAAATGGCTTGATTTTGATAAATGGATAAAATCAAATGCTTGATTTTATCAGATTTTGATAAAATCCATTCGGAAACTCACCCTAAATTTAAACCATCATTCTGTATTTCATTAGTTTTTCAATTTTGACCATTGTCGATAATAGTTGGGATAACCGTATCCATCTCCTATTTTTTAGATTCGAATTCAAAATTTGGCTAAAGAAAACTAAAATTAATACTCCATCCGCCCAAATTGGATGTCCATTTTTGAAACCCGTGCCATTTTCAATTGCTTATATATTTTAATTTAAATCTCAAAAAATATTCAATATGGATCTCGTTTAATAGTTCTCGACGAGTTCTATAATACGAAGTGTTCATAATTACGTAAAACATTATAAATTAAAAGATATAACAATCGAAAAATGGCACGGGTTTAAAAAATGGACATCAAACTCGGGACGGAGGGCACTATCCAAATGTATATCCATTAGATTTTACCCATTTCTGTCTCCAAATGAGACACAACTAAAATTTCTCACCATTTTTCTATCGGCTAGTTTGAGGGAGAGACAGCCCTTCGCTAAAGCATCCAAAACCCTTTCGATCAGATCCAAACCCTTTTAATTTTTCGCTGAAATTGATTCTCTCCTCTTTCTTATTTTATATACATGTATTGCATCGGATATTTTAAAAATCATAAATTGAGTCGGAATTGCGACTTGTCATTGGATTTATTTTAAGTAATTACAGAACTTTAACATTGGATGGCCTTGCTCAATTTGAGTTTTTACTCAAAATTTGATTTAGATTTGTAAAAAAAGAGAGTAAGTAACCTATCATAAGCATGGGTTCCCATATGAATATTATGTTTACAATTTTTTTAAAAATAAAATAACAAAAGTACTTACAAATTAGAGACTGTTTGTGGAGGAACAAATATGATTTCATGTATCTGAAAACAAAAGCAGTATACTTTGTTTAAAAACAGCCATTGCATTGTCGTTAAACCTTCAAGTATTCGTAAAATTTATCTCAACCCCTTGGGTCAGCCCTATATAGTTTGGGCTAGCTCCACTTAATTTTTTAATATCGGGCCCTTAAAATCCGGTGTCAAACTAAAGCTTTTTTTTGGATTTATTACGAGCCGGAACAAAAAACAAATATTTATTACCACTAACTCCAATCATTCTTTTTAATTCCCACTAACTCCATTAATGTCAATCACTCTTTTTTGGATTTAGGCACTTAGGGTACACTTTTCTATTATAGGGTTTTAGTGTTTTAGGCACTTTCATAGGGTACTCTAGGGTTTAGGTTTAGACACTTTCATAGGGTACCCTAGGGTTTAGGTTTAGGGTGCACTTTCCTATTATAGGGTTTTTAGTAGTTTAGGCACTTTCATAGGTACCCTAGGATTTAGGTTTAGACACTTTCATAGGGTACCCTAGGGTTTAGGTTTAGGGTGCACTTTCCTATTATAGGGTTTTTAGTAGTCTAGGCACTTTCATAGGTACCCTAGGTTTTTAGGCACTTTCATAGGGTACTCTAGGGTTTAGGCACTTTTATAGGGTACCCTAGGGTTTAGGTTTAGAGTGCACTTTCTTATTATAGGGTTTTTAGTAGTTTAGGCACTTTCATAGGTACCCTAGAATTTTAGGCACTTTCATAGGGTACCCTAGGGTTTAGGCACTTACATAGGATTTGGGGTTTTAAATTAAAAAAAAAAGAGGAGAGAGAAGAGAGAGAGAGAGAGAGAGAGAGAGAGAGAAAACCACTGGGGGTACCGTGGATCGGGTTCATTTGATTAAGGAAAGCCGAAAGGATTGTTACGGGCTGTAGTGGGATGTAATTTTTTGGAGTGGGATGTGCAGCCCCCACAAAAGTGGAGCGGCCTGTCATTACCCCCTTTTTTTTTAGAGAAATTAATTGTTTCATGCAATAGAACGGAAAGTCACTCCCAGACGCTATCGATTTCTTTGGAACCACTCGAGGTTTGCATGGCTGTTAACTTTAGAATTTCAAGACTAGTCAGGATATGTGAAAACTAACCCGAACACCTGATTTTCAAAAAAAAAAAAAGAAAGAACTCAAGTAATGATTAATATTTTAATCAAACAATATTGACATCATTCGAAGAACAGGATCTGTTGTCTCCTTTTCTGTCCCTGTGCAACCCTTCTAATTTTGCAACGTCGACATAAGTTGTTAGTATCATATAGTAATGCATGTATTTCTGTTCATTCAAAAACTAGCAAATAGTTTTAAATTAATGGATTTTGATGGGCTGCATTTAGATTTTACAAATTACTACTAGTACAGTATTATTTTTTATATTCATCTGTAAAGAATGGAAATTAGACAAGCACAATATATATATATGCATTTATATTTATACAATATTACTACTAGTACAGTATTATTTTTGGGCCGTTGGATTCATCTGTAAAGAATGGAAACTTTTTTTTAGACAATAGGAAACTTTCTTGTATATATATATATTTATATATATATTTGAACCGACAAACATGACATCCATTAGACAATTAGCGATTACAAAAGATTTCGATCAAAAGACACATCGGGTGGATCCGTGCAAGATTATGAGCACTCCTCACATCTTGTCGGGTGGCCTTAACAACATTTACACAATCAAAAGTAGACATAATATCCAAAATATCCAACACAACATTCCTAGTAAACACTGGAGACACTGCAACATTAGATATACAACATAAAACCTGAACAACTTCTAGACTGTGTGTTAAAATCTGAATCATCCTCAAACCTTTATATTTAGCCCATTTCAAAAAGCTTGCAAAACCGCCAAGGCCTCCACACCCGTTGATGACGAAGCACAAACGAATGTAGAACCTTGATCACATAAGCTTTGAAATGGCCCACTAGCACACCAAGCTGCAACCCCAGCTAGCAGATCTTTTATGCCAAGCACCATAAATTATCACACATAAAACTCCTCCTCAAACTATCCTTGACAGCTAGAATTCGATGGATAACTTTCCAAATAAAAAGAGCTAACTTTGGCGGCAAGTTTAACGCCCAAAGCTTCTTCCAACCATGATCAAACGCATTATTACCCACGCCACCGGGGTATTTCTCATAAACTACCACAAAATAGGCACATTTGACAGTAAAAACCCCACTTCTCGAATGAGCCCAATACCTGTAATCCTTCCTACCCCGATTAGGAATATAAATAGACAAAATTTAACGAGCAACATCCCGAGGGAAAATGGCTTCCACCAAAGGCTCATGCCAAGCAAAGGTCCTCCGGCTCCAATCAATTAGCGAACCCACCTTCAAATCTCTTAGTGAACTCATATTCATAACCTGCTGCCCTGCAAAAGGATTATCCAACCCAGGAACCCACTCATCTTGAATGACCTTCGCGTCATGACCATTCCCCACACACCATTTAAGACCTTTGGCTAATAAATCCCTTCCCCATAAAATGCTACGCCACCCGCAAGAACATCCCTTCTACAAATTTGCTGAGCATTCAGATAAGCTAAGGAGGAAGATAGTACCTGACTCACAAGAATGAAAAGATATGGCGACAACGGGTCCCCTTGCCTTAAACCACAAGTTGGTCTAAATATTTCTGACCGACTACCATTCACAAGAACAACAAATGATACAGTGGAAATACATTGATAAATTATATCCACCCATTTTAAGCTAAACCCCATCCTTTGCAAAACCTCAACTAAAAAAGACCAACTAATTCTATCATAAGCCTTGTTCATATCCAGTTTTAAAGCCACAAACGCTTTCCTTCCAGATTTTTTATGCCGAATAAACTCAGAAATCTCATGGGCCAAACGAATATTATCCGAGATATGCCTCCCCGGAACAAAAACATTTTGAAATTCTGAAATTAAACTCCCCAAAACTCCCCTCAACCAATTCACAAGAACCCGCGCAATAATCTTATAAATCACATTGCACAAAGCTAATGGGTCTAAAATCATTAACCGAAATAGGATTAGGTGTTTTAGGAATAAGGGTAATATAGGTGTGATTAATTTCTCTGAGCATAACCCCCGAGTGTAAAAAGGATAACACGACCTTAGAGACCTCGCTCCCGACCATAAAACCATCCCGGAGGAGGGTGATTTTATTTATAACCGACAAGCACAATATTGATTGGTGAGTTGTTTAGTTTACATACCTCTTTTTTCTATTCTCACATCTCACAAAGACCAAGACCGAACCCCCCGAAGGAGAGATCATCGGCGGTGTGGAAGGACATTTGTTCAATTGGCATAGGGGATTCTGATATGGTAAGATGCATCAATGATGGCTTTGTCTTCAAGGTCAATTCTGGTGATAGAGTCAGGTTTTGGGACCAAAAATGGCTGGGTGATGAACCTCTGCAAGCTGTGTTTCCAGTACTACACAGAATCTCAACTCAAAAAGAAGCTAAGGTTGCTGATATAGCAGGAAATCAGGAGCAGAATTGGAATCTGCAGTTCAGAAGGCCACTACGCTCATGGGAAATGGACCAATTAAATATCCTCCAAAATCTGTTGACTAATGTTCAGTTGCAAGAGGATGATGAAGATTCTCTCCAATGGAAGTGGAGCAAAGATCTGAACTTCACTGTTAAATCTGCATATGCAAGATGGGAAGATCAAAAATTCTTGGAGGATAAAGACCTTGTCTCTGTTTGGAAGAATGTCTGTCCACCGAAAGTGGAGCTATTTGCATGGCTAGCAGCGCAAAATACCATTGCATCAAAATCAGTCCTTGCTAGGAAAGGAATTCTATCCAATGATCTTGATTCCTGCTCTTTCTGTGAAAGTATGAGTGAAACACCCAGTCATCTCCTTCTCCACTGCCAATTTGCATGGACCATATGGTCTCATATCCTATCATGGTGGAATTTGGTTTGGGTAAGCCCTCCTAATGTGATGGCTCTGCTCCAATTTTGGAACAGCATGAAATTCAGAAACTTGGAGAAAATTTGTTGGCAAGCATGCTTCTACTCTGTTCTATGGACTATTTGGACATGTAGAAATGAGGTGGTGTTTAGGAACAAAAGGTGGGAAGTAGAAGAAATCATTGATGTGGCCAAAACAAGAATGGCAATCTGGATAAAAGGTAAATACAACATCAAGGTCTACTCAGTGGAGGACATCAAGAGGAACCTAGACGGAATAAGAAAGATGAAAATTTGATCAGAATTCTGGTATCATTATGTGTGTGTGAGTGTGGCTTATTTAGGGGTGGGTTTTTTGAGTGGTTGGTTTTGGGTGGTCTCATTTGTTGGTGGGTTGTTGGGTAGGTGTTTTTTTGGTGGGTGCTCTGAGTTGGTGGTTGGGGGGTTCTTTTGAGTTGGTGGGTCTTGTGAGGGTCATTTTCAGGGGTTTGTTTGATTGGAGTCTCTTTGGAGTTTGTTTTCCTTTTCCTTTTCTTTTTGGTGTTTGCTTTAGGTCCTTTTCCTATCTTGAGTCAGGGTCCAGGTTAGTTTGGCTTGGGTGATTCCGTTGCAGTCTGGGGTGTCTCCTTGATCTGATATTCTTTTTCTTTGAAGACCAGATTTTCTGGATGAATCCATTATGCTGCTATGATATGGTTGATGCTTGAAGCTATCACATTTGCTGTTATTGTTATGCCATTCTGAAGTTGATTTGGTTGTTTATCTCTTTGAGTTTTGGTGCTGATGCCTTTGCGCTGAGAAATTATAGCCGATTTGCTGTCAAGTTACTGCTGCTGTTACTGCTGTTTTTTTTTGGTGCTGCTGTTACTGCTGATTTTTGATGTTGCACGCTGTTACGCCATTTGCTTTCAAGTTACTACTAGGTGCTGCTGTTTTGCTACAGAGGCTGCCACTGCTTGAGGTTCCCTTTGGGATGTTGCTATACTGAGATACTTTGAAGGCATTTGCACATAGCTCTACTGTTGGCCTTTTGGCTACTTTTGAATCATGGAAGTCAACAATCTCAAAGTGATCTCTATTACTGATCCTCCATGTCTAGTCGTGTTTTGTTTTATTTTTACCTCTTGTAGTTTTTCCCTTCAGCATTTCGCTGAATAGTTTTTATTTTTTCTCCCGCCTATACTTTGCGTTGTGCTTAGTTTTGGCCTTTTCCTCGATGTACCCTTTGTCGAGTTTAATAAAATTTTGTTGCCGATCAAAAAAAAACTTTCAAAGAATGAGGGTGTTCCACTAACAAAAAACTGTTTTTTCCAAAAACTGAGACATGTCATTCTCTCACAATACATCACATAAAAAACCGTGAAAAGTTAGTTTTTTCAAAAAACCATCTTAGTGGAACACCCCCTCAGTTTCATGTCCTGAATTGTTTTTGTTTTGTTAATTTTCATGTCCTGAATTGTTTTGTTTTGGTTTTGTTAATTTTCATGTCCTGAATTGTTTTGTTTTGGTTTTGTTAATTTTCATGTCCTGAATTGTTTTGGTTTTGTTAATTTTCAAAGGCTCAGTTTCAGGATTGTTGCTGCGGGGGGTTTGGTCCCTGTAAAACCCCCAAGCTTCTTACTAGTAATAGTATATTTTCAGTTTTTCTGTATATTTGCTATGGAGTGGTCCCCGCAGCAACAATCCTGCGTCCGTCACTGTCGATAAATTTTGCATGTTCAATTCAGACATTGTTGTCTTTTATGAAAATTGTCGAGTTATTTTTTGAACTGACGCGCGTACTATTATTTTCAAAGTTTCTATATTTGTTTATTATGTACTACTACTCATTTGGCATGAACACAATTGGACCACATCAAAGTGGAGGGGAAATTAACAGAGTTAAGTGATGTAGACGTATAAATAGTTCAGTCGTTTCTTTGTACCGATCAGTGAAGGAAATTCAAGAACAACAATAACGAAATCTCAGATTTTCTCTCTATGGCATTCTCTTTCTCATTTGATTTTCTTTACATTTCTCTGTCAAGTCTTATCCTACTCTTGACGGGATCAGAAGAATCAAGGTTGTTAATGTTCATTAGCTTGATACCTGAAGAATGAAGCTTGAGGATTGTTTTCCTTCTTTCTTTGGTCTCATCCTGGGATTTTCCATAAGTACTGATGGCTTCCTTGTTACTGAAATTTTCAGGGAGACTCATGATGTATCCATTGTCGAGTTATCTATATATATTTTTGCCTTTTCAAAAAAAAGAAAGAAAGTCTTATCCTACTCTTTAAAGCTCTCTCATGCATTTCTAATCCTATTGTAAAGATTTTATAGTTTGATCGTTGCGATTTTTTTTTTTTTGCAGATCAGATTAAAAACCCAATGAGAGCAATTTCAAGCCGAGTCACGTAAAATGTATATGTACTTATATATATATATATATAGCATTTTCTATTTATGACTTGGCAATTCTGTCATGTTAGATAATTTTGGTATCCCCTACCCAATAGCTTAGTTTGAAACTTCAGATTTTGTTTTCGATAAGAAAAAAAGAATCTTATTAATTGGAGTAAGATATTACAAGAAGTTAGGATTCATGTAGTATATGAAATACTCTCTCCGTCCCTTTTTAAATGATCCCTTTAGGAAACGTATATTTTTGTGAACGTTAAAAAATGTATTTTCGTATAACGTTTTAATTTTTTTTTGCACCTAAATAAAGTACTCAATGAGCACTTTAATTTGGTATAAAACAAATTTAAAAATTATATAGAGAAATATATTTTTTAAGAGTTTGAAATTGCATATATTCCTATGGGGATCATTTAAAAATGGAGAGATGGAGTACTACTTTAAGACCTAAAAAAGGTTGACAAGGAACTTGGCTGTTTGGGAGGTCACTTTGCGCATTTTTATTTTCCACTTTTCAACTTTTTGGTGCTTGGGAGAGACAAGCCAAAATCTATTCTCTAAAAATACACTTTCAAATTTGATGAAAAGAGAGCAAAAGTAAAAAGTAGGGAGATACTAGCTTTTTTACTTCCCATTTTGGTAACAAAAGGACCTATGAAATGTATTCTAAACATGTGTTCCAAAATTAAATGCATTACACAAATTTCTCCCAAACACACCAAAAATCATAATTCATTCTGGTCATAATCTAAAACGTCAAAAATATAAAAAGCAAAACGCAAAAAGTGAAAAAAATAAGACTTTCAAACACCCAAAATAAAAATAAAAAAAAGAAAAAGCCTGCTCCCAATCACATACCCGAGATGAACATGGGATACAAAAAGCTGCTTTTGTTGCTCCTTGTTCTGGTTTTCAACTTCTGGTTGGATCCCAGCTTTTTCTCCATTCTAGTTCTCTCTGATTGGTTCTCTCCTTGATGTACCATTCCGAGTTTTTATAAAATCTCTTCTTTTGCAGATAAGAAAAAGAAAAAAAGGAAGATGTGGTATTATAAATTCTCTCACGGGTATTAGTCTCTTGTGGGGCATAGGGTACCCTAATGAAAGTTTTTTTTTTTACTTTTTTCTGTGATAGGCATAAGAAATTCGGATTTCGGAGAGTGCTACAGGAAGTATACCTCATTACATATTATTTTGGTCCTAACGTATAATTTTGATACTTGTTACAGATGTTTTTGGTCAAGTTACTAACCATTATGGATTTAAAAAAATTTATCATTCACGTAAATATTCAGGGTAGTCTACCAAAAAGTACTTAACAAATACTAAAATTATACGTTCCAAACAATGAGCTAGTGCTGCACATGCTTTTCAAGGGGGCATATATACCATAGATTTTTACAAGAAATTTATTGATCAAACTCGATAAAGATGCATCAAGAAAAGAAAGGGGACATCCAATCAAAAGTTAACCAGAAAATTGGCAATTCACACGTCAATGAGAGTGATGCTCCGCACCCCCCCTGACATCCTTGTCCCCCGGCCCCACCCCACCCTCTCCCCAAATTACCCCCGCCCCCCCCCCCCGGTTTTTTTTTCTTTTTCTTCTTTTTTGGTTTATTCAAATTTATTTATTTAATTACTCATTTAATTGGGTTTATTCAAAGTACATTTGCAAGTAAATTATTTTCTTAAATTTGCATTTAAATTTCACTTTATATTTAGAAACTTTATATTATTTTAATTAGCTAATTAAGTTGTCTTAACAATGAATAATAAATAAAAAAACTTCTAAAATTGAATAATAATATTACAATCATACAATCACGTTTTAAAGTGAATAAATTTTACAATCACGTTGACAAGTGGTCAGCCCTAATCAATATTACAATCACGTTGACAAGTGGTCAGCCCTAATCACGTTGACAAGTGGTAATTTCAAGTTGAATAAAGACAAAAAGGGAGTGTTTGGGGATAAAAGGGGGGTGTGAAAATCATTTCCCGGATGGAATTGTGGTAAAAATAGGTTTTTTTGTATTGATGAATTAAAATTATTTGACTTTTAGATTTTGTGGTCAATTTAAAAATCACGTTTATAAAAAATACTGATATGATTGGAACACTAGAGATTGGAAATCATATTTTAACATAAATGTACACCAAAAACATGCTCTCTCCATCCCCAAAAGTCAAAGACACTTTCAGAATTCCAATCCTATGAAAAATAATTCTATATCTTTTAATAAGTATTGTTTTTTATAAGTAATATAGATCTCGTTTGATTAGTTCTATTACACAAAGTTGTAAAAATCACATAAAACATTATCAATTAAAAGATATAAGTAATTTAAAAATGACACGCAATCTTAAACTTGTCTAACATTATGAAATAGGCGGAGTATTATTTCTTGAAAAGAAAAAAAAAACGATTTTCAATTAGGGTTCCTCGAAAAATTAAACAAGACACTTTATTAGTATTATTGAAAAGTTAGAAATTAAGTACTCTTCGGTCAATACTCCATACCAGTCACAAATTTTCATCTCAGCAAAAAATTCCTAAATTTCCAAAAATTACCAATCATAATAAAATCGGGATACTACGATGTGACCTTGCTCCAAGAATTTTTTTGTATTTTTTTTTTTTGGAACAAAATGTAATTTTTTTCCCATGGAGATGGTGTTACAATTAAGAAAATTCTAAAATCAGCTGATTGGGCTAACAATAAGGCTTAAAAGATGTATTGAAATATGTGAAAATTGCATAGAAATGTGTAAAAGTGTATAGAAAAGTGAAAAAAAAATATATTGGAGTTTGTGTTTTTTAATTTTTTTGTTGCCTTATTGTCAACCCAGTGAGCTGATAATAGAAGAACCCTTACAATTAAAGTGTTTTTTGATTGAGTATTGTTATTGAGAGTGTTGGAACATCAGGGGAGTTGTTCACCTGAGACGCGGCACTTTTGGTGAAAATATTGGTACAACCGCTTTGTTCGGTTTGGGCTTTGAATGAGGTTTTTTGGGTAATGAGTAAAAAGAGATAAGAAGAAATTTAAATAAAAGAAATGAATTAAATAAAAAAACTACATAAAATAAAATAAATGAATTAAATAATTAAATGAATTAATATAAAGAAATGAGTTAACTAAATAAAAGAAATAAAGTAATAAATAAATATTAATAATAAAGCTATAGTAATTAAAGGAAGAGAGTAGGGGTAAAATTCTAATTACGCGGGGGGCAATTACTTGCAAATGTAATTTGAATAAATCAAATTAAATGACTAATTAAATAAATAAAGTTAAAATAGTAAATGAAATTAATAAAATTAGAAGAAAAAAGAAAAGAAAAAAAGGGGAATCTGGGCCGGGGGGCTGTTTGGGAGAGGGGGTGGGGCCGGGGGTGTGCGGTGTCGGGGGGGGGGGACGCAGAGTCATTTGCGTCAATAAAAGGTCAACAGGACATGCTGACCTCGACCTGGTGTCTGAGTTATCGAAACTCGCATATATCTTGGCTGTTAATCATCATTTTATTCTCGATATAGCTTCTGCAGAGAGAGAGAGAGAGAGAGAGAGAGAGAGAGGATCTCATAAACTTCGGCGAGGATCTCATAAACTTCAGTATTCATTTCTCCCTTTTAATTTTTCTTCGGTGGCGAGACTTGATTACAAACATATTTATATGGAGTTGATGAAGACCAGTGAAACCACAGGAACCGATTCAATTACGTACCATTTCCAACTCACTCAGAAAACTATATATACAGTGTGTATATACTATATAGATAGAGCAACCAACTTTACAGCTCGTTCCGCTCAAAATTTTGCTGTCTCCAACTAACTTTGTTTGGGATGCGTTTTTTTTCGTTTTGATGCCGTAGGATTTGGATCTCTTTGGTCTCTTTAAAGTTTTGATCATCGATTAAAAAAATTTCTTTATGTGCTATAATAAGAAAAATAAAAAGGGATAAAGGGATATAGTACGAGAAGAGATCTAGTAAAATGAGGGATGATTATATAATGGGTGATTAGTTAAATATAAGATTTATTTTTGTAAGGGGAGATGAATGAGTAATGAAGTTTTCTTAATGGGCAGTTCGAATCTTCCGACGTGCATATCGGTGTTATTTTCATTATATTTTTTGGGTTATTTCTTTCCTTAATGGGATAATTAGTTGAGTTGCTCTTATAGTGATTGTGGATTTTGTTTCCAGCTTGTTGGATATTTCTCCCGTTAATGTGGCTTTAATCGGGTTGGCGATCTCGATCTCTATCTCTTTAAGTTTTGATAAAAGGTTAGTAAAATTTCTTTCTTTTAACTAATTCATACTTGTATTCTCTTACCTTTTAACTAAAACTAAACCCTAGGGTACCCTATGAAAGTGCCTAAAATCGTAAACCTAAACCCTAGGGTACCCTATGAAAGTGCCTAAAATCGTAAAACTAAACCCTATGGTACCCTATGAAAGTGCCTAAAATCAAAACCCCAGGGTACCCTATAAAAATGCCTAAACCTAAACCCTAGGGTACCCTATGAAAGTGCCTAAAATCCTAAGGTACCATATGAAAGTGTCTAAACTACTAAATACCCTATAATAGGAAAATGCACCCTAAACCTAAATCTTAGGGTACCCTATTAAAGTGCATAAACCTAAATCTTAGGGTACCCTATTAAAGTGCATAAATCTAAATTCTAGGGTACCCTATGAAAGTGTCTAAAATCCTAGGGTACCCTGTGAAAGTGTCTAAACCTAAACTCTAGGGTACCCTATGAAAATGCCTAAAATCCCAGGGTACCCTGTGAAAGTGTCTAAACCACTAAAAACAATATACTAATAGGAAAGTGCACCCTAAGTGCCTAAGCCCCAAAAAAGAGTGATTGACCTTAATGAAGTTAGTTGTAATTAAAAAGAATGATTGGAGTTAGTGGTAATAAATATTTATTTTTTATACTGGCCCGTAATAAAACCAAAATAAGATTGTATGATGTATTATTTATTGCAGATGGACCTACATTGATGTGACATTTATGAATGATGCATAATAGTACTTGGCTTGAAAGATTTTGGCAATAAGGGCATCCTTATCTGACACAAAAAAAAAATACCAAATTTAATCTCAGAAACACGTTTTATAATTTAAAAAGTCACTTTTCAAAAAATTCACAAAATCAGACTCTCTATTCAAACTTTAGGAAGCCACTTTATTAAAAACTTACAGAATCAGACTCTCTATTTAAACTTTTACTCTTCCCTCCCTCCTCCTCTTTTGGCGAGTGAATAGTACGTCACCAAATTTGTTAAGTTACTGTAGCAAAGTTAAGAAATCTTCAAATTGGTGAGTTCATTTGGTGAGGCTGATTTTTGAGGTTTTAGAGGAGTTTGTTCTCTACTTTAACTTTAAAGTTAAAATAGGGATGTTGGTATTGATGCTCTAAGAGCATCCTTATCAGAGACACCAAAATTTTCACCAAATTTAACTTCAAAAACACCTTTTATAAATTAGCAAGTCACTTTATCAAAAATTAACAAAATCAGACTCTCTATTTTAACTTTACTAAATTAAACTATTCCCCTCAAATCTATAAAAAAAAAAAAGTCTCCCTAAATTGAATCTCCCCACCTGGGGAAATGATGTCGGTACAAAAGTCTCCCTTATAGCCATTTAACTTTCGCCACGTGTTATACCCCTCCGATCTCTCCTGGTCCCCTCCCACCCCTCTCTCGGAAACCAACGGACAATAGCCATTAAAACCAGCGGAAATAAAAGTGGTGGGTGAACAGTACTGCACCAAATTTGGTGCGGTACTGTAGCAAAAATGATTTGAGGAATGGGAATAGAGAGGCTGATATTGGGTATTTTTTGGGGTTTGACTCCCTATTTTAACTCAAATGTTAAAATAGGGTGCCAAATGGGGATGCTCTAAGAAGGATAAAATAGGAATACTTGGTTTATTTTGTAGTTGAAATAGAGGGGTAAATATAAATTAAAGGGTCTGGAGTATTATTTATGGATAGGGTATGGGCAATCCCTAATTAACACCCCTTCAATACCCATGTGCAAAATTGTCCCAAACCATAGATGAGGTATGGGTTCGGAATGAGTCATTCGGGCCCATAAAAAAATCCCCCATCCAAACGGGCGGTTAAGGTGCCAAAATCCTTGTAGATATACTTATCCGGTCCAATGATATGCCCTCCAAATTCAGAAATATCTTTCACACGTCCGTCTAATGTTTATATGGGGTCTATCACCCCAGCCAAACAAGCCCTTAATTCATGTATATCGTTCTATGCCATGTCCATTGTCCTCATGCATGTGAAGAAGACCTAAATTCTTCTTGCTATGTCCCCCACTCTTATAATAGCTGACAGTCTGATCAATATTGCTCTAATTTACGGACAAAATCTATTCACGATCACTAATACTACACACACCAAGAGCCCAATATATATATATTAACAGTCAGGATCTTATCAGGACTCCCTGACATAACTTATGTCAACACCTCCCCTTTCCCGGCCATGTTGTGATGATCCGAATCTTCCAAAGTGTTTAAAACGTGTTTTTAAGGGTCTACGCGAGGATTCGACAAAAAAAAAAAAAAAACCTGGAAGGGCTTGATCCGAGCATTTTTTTGATAAAACTGCAATATATGTATTTATGTGCAATTTTATCGAAAACTGCTCGAATCAAACCCTTCCGAGTATTTTTTTTTGACAAATCCTCGCGTAGACCCTAAAAACACATTTTAAACACATCCAACGAATCGGATCCCTACCAAATGGCCGGGAGATGGGAGGTGTGGACGTAAGACTATGTCAGATAGTTCTGATAGGATCCTGATATATCAAAAAGTGTAGAAAGTAAAAAATGACTAGTCTTGAAAGGCGTAAAAAGTAAAAAAATGTCTAAAAATATAAAAAATCTCTATAGTGGAACGGCGTCTTGTTCTCCAATAGATTTTAGGTAGATTTTATGAAAATCTCATAAAATGAGCATTTATGGAGAGGTGATAAAATGAAGTTGTTTTCCCAACTGATAAAATGTAGTAGTTTTTCTATAGATTTTAGGAGGATTTTATGAAAATCTCATAAAATGACTTTTACATTTTATGTATTGTGATTGGAGTGTCATAAAATGTGAGATTTTATGTACCTAAAATCTATTGGAGAACAAGGTAGCAAGTGGACTAATAATCTTGTACCAGACACTATTTACGCCATGTATTTGATAAGAATTCAAATCTCACTGTATAGTTGGAAATTAATTAATTATGATTTTCGTTAGGAAAAAAGAAGAAGAAGAGTTTACTGGTATAATAGATGGTACCACTTCGAGGGCTTGGCCTAAAAGTCAAAACTTGAAATTTTGAGAATTTGGTTGAGATTATACTATACAAGATTTTAATCGATTTTAGTCAGGAAGGCTATTCTTTGGTATAAGATGGAAACTAATTTCTTAAAAATTAATCGAGGTGTGCATAAATTAACTCAACCTATGAAAACAAAAATGCTTGTATAACTGATAGTTAGTCAGAGCATCAATAGCAAACTTAACAAATTAACTTTTAAGTTAAAGTAGAGAGCAAACTCAGAAAAAAAAAAACTCAAAAAATTAATCGGCCTCACCAAATGCCTCACCAATTTGCAGATTTTTTAACTTTGCTACAGTAGCTGAACAAGTTTGGTGCGGTACTGCTCATGCACTGTTCACTTTTTTTTATAATTACTTTTGGGGAGTAGGAGTGGAAATAAAAAATAGTTTAATAATAACGAGACTGATTTTATGAGTTTTTTAAAAAATGACTTGCTAAATTATAAAATACGTTTTTGAGGTTAAATTTAGCGCTTTTTTTTAGTGTTTGATAAGGATCGATCCGTAATAAGATAAGATTCAGGAGAGAGAGAAGAAAGATGAGATACGGATCTCATTCTCTGTTGCCTTTTTCTTTCTCTTTTTTACGTGCAAGGAGGGGAACTTCTTCTTTCCCCCTTGGAATTATCACTACGTATTCCGAGAAATCATATAGCATACATAATGTCACGAGAACACAGACAGAGGTGTGTTTTCACATAAAAAGTTAACTGGCTTATTTTTTCGTCTTTTTATTTGATTTTTTTCGTGTTTTTTAGTTTTGCATCAAATTTTTGTATATTATTAGTTCGTCTCGGCGAGATGAATCAAAAAAGGAAAAATTATAATCTAATCATAATTTTTTTTGAATAAAGACAAAATAAGACAAAAAATCAGCTTTTTACACTTTTTTCGATCTTATTAAATAAATTGAGAGTTTTAGTTATAATCTTTTACCTTTTTGGATTTCTTTCGCCAAGACGAAGGAATAATACTCAAAAAATCGATGCAAAACAAACAAATGCAAAAAAAAAAAAATCAAATAAAGACAAAAAATAAGTTAAGTTGGCTTTTTAGGCCAAACCACTATTTAAATATAGTATTTAGATTCAGGCCTTGTTTTTGAATGAATTTTATGAGATAAAATATAATTTTGATAAAATGTAATCTTGTTTAGAGGTGTGATAAATATTGACATTGTTTTCCCAATGTATTAAATCTAGGGTTAATAAAGATGTTTTGTAAATGATTTTGTGAGATAAAATCAAGTGTTGATAAAATCCAGTTTTGCCAAAATCCGTTGAAAATGTTAGATTTCATCAAACTAGATTTTATGAGATAAAATCCATTTAAGAACAAGGCCTCACTCGATTCACGTGGACCCCACATGGTAGATTTGGGTCATGTGTGCAAATCGGAAACTACAGTGAGTACTGTGTCGATCTTCTGCCAGCTTGTTATTCAAATCAACTTGAGGTTTGCCAATGGATTCTCCAATCTTGAAAAAAGTTAGCTGGGAGATGTACGTGCATTTATGCAGGCTTGTGGTCTTTGTGGCTTCCTGGCCCGCTGGCCGAATGATGCTGTTTTTAAGGAATCAAGAGAATGAAGTGGGTGGAGTTGGTACAAACCAGCGTGGCCTTTTACCTCGTCCAATTTTT
>CM029273.1:16570861-16683815 GCA_016920895.1 Vaccinium myrtillus
TTGGTTGGGTACTGTTCGTATTTCTTTCTCCTCATTTTCCTCTGATTGGCGTTTGTCTGATTAGCTATATACCTATGTTCTTCGATTTCTCGATGTACCTTTTATAGAGTTCTATCTAATTTCTTTTTTATTTACAATGTAATAAATTTGGAGGAAACTTTGATTTATCCACCGGTGTAAGAATATTCTCCTTTAAAAAATGATCATAAGATGAATAACTACAGTAGATCTTGTCAATTGTACGTCCCGATTGTTTACTTCCTTTTGTTATCGTACCATTTATAAGATCAATCCAAACTGTATTTTGTAAAATATGAATTCAACTCTATTTTCAAAAATGCAAAGTTTTCGTACCTATTTTTTTATAGACAAAATTCTCGGAATTAATAATAAAAAAATACAATAAGAAATGGAGATAATTTTTAAGATGGCCTTTTTTTCTTTCAACAACGTAGAAATCTTGAAGTTAAAATTAAGACTTCTAAAGAGTATCTCCAATTAATCAAGCTTTATTTCTAAAAAATAGAGACGAAATGCCCTCCAACCAAGCTCGATCTATACTGAATCGTTATTTTGAGAGACCCAATTTTGGGTCTTCAAATTTGAAGACAATTTTGAGAGACCCAATTTGGTTCACATTCATTGTGTCTATGTTTTTTTTAAGAGCAAAAAAGGAACCATTTAGTAATCTTTGGAATAGGTTACAAAAATTAAAAGGATTGGCCGGAGGCACAATGACATCAGAATGAAGGATTGCATTCCAACTATATTGTTGTCACCTCGAACCCTAAGAGAATAGCTTTCATACATATGGACGATGCAGTTAGTAGAATATTTATATTATTGAAAAGATGGTTATGGGATCTTCCAAAGGAGATCCTCATTTTTGTATATATTTTGTTCAAATTTAAATAAAAAGTGATAGTAGTTGTCTTTTGTTAAGTAATACGTAGTACTCCCTCCGTCCCAATTTCTTGGTCCTTCTTTCCATTTTGGGATGTCCCAAAATGTTTGTACTTTGTACCACTTCTAAAAACATCCATCAAAATTGGGTCGCTTTCCAATTTTACCCTTAAAAAGTACTTTTCCCATCTTAATTGGCTAGTCTATTATCTTTTATTTTATAACGATTTTTATGATTTTAAAAATTTTGTATAATAAAACTAATTGATATCTATCAAACAAGGTTCATATTGAATATGTTTTGACTTTCATATAATAAATTAGCCTAAAAAATTTGGTCACAGTAATATTGACTGGATTTAGGGGCAAAATAGAAAAGTCAATACAAAGTTTTCACACCCCTTAAAAACCCACTTCCCCAAAAGGGGCCAAGAAATTGGGACGGAGGGAGTAAAAGATAATTTTAAATTGGAGTTAGAATGATTAGTGCTTTTCTCGATATGTACGTTTCAAATTTTTAACCATATTTTTGGTACTCATGACACTAATGTAGAGACTTCGATTGGATTGTAGTTAAACTTGAACAATTATGGACAAAAGCTAATTGGGCCTTTTTGCCCTAAAAACATCACCAATGACATACTCAAATGTGAATATTCAAATGTTGACACATTATATTTTGAGGATTCATTTAATGGATTTTGAGTATCAAAATGCCAAAATTTGAGTATTTATTTTACACCGCCGGTGTAAACTAAAGTTTCCTCCAAATCGATTGCATTGCATCATGTGTCAATATTATACCTTTTGAGACCACTGTTTAGACATATGACGCAATGTAATAGATTTGGAGGAAACTTTAGCTTACACCGCTGGTGTAAAAAATGTTCTCCCTTTATAAAAAAATGTTGCAAACTTTGAGTATTTATCCAAATGCAATTGTGAGCCTTTTTTGAGTATCCAAATGTTAAAATTTGAGTATTTTTCTTTTTGAATATGCCTTTGGAGATACTCTAAAGAACCGTTGTACTATGCCCTCACCAGATGTTTCATTCCAAGCTCAAAAATTGGATCCCAATCGTTCATGTTATACACTAAATGAAATGAAAACTACATCCGTACCAAAATTCAAGTCGGTCAGAAAATGGTAACCACGCGATTAAATGAAGTTTTTTTTTTTGATCGGCAATTAATGAATCGAAAATATGACCAACAACGGAAAGGTTAGGTATGCTGACAAGGGCTTTAGTGAGTCAGCTAGCTATGGGAGGGAAGGTATGAGATGTGAGCACTTCAAATGAAAATCTCAACTTTTGTTTGAAATTTAAATCGAAAATACAATGGAATCAGATTCGGTTTCAGGAACTTTGTTGCCAACGATTGTTATCACAAATGATGGGACTGGAAAGACATCCGTGGATTTGCATCAATAAAAGTTATAGGATTGAGATTCTTTCTTTCGACTATTGTTTTGGTGGTGGAGTAATGATTTTTTAAACAAAAATAATCTAAATAACTATTCCCTCCGTCCCTATTTAAGTGATGATGTTACTATTTCAGCTGGATTCGAAAGTTGTTTATAATTTTCAATCTATATTACATAAAATATGCAATATGGATCTTGTTTTATAGAAATCAATGAGTTCTAAAATACAATTTTTTCAAAAGTACATAATATATTATAGATTGAAAGTTATAGACAATTTAAAAATAAAGTCAAAAAGTGAAAGTGGTCATTTAAAAAGGGACGGAGAGAGTAGCATTGTTGGAGCTGGTGGTACGAATTCTCCAGGTAAAGTATTCTGGTTAGTATTTTTTTGTTCTCATTTAAATTTTTTCGCATTCGTTAGTTTTGTGTCAATTTTTTTTGGATTATTAGTTCGTCTCAATGAGAGGATTCTAAAAGGTAAAAAACTATGTCCGAAATTGAATTTTTTTTAATAAAGACAAAATAGTGGATTGTTGGATATTTTTTGCCTTTATTCAAAAAAATTTCAGTTATGACCATAATTATTTACTTTTTAGATTCCTCCCGTCAAGACATACCAATAATCCACAAAAATTGACACAAAACTTACAAATGCACAAAAAAATTGAATAAAGACAGAAAAAAAATCCAAATAGATTATTATGCATTGGAGAAAAAAGCAAAACAATTTTTTTCTTTTTTCGTTTTGTCTTTATTCAAATTTTTTTTACATTTTTTAGTTTTGCGTCAAATTTTCGTGGTTTATGAATTTGTCTCGACGAAACGAATCTAACAAGTATAAAATTATGGTCGAAACTAATATTTTTTTGAATAAAGCCGAAAACAACCAAAATAAACCAGTTTATTGGTTTAATTTTGGCTTTATTAAAAAAAAAATCGACCATAATTTTATACTTGTTGGATTCGTCTCGTCGAGATGAATCCATAAACCACGAAAACTTGACGCAAAACTAAAAATTGTAAAAAAAAAAATTGAATAAAGAAGAAACGAAAAAAGCAAAAAACTGTTTTTTGCTTTTATTCCAAAGCACGCCCAAGAGAGTATTATTTTGCAACATTTTGTATTTTGAATTATGAGTTGTAGCAAGGACGGAGGCTTATAGGGGGAGGAGGTGGCACATGCCAACCCTGTTCTGGAACAACAATTTTTTTTTAACACTGATGGAAGTTGATATGGTACTTATCAGTACTCAAATTAACTTGATTTTTAACAAATATAATGGAAATATAGTAATTGAAAAATAAACGGTTTCGATCATATAAATAATATCTTTATGGCTTTCATTTGAAGATTACGAGATAATTGAATCAATTCTTTGTCATTTGTAACAAAACAATAAAACTCAAGATAAAACTTGATTTTATGGTACACTTTCACTTTATATTTTCACGAACAAAGCACAACAATTATTAGTGGACTTCTATCGAGTAGTATTTGAGAGTAATCATCAACATATTATAATGAGATTTTTTTTTTTACCTAGAATGCAAAAAACTTCTAGGGCCAATTATTGAATTGTACATCCAATGTTTAATTTAGAGAATGCATTATGATAGAGCATTATGATAGAATGCCTTATACAATTGAGCTCTCTAACAGCGAGAAAAAGTAGTACTCACTCTGTCCCTTTTTAAGTGCGATGCTTCATAAATTTAACTTATTAAAGAAATATCATCATTACATTTATCACATCAATTTTTACCTCTAATTTACATTCTTTACATAAACTTTTACTTTCATTTTCCAAAATTATCCTCCACTTTTAGCCATTAACTCTTTACCCACTAACTTTTCAAAAAGTCAAAATGATAATTGTACACACTTTTATCCATTAACTTTTCAAAACACACACTTATTAAGAAACAACTCAAAATAGAAATGTATACACTTAAAAAAGTACAGAGGGAGTACCATTTTGGGACTTAAAAAAAAAAAGGAGTAGTTACATTTGTTAACTTGTTTTGGTGTGGGATGCCCTTTGAGATTTTTGCTAGCCATACTCACGCAGTCACGCTCCCATTCCTTCCTTCGGGGATTGTGTAGGAAAGGATAAGAAAGGACGTGAGAAAAAGAAAAAAGATCAAAGAAGGAAATAGCTTTAAACTTAACAAAACAAAAATGATATGGGTACATCTAACTTGCACCCTACATGCACACAAAGTGATGCGGCGGGACAAAGAAGCCCAATGACTCCATCCGAAATGATGAGCTTCATGCTCATCACATCACCTCAGGGTGCATGTATAGTCTGCATACAAAGCAAAGCAGGCGTAATCATAGATTGTTGTATTGGAGCGGCAAAGAAGGGGTGGAGTTAATGATTCTTTAAACAAAAATAATCGAAATAACTAGCATTAATTGGTGGAGCTAGTTGTTGTACATCTATCATTTTTGGTAGGAATTCTGTAGGTAAACTAAGGTGTGTTTTGGGGAAATAATTTATTCAAATTATTTTTTAATTCTTTTCGTATATGTTAGTTTTGCATTAATTTTTTGTGGATTATTAGTTCGTCTCGACGAGAGGAATCTGTAAGGCAAAAAACTATGTTCGAAATTGAAATTCTTTTGAATAAAGACAAGATAGTGGATTATTGGATTTTTTTACACACAAAAAATCGACGCAAAACTTATGACAAATGCGCAAAACAAATTAAATAAAGAAAAAAAAAAATGCAAGCGGACTATTTAGACAAAGCACCCCTTGACAGCCTATTATGTTGTACTCCCTCCGTCCCTTTTTAAGTGTTTAACTTTCCATTTTGGGATGTCCCTAAATAAGTGTGTGGTTTGAAAAGTTAATGGGTAAAAGTTTGTACAATTATCATTTTGCCCTTTTGAAAAGTTAGTGGGTAAAGAGTTAATGGGTAAAAGTGGAGGATAATTTTGGAAAGTAGAGGTAAAAGTTGATGTGAATAGTGTAAAGTGGAGGAAAAAGTTGATGTGAAAGGTGTAATGATGACGTTTCTTTAATAAGTTGGATTTACGAAACAACACATTTAAAAAGGGACGGAGGGAGTAGCATTTTGTATTTTGTATTATGAATTTTAGCAAGGGCGAAGGCTTATAGGGGGTGGAGGTGGAACATACCACCCTGGTTCCGAAAAAAATAATTTTTTTTTAACGGTGATGGAAGTTCATATGGTTCTTATCGGTACTAAATAACTTAATGTTTTACAAATATGATGGAAATATAGTAATTGAAAAATAATTGGTTTGGATCATATAAATAATACTCCAATAGTATCTCTATGGATTTCATTAAAAGATCACGAGATAGTTAAATCAAGTATTTGTTATTTGTAACAAAAGAATAAAACTCAAGATAAAGATTTATTTTATGGTACACGCTTTATACTTTCACGAACAACACAACAGTTATTAGTCGACTTTATCAAAAAGTACAAGCCACTTAACCAAAATTATTTTTTCCAATCATTAATCATATTTCTCCAATCATTAATCACTTCACAATTCCAAAAAAAAATTCAAAAAGATTCCTTCCCCATCTCTCCAATCATTAATCATATTTCTCTCTCTACTCATATCCTTTCATCCAATCATTATTTTCATTTTTCTCTCTATCTCTCTCCAATCATTACACATCTCTCTAATTATTACTTTTTCCAAAAACTCATCCAAACACTATCTCAAAAAATTTCTCAAAAAATTTCTTCTCAAAACTCTCAATCAAACACAGCCACTAGTTGTGTAAATAAGTGTTGTACTAGAGCAGTATTTGAGAGTAATCATCAAAATATATAATAATGAGATTTTTTTTATTCAAAATGTAAAAATACATCAAGGGCCAATTACCAAATTGTACATCCGGTGTTTGATTTAGAGAATGCATTTGACAGAATGCATGAAGCGCCTTGCAACTCTTAGGCTTCCTTATGGGTTTTTTTTAGGCGGTCAATGGTGTAGAGGTAGGAGTAAGACTGTTAGTCAATGGTGATAGGTTCAATTGGATATCGGCAAGTATTTTTTCTAGATTCACAGGGACGAATCTGTTGTTTCGTCCCTGTGAATCTAGAAAACATACTTGCCGATATCCAATTGAGCTGATTTTTTACGGGGCCCCCTAAAATAATATTTTAAAATTTATGGTATTTTTTTAGAATTTTTTTGGGGCCCGCAGTGGGGCCCCCGTGTGGTGTACGTACGTAATCCGTACGCAAACCTGCGTACACATAGCCGGGTTCTTAATTGGGTAAATGAGATTTTTTTACCTAAAATGCACAAATAAATCTAGGGCCAATTATCGAAATGTACATCTAGTGTTAATTTAGAGAATGCATTTGACGGAATGCATATTGAGCTCTCAAATAGCCAGACTCTATAAGTACAAAATTCAGAATTTAAGAATGAAGCTCCTAAATAGGCTCTAATATTTTGGGACTTTAAAAAAAAATACCATGTAGTAGTAACATTTTGAGATTCTTGCTAGTCTTTTTTACTACTCTTTGTCCATGTTTATTGGTCTATTTTCCGCATTCATGTCGTGTTTTCAATTATCTATATATTTCAATTTATACTAATGAGTTTCGCAATTTTAAAAATTTCATATAACAGAATTAATTTAGAACTATCAAATGAGGGAAGCCGATCTCCTAAGGGATCCCTTAAACAAAATTTGGTGCGGATTTGACCATTTTTCAACTTTCCGGATCAAATTTTGACGATCCGAACCGCTCAATGTTTTTAAAATGCATTTCCAGGGTCTGAAAATCTTCGTGGGAAAATCTTCAAAAATACCAAGATCAAACAGTTTTCAGTAAAATCAGCATATGTACGATTTCAGAAACTGTTTGGATATGTACAGTTTTACTGAAAACTGTTTGGATCAAGCCCTTCCGGGTATTTTTTTTTGAAGATTTTCCGCATAGGCCTTGGAAAATGCATTTTAAAAACATTGAGCGGTTCGGATCGTCAAAATTTGGCTCGGAAAGGTGAGGTCCGCACCAAATTTGGTTAAGGGATCCCTTATTAGATCATTATCCATCAAATAAGATTCATATTATATATTTTTAAAATTCATAATAAAAAATATAGATAATTTTTTAAAGTACTCCCTCCGTCCCAAATTGAATGTCCATTTTTGAATCCCGTGCTATTTTCAATCATTTATATCTTTTAATATGAATTTTCAAAAATATTCAAACTCAGAGGGAAGGAGTAGCTGTTTTGCTGTTGGATGCCCTTCGAAAACAGATCAGGAAAAAACCCTGATCAGAATCTTACGTTTGCCTTATTACTCTCCCATTGCGTGCTGAATATTGCTATGCGTGGTTTGAACGCACTATGAGCCGAGCGTTGGATCTATGTTCTCCCATTAGGGTGTGTTTTGTCCTTCGGGGATTGTGTCGGAATGGATAAGAAAGGACGTAAGAAAAAGCAAAAAGATCAAAGAAGGAAATATCCTTAAACCTAACAAAAATACGGGATTAGAAAACAATTCTACTTTGGCTTAAAAGCTAAAAACTGAATTATTAAATTATTCGTTTTGTTTTTATTCAATTTTTTTTTGCATTTGTTAGTTTTGCGTCAAGATTTTGTGGTTTCTGGATTCCTCTCGACGAGACGAATCTAACAAGTATAAAATTATGGTCAAAACTCAAATTTTTTTGAATAAAACCAAAATACGTGGATTATTGGCCCAATAATCCACCTATTTTGGCTTTATTCAAAAAAATTTGAGTTTTGACCACAATTTTATACTCTCGAAATGCCATTGTTTTCAAATGGGGTGTACTTCCTTATTTTCATAAATAAATTAAAGTAAAGACATCTTCACTTAAGTTTGGTTTACAAAAATAAGTATTGTGATGAAACATGTTTTGCTGGCACAATGTGTAAAGACCCGGAAAATTTAATTACTTTTTGAAAATAAAAGTTGGGGTTTTGTGAGGAATGTTGAAATATGTTAATTGGCTAAGTGTGGGAGTAAAATTAGTGAGGTGGGGTCACATATTATATACACAAGTGACATTTGGGTGTGAGGTGTAATTAGGAGTTATACAAGTTAGTGTGTGGGAGAAGCTTGCAAACATTTCACTCCTCTCTCTCCTCCCACTCGACCGGTCTCTCTCTCTCCCTCTCTCAAAATTCCTCCACTGTTACACCTCAAAACTCCAACAAAATCAAATTCCTTCAAGGTTCTACCATAAAATCTTCTCCTCTACGTGATTTCAAGCTTGGGTTGTGTTGGTTTTAGCTTGGAAGGGGGTATTTCGGGTTTGGAAGCTCAACCTCTAGGGTTTTGCATTTTCTTCCCATTTGAAACTCCAATCTTGAGGTAGGGAACAATTTCTACTCTCTCTAGTTGTATGCTTGTGATTTATTGCACATATCTTGTTCTTGGCTTCAATTTCTTTGAAAATCATGTTTCCTCCAAATTATGTGGGTTTTCCCAACTTAGATTCTTTGATCTATGAGATTACTTCTTGTTGGATGAAATTGGGAGTGAAATTGACCTCCTTCCATGTTTAATTGTTGCCTAGCATCTCTAGTTTGTGCCTAAATTATCTCATTTGTGATTGGGTTAAAATTCCACACCCTAGGGGTGAAAATTTGCACTATTTACTGTTCATAGCTGCTGCTTCTGTAATTTCCAGCAGCTATCTTGCTTGACCGACCAGGTGACTAAAAATAAGACGAATAAAGACGCGTCCCAAGCGTAGGACTCTCGACCAGTGTAGCACAATAATTCCGGAAGTACCGGAGTCGAACCACATAGACGACTTGAATGCTTGACTCAAAAGTGTGAAAGTGCAGTTTGAACTGGCTCTTAGGTAACCACCCCTTGATTTTATGAATTTTATTAACTAATTACTACGCTGATTTAGTGAATGCAGATTAATAAAGAGAGCACAGCTGAGGGAACCCAGCGCCTACGACTAGTCTAACCAATATTTACTCGGGCCACAATTCCTCTTTTCTTTGATTTTAGAATAAAAGAAAGGCTTCCTAACAAATGCGCACCACCTGTCACCAGATTCCGTGCGCATTCGAATTCCGGTAATGCCTGGGTTTGTCTGTTAGAAAAGTTTCTGTTTCCTAAAATTGCTCGAAAACTGAGTTAATTCGGCCCCGAGGTACATATTGTTTAGCCTAGACGCGCGACACCTTCGCCCCGCAGCCGCACTCATGACGACTACTCACTCATGATTATAAGGATTGCAGAGATCAAATTAAAACTAAATCTAAGCATGCTTTAACAATTAAATATGAGAACAATAGAAAACGGTACCGCAAATTGCAAGGGAAAAACTGAACTTGATTGTTAATACGCAAAATCCAATCCACAAGCAGAGATTCTGAAAACCAAACTTGAATGCGAAATGCTGAATGAATAACTCCAAATCCGTAGCCGAAAACTTGAAAACACAAAACCTTAGTAAAATTCGTGGAACCCTAATCTGGGTTAAAACAAAGGTATTTATACTAACCTAGTAATCCTAATAAGAAACAAACGAAAAAACGAAACTATTCATCACGGACGATCGAAACGACAACGTTCAGTGCGCCCGTAAACCGCTCGGTAGCGCTACATGAAAATGTAGGTAGCGCTATCGCTCGCCTTAGGGCCGGCGTTGACCCTCTGCTCCCCGTTGACCCTGCTCCTCTAATGAACCGGTAGCGCTACACCTATTTTGGTGTAGCGCTCAAGAACATTCTGTTCAGTTTTGGGACCCTTTTTTGCCCAATTTGAGTGCTCCAAGGAATTGGGGTAGCGCTCCCGACGGTTTTCGACCATTTCCATGCAAAATCCGCTCGCCTCCAACTCCTGATCGACGTGCATGTACTCCCACTATCACAAAATTACACCCACAACCTCGAATTACCTGCAAAAACACGCTCAACACCCACAAATACCACGTGCACATATTAAATGGAAAACGAAGCTTAATTGCACGTCTAACATGCTCAACCACCCTAATTAGGCGCTCAAAAGCAAGCTTTTCACGCGCCTATCACTATCCCTGTCCTTTGGGTGGCATTCGGCCACCCTTTGATGTCCGTTTGGTCCCCGATTGCTCAATACTTCATATAATCAACCTTTGTCATTATTTTCACCCATGTTTTGACTCGAGGACTATGGTTTTATAGACAAATATATCATCTTACGTCACATGAAAGTTTGAAGGTTTTTAGAAAGCGTGTGGGGATGTGTGCGTAACCCTTTATCGAAAGATGTGAAGAAATGAAATGAACTTGAGAAAAATTGGAATTGTTATTGAAATTGAATGGAATGTTTTGGGAAATGAGATGTTTCAAATCAATGTCATCATTTGGTGAAATTTTTATAAAGGCACACGGAGCCTATGAAATCCGGCAAGGGCACGTAGAGCCCATGGAATCCGGCAGAGGCACGCGGAACCTATAGAATCCAACAGAGGCATGCGAAGCCTATAGAATCCGGCAGAGGCACACAGGGCCTATGGAATCCGGCAGAGGGATTTAAATCCCTAGTATTAATGAAATGATGATTTTCTTCAATGAAAGAAATGACAAATGAGATTTTTGAACTAACTTTTGTGTTTTGTCGAAACTTGATTTTAGTCTTGTGGGATGAACTTGGATGGTTTGGCGAAATAAAATGGATACTTGGGTGGTGCTTGGGTACTTAGAGAGGACTTTGAACATTTGGGTTATTGGTGGGTACTTGAAAATCACTTGGGTACTTTGAAACTTTCTAAATCCTTCCTCTATGACTTGGATACTTGGACTCGCACATGAACATCCTTTGGACATATCTTGCCTCCATGTGCATGCATCATATTCATACACCTAGCGTTAGTAGAATAGTTCTCCTACGAGCATGTGTGCTCACCCTATCATTTTCAGGTACCTAGCTTTGATCGTGCATGACTTGGATGATGAGCATACATGGCATGAAGTTATTTTATTCATCTTTTATGCATTAAACTTTCTTTTGGGGAGATGATAATGTAACTCTAATTTTTCACCATCTTTTGACTTTGGATTTGTAATAACTTATGGGATAACATTTGATTTAGTCTTTGGTGCAAGGGTGCCCGAACACTTGTTTGCAAATGGGCTAAAGATGTACCTTTTGTATGGAAACCTCTTGGAAGGATTTATGGAAATCTTTTTATCATTAGATTTATTAATTGTAAGAGATTCCTTTATTTATGTTTTATAAAAATGAGGGCGTGACAACTTGGTATCAGAGCTATAGGTTCGAAAACTTGGAGACCGTGAGGAGACTTAGAGTCTGAGGGCTTAAACCATTGCATAGTTTTCTCATGAAAATCATGTTTCTTCATTCATTGTATGCTTGTGTGTTCATAGCATTCATTCATCTACGTGACATTGCATTTATGTTCATGTAAAGTGGCGTAGTGTTGTTGACCTTTGTTGGAGGGAATTGGAGACCTGGACTTCATTGTAGTTGTTGTGGCTACACTTGTTGCTATTGTCGTCATTTTTGTTCATAGATTACCTTTTTGTAGTAAGATGCCTTCTAAACGTGATGTTAGGCGGGGTGAAACTGAAAACAAATATGGTTGTGTTTGTGCGTAGTGGTTATGCCGATGTATGAAAGTTGATGTCTGTAAATATGTAATAAAGATATCTGAGTACTAGTATGACTAGTGAATAAGGTGCTTGAAGCATCTTCCTTAGTTGAATTATATCGATTGCGTGTTTCTATCTTTACTATAGTGGTTGTTGAATGTTCTGTACAAGTGTGTGGTGGAACTTTGAGGGTATTATGACATCGTCCATAGACTAACTAGAAATCTAATTGGAAAACACGCCTGATCAACGTGATTTCTGATCAGAGTTCTGATGGGTCCATTAGATCATGAGATAGTTCCAGCAAGTGAAACTCTTTGTGTATTAAATGTGATGTATGTGTAAGTGTTACATGTGATAGGCGCGCAATGTCACAGATATAAGCGCCTAAGTAGGGCGAATTAGCGCATTAGAGGCGCGATTTATTCTATTTTCCACTTGATGCGGTGTTGTCTTTTGTTTTGGTATTGTTGTGTTTATTTTGTAGGAAACGGACCGGAGGAGCACGTAAAGTGGACACAGGACATCGGGCATGTTGGGAACCGGTGGGACCCAAGTAGGAAGCAAACAAGCTTAAAGAGCATTTTGAGTGTCCCGGATCGATAGGATTTGCCTCGTATCGATACCTAAGCGATATGGAGCTGAATGCATCTTAGATGGTATCGATAGGGGCTTTTCCCATCGATACCGGATGGCTTGAAATCGAGATGAGATTGTCTTGTCACGTGTTTGACTATTGGTGGATATAAAACTTCGCTTTTGGGACGAATTAGGGTTCGAATTTTGTTTATTCTTCTTCCAACTAGCTGGATTAATTCCTTTGGAGATTCTACTTTTGGAGACCTTTTTTCATTGAAGTTTTGTTCGAGGATTCACGTATTGTACATTTTGAGACTTTCTTTTTATTTACATTAATCTCGGTTCACGGGAGTTTGTCCGTGATCTGATCTCGAACCCTTGTTTTAATTCATATTTAAGTATTTAGCATGTGTTATTTCAGAATTTTCTTATTCGTTCAAGTTGATATGAGTGAGTAATCGCATAGGTATGGTGCTGGGTGATTGAGGAAACACGCCGTGGCTTATGTCAAATACGGGATTTGTTCTTGCTCCTATTTTCAAAATCAACAACGGAAAAATCAATTTTAGGTTATTAAAGAACTTCCGTTGGTCCATAGACTAACTAGAAATCTAATTGGAAAACACGCCTGATCAACGTGATTTCTGATCAGAGTTCTGATGGGTCCATTAGATCATGAGATAGTTCCAGCAAGTGAAACTCTTTGTGTATTAAATGTGATGTATGTGTAAGTGTTACATGCCTATAAGATGTTTGATAAAATGCCGAGGGAAAAATTTATACACGTTTCTTGTAAATTATAGGATCGCATTTAAACCGAACTTATCTTTGATGTTTTCGACTTTTTGACATGTTACGCTTGATGGTAGATTTGCTTGATTGTACTGAAGAATTTGTTGAGATTTTGGATAAATTTGTTTTTGGTCCTGGGACTTGGATTATGAGTTGGCAAGTTGATTTATTGATTTTGAGTTGTATTATTGTGTGCATGTTGGTACTTAGGAATTATAATTGGTTAAACTCGAAACCGATCGGTGTAGGGTAAGTGTCCTTAATCCTTACGATTAGTAGCCCAAGATATGGATTGTGAGTTCTTGAATGCATCTTAGGATGGTTATTGTTATTGGTTTACATCTTCTTTGGTTATTTGAGATGAGCATAAGTTTTGTTTGATGACTTATCGTGTTGAACTGTTTGGACTATTTGTGTTTGATTTTGGCTTGATATCTGAGAAGTAAAAGCTACTTGGTATTCTCTTAGAGTTCTCCTTTGGCATTGTTTAAAAAGTGACGAAAATGTATATTCTTGTTTTGTACATTTTGCTTACGATTTCTTGTCTTCGCATTTAGCATGTTTCCTTTTGAGTTTCGACTCACTCTGTATAACCTAACTTTTTTTTTTCTTTTGGCAATGAGGGGAAGTTTAGTGTTTGAGAAATATACACCATACTTTTGGGATTCAACGTCACATATATTTGCATATTTTTTTTATATATAGCAATTTAAAGTTATTATATTTATGAGATTTTGTGTTGATTGAGGAAATTGAAAACTCTTTCAGAGAGTGTAACTTATTTCGAAATATATATATACATATATCGAGCTCTCTTCTTTTGATCGAGATACGTGGATGAAGGAATTGGATTTTGCTTTTGAGGATATTTTCTTTTATAAAATGTGAATATTTCAAACTATTAATGTCTAGAGCGGACACTTATCTTGAGGGAGTTTAAGTACATAGGAAGGGGTATTTTGAGAAGTTCATTGTTATTGAGGTGGAGCGAGTTCTCGATTCATTTAACTTTCATCCTTTGTTACAACTAGAACTTTATTGGTCACTTATAAAATGCCCGGGTTTTGCTATCGGGTTGGTTATTGAGAATATTCTTTAAACCAACATTTTCTTTCAAGATGTTTGCAAGATTTTATCATGTACGAAGTCTAACAAGCTATCTAGTATTTGGATTGGACCTTGCTATGAAGATACATAATTTTCGAAATTTAAGTTGAAGATATATTTGTAACACTCACGTGCTCAGATCGTGTGATTATATGCTTATGTGCAAGTGAATAATGTGTAAGTCGACTATGAATAATATGTGTAAGTGGGCAAGGTACTTAAGTGAAATAAATTGCTTGGGTGTTGTGTATTTTCCAAAATTAGATAATAATGTTGGGTGTGTTTTGCACTATAAACCTAAGGATTTTTCATTTCCCTTGGTCTAGATTGTTCTTGTCTTAATTTGAGGTCTAAATCTTCTTTTCATCGAAAGCATTCTGGGTCCTTTTACCAGGTGTTGGTCGTGGTTATTGCATTTCCATGATGGGACTATTTTATGCCAATTGGATTCATGATATTTTAATATCAAATGGTATTTCCACTGCAATTATTGGTTACTTGTTACTGGCATTTGCCTTCTACTCTTTAACTCTAGTAGAACTATTAGCAAAAGGGGGTTTCTCATGGGACAGTTCTTGCTTCTCTCTCACTGGTGTTAGCTAGACTGTTGGGGTTTAGTGCTAGTAATTGGGACTTTGTTTTAGTTCTAGTATGGTTGATGGTGTTTATTGGAGTTAGGATTTATGGAGTCAAATTCGAGGTGTCAATTTGTTGGTGCTTCATGTGCATTTTGGAACTTCTGCTACGTTCCTGTGTGTCATATCCGATATGGTTTCGTGTTATTAAGACACATTACTTGTTCTTTGTTGTTCAGATGCAACTTATTCGGAGCTTTACCCATTTGTGATTTTGGCTTTGTATGTTTTGCTTGCTTTGACTTTGTTGCATCGTGTTGATCTCTTATCAATTCAAACATTGTTTGTACCTAGTACTTGTCTTCTATATTGAAAATTCTCTTTTGACGATAAAAAAAAAAAAAATCATATTTCCTTGACTTGTGAAGTCCATAGCTATTCAGATCCTTTGGATCTTTAAAAAACCAAATATATATTGAGTTTATCTTTTAGCCGCCTTGAGCTTTGTGTGATTCATTCTATAGGCTGCTGACATTGATATCTCTCTTGTACTCTTGAGCCTTGTCAGGGTTTTGAGCTTGGATGTTTGATTTGAAGTGCGTTCGGCCAGCACAACTTCAAGTTCAATAACTAGCTCAATTCCCACTTCCACTATTTCCTTAGTATATTGAAAGGAGCACATGCATTCTTGTTATTTTCCTTATGCGAGTTGATATCTAGCGTAGTGTCGATGGAAGAGTTGATATGGAGAATGAGGAATTATATGTAAAAGAATTTGCATTGGGGTTTTCTTGATTTTCATGCGTAAAGGTTAAGAATTTGACACTTGATAGTAGTTGTGTGTTTGGTTGACTTGAATTGATTTGAAATTGATACTGCTTAATTGTGCATGTAATGATAGATTTTGCTTTGGAAGTATTTGGCTATGTATTACCTTTTTGCGAATCATAAGAAAAACTTCATCTTTTTTTGTTATTTTGTAGTAGGGTTTGAAACGATTTATGATGTGTTTTGGTGCCTTAGTGGCTAATTAAAACTTTTTTGTGAAATTTTGTAGTGGAACATTTGTGCCTATTTATTTAATTTTAGTTTCTCTCACATTGTATGGCAAAAAATCAAATACACAAGAAAAATCAAATACTTTTGGTGAAATTTTGAAGTGGAACATTTGTGCCTATTTATTTAATTTTACTTCATCTTTTTTTTCTTTTTTAAATTTTGAAGTGTTTCTATTCTTAAATTTTCGGGCAAGGGTTGCTGAGTCGAGAACAATAAATAATAAACGCACATAGGAAAAATCAAATACATAAAATCATTCAATAAAAATTATGGGGTTTCATCCTCAATCCTAGTTCAAAAGTTTAGCCTAACATAGATAAAAGTAATGCCTCACAAAAATCTCATTTGCTCATCTTGTTCTCTAGCCGTGAACTCCAATGTCGTACGTCGAGATGGTGCAGCCGTACTTGTCCTTCTTTTCCATCGTGATATTCCCCTTGGCTGTAACCCTACTACCTTTATATAATGTCAATGCCCAGCCAAGAATATTCCCTTGTTGAAGAAGGATTTTCCCATATTAAACGCTTTCCTATTTGATTATACCCCAAATCTTTCTGGCAAGTGCAATAATTTCTGTGTGTCCAAATCTTCTACTGTACATCCAGCCAATTATTGGTTATCACCTCATTATGTATGGTCCAAGGGTTGCACCAATTTCTTCTCTAGTAAATGAAAATTAATGCCGTGCTTGTAAAATACCCTTGGACCAACCAATTAAATTGTTACGATCGGTCACGCATTAATAACCACCAGCTAACAACGCGACTCGGATTCAACGCCAGAAATATTTTTATTATCATATTATCCTGCAAATTAAAAATTCAAAGTAAATTACCAAAAAGATAATAATAATGCGTAATTAAGCACAATAAAGGACTAATAATGCGCGATATATGGACTGCTACGTGTTAATATTTTGGGCTCATCATCTTTATTTAATTTTTTTGTGCATTTGTTAGTTTTGCATCTTTTTTTTTTGGTAGATTATTAATTTGTCTTTACGAGAAGAAATCTGAAAATTAAAATGATATGCTTAACCAATTTTTTTTTGAATAAAGATAAAAATGTCCAATAATCCACTATTTTTTTTCTTTATTCAAAAATTTTCAATTTCTAACATAATTTTTTATTTTTATATTCCTCATGTCGAGACGAACCAATTTATTTTACAATAACACCCCTAGTAGGGCTGCCCAGCGGATCGCCCAATCCGCTCAAATCGATCCGTCCATGAATCCACCCGAGGTATGTTACGGATGGATGCAAATCCTAATATTTTTATTTTGGCCGATGCGGTTCGGTTCGGGTTCAATCCGCTTTTAAGCCTTCTTTGATCTATTAAATCCACCCGATCCACTCAATCTGCAACCGAACCGACCTGTCCGTATATCACTCACAGACGGGTTGCGGATGCACCAAACAACAATCCGCCATGAGCGGATCGGATTGAGAACCGAGCTGATCCATCCAGAACTGATCCGTGGACAGCCCTAACCCCTAGTAATGCATAATCCTGATGCAATTTTTTTTAAAAATGTACTCTCTCCATCCCATACAATTAGTCTCCATTCTATTTTGGGATGTTCTAAAATATTAGTCCTATTTTATGCAAATATGTTTGAATTTCTAAAATTAACCTACAAAATTAACCTTCAAAATTAATTTAAAATAAATTTAGGCAAATGATTTTCACACTCATTTTGATATATGAACCCCTTTAGTTTTTTAGTGAAATTTTTTTTGTGTAAAAATTTCACTTAAAGACAAAAAAGAGAGTACATATATCACAATAGATGGTGTGAAAATAATTTTCTAAATTTATGATTTGGCAAAAGAGGAACAAACTGTTTTTTCGTTTTTTCATTGTCTTTATTCAAAAAAAATTTGCATTTTTTAGTTTTGAGTAAGTTTTCGTGGTTTATGGATTCGTCACGACGAGACGAATCTAAAAAGTATAAAATTATGGTCGAAACTATTTTTTTTAAATAAAACCAAAATTAAACCAATAAACTGGTTTATTTCGGTTTATTTTCGGCTTTATTCAACAAAATATTAGTTTGGACAATAATTTTATACTTTTTTGATACGTCTTCTCGAGACAAATCTATAAATCACGAAAATTTAACGCAAAACTAGCACATGCAAATTTTTTTGAATAAAAACAAAACAAAAAAAAAATCAAAAAATCAGACCTGCATTCTTTTTGCCAAAGCACCTATTATCGTGATTCTCTCTCTCTCTCTCAGAGTCTCAGTCCGTATCATCAAGTCGTTATCAAAGGGACAAGTGTTTTGCCGGGTTGGGCCGTCTGTCCGCTCCCCATTGCTGTCCATTATGACATGCATGTAGGCCCATGTGACACACATAATGGTGATGTGTACATTATTTGCATACAGATACAGGTGTGGAGTGATTATTCAATGTTCTGAGAGCATAGATTTGGGATCACTGTATTATTAAATATTCTTATTTTTATGTGATTCATGACTAACTATATGAATATATGGTGCATGATTAATTTGGAACACAGGTGATCGCGCGTCTAGATACTGAATAATTATTCGTGTATTTTTTTTTGTCAATCGATAGAACAAAACAATTACTACATTGCATATGAAACACAAAATACAAACTTGAAACACTACATCAATTATTCGTGTATCTGTGTGCACGCATTTTGAAAATGTGTATTTTTGTTCATATGATGGGATATATAATGGCGATCGGGGCCCCTCATAGAAATAGTATGAAGATTTGTCAATCGATGAACCAATCAATTACATCGCATACGAAGTATAAAGTACAAATTTGAAACACTGTATATGTGTGCACACATTTTGATGAATGTGTATTTTTGTCCATATGATGGGATATCGGTGACTGGGGCCCTCATAAAAATGGTATGAAAGACCAGTTTTCACCTTCCCCTGTGATATGTTACACGTAAAAGTCCTATACGCGCCCAAGCAATGCATTCCCTACGCTCGCTGGAGTATGTGTAAATAGAAGTACAAACGAGCCGAACCGAGCTTTGTAGTGTTTGAGCTCGGCTAGTTAAATAAACTAACCAAAAAATTGATCTCGAGTTTGGTTCGGTCTTAAACGAGCCGAGCCCTTAACGAGTCGAGCTAGAGTAATTTACTTAACGAGCCTTCTTAAACGAGCCGAGCCTATATAATCGAGCCCAGCTTTAGCGAACTTGTTAACTAAACGATCCTGAAAATCAAGCTCGAGCTCGGCTCGATTACTTAACAAGCCGAGCCTTAAGCTGCTCAAGCAGTTCGGTTCGTTTGAAGCCCTAGGTGTAAACGAAATGAAACATGAGTTGCATCATCCATCGTATTTTTTTTCCGTCTTTCCAATTGAAAATGAGTTGTCTCATGATCTTCAGAACAAGACTTTTCGTTTATTGATTTGAATTACGTGTTTGCTTTCAATTCACACTCTCATAAATTTGAAAAAGTAAAAAGTAATTTTAAAAATATACTACTAATACTTTCCAATCTCAATCTAGTCTTCGTCACTCAATCACATTCAACCTTTGTATTATTTTTAGGGCATTCTTATCGGACACATTAAAAAAAATATCAAATTTAACCTCAAAAATACCTTTTATAATTTAGCAAATCACTTTTCAAAAAACTCACAAAATCAGACTCTCTATTCTAACTTCACTATATTAAACTATTATTTCTTTTTACTCCTACTCCCCAAAAGTAATAATAAAAAAAGTGAACAGTGCGTGAATAGTGCATGAACTGTACATGAACGGAGCATTTGGTGCATGAACAGTGCTACACCAAATTTGTTCAGTTACTGTAGAAAAGTTAAACAATCAACAAATTGGTGAGGCATTTGATGAGCCTGATTTTTTGAGAGTTTGTTCTCTACTTTAACTTAAAAGCTAATTTGTTAAGCCACATATTGATGCTCTTATACAAGGCCAAGGTAAAACATCCCTAAAAATTGGGGTTGCACATGCATTTTGATCCATAAAAATTCATAAACCACCACAATAATTCGTAATTGGACAAAAAAGATATTGTATGTTGATTCGCAAAAATTCATAAATAACACCGTAAAAATTCATAAATTCTTAAAGGGTATACAGTACACCAAAAACGTAAAATTAGCCAAAAAAACAAAAAAAACCATTACTATTTGGTGGTTGTACTGTCCTGGCAAGATAAATTTACTTGCGTCTGGAGTATAATTTTCTTTTCGATTCACAGAGTCAAATATTTCCCATGGTGAGAGAAAATTCTAATGACCTCAAAATTAGATTAGGTCGTCAGTGAGAAATGCAGGTATGATTCTTTCGCTGCAATTCCATTATGTTAAAGCGAGTAAGTTACAGTGCAAAGAATTCACCACCTCGGTTACTTCTCAAACATCTTAATCTTTTGCCAAGTTGATTCCAAAAATTATTCTTATCAATAACATGAAAATAGTATTACTATTTCTGCTTGCTGAAGAGGACAAAAAAAAAAAGAGAACGAACTTGTCCAAAGTCTTACCTTGTCCAAAGTCTTACCTTCCTCTAAAAAAAAGAAGAGAACGAACTTGTCCAAAGTCTTACCTTCCTCTTCAGCAAGCAAAAATAGTAATACTATTTTCATGTTATCGTCGATGAAAGCAATAAAAAAAACTTCAACTCTCACACTTCGGAGCCCGTTCTAATGCCATTGGCTCAAGGATAGTTTTGTCTTTATTCTTTATTCTTTTTCTTTTTTTTGAGAAAAAGTATATTTCTCAAAATAATTAGGTGAAAGTCATAATTTTATTCAATTCCGATTTCTCTGGTCGAGATGAACCTATAATCACCAAAAGTTTGACGTTAAAACTAACAAACTCAAAAAAAAGAAAGAAAAGAATATAGATAAAATCAAAAAATCATTAAGCCAATTCATGAGCTAGAACGGGTCAACATGGATTACGTTCATTAGTTCAATGATTCTTTCAACCTACGAAAAGATCAGTTGAACTCTCACAACGACAATCAGTTGTCTATCCTTCTCATTTCCTAAATGAGATGAACATGCTCCCACCACGCCAATACAAGTATTAGAGGCAGCTGTCCATAGTGCTTAGGGTGGTCAGTTGAACACCTTAAAACCCCCTAAATTCTACCACAGCCTGCAGACTTGACTTTAGACGAAATATATGCGATAAATTAAGGGGGTGTTCCACTAACCCAGTTTTTGGTTTTTCACGATTTTTATGCGATGTGTTGTGAGAGAATGACTTGTCTCGGTGTTTTGAAAAAATAATTTTTTGTTAGTGGAACACCCCCTAAATAGCCACAAGAACGAACGCTAGATTTTTCAGAAGATTTTAGAAATTCAGTTGCTAAAAATTATCATGATTTTAGCAAATGAGTTCAGAAGGTGCTAAAATTATGGTATTTCAAATCATAAAATTAAGTGATTTCGTGTATTATTTTAAAATTTTTTTACACCGAATTAAAGTACACGAGGAGTACTTTAATTTGGTGCGAAAAAATCAAAAAACGATACACGGAACTACTTCATTTTTTGATTTTAAAAAAATTGATTTTAGCACCTGGTGAACTAATTTGTTAAAATCATGGTTGATTTTAGCAACTGGGTACTAACCAGTACATAAATAAAAAAGAGTCCAAAGAATAGGTTTAATTTTTTCCCCCCCTCATACAAACTAAACTTTTTCAGCCGATTAAAAGGGCCAATTGGCATATATTAACACATTGAGTAAGAAATTATCTGGAACGGAAATTAACAAATGTTATTCTTAAAACCATGTACATTCAAAACCGATTAGCAAGATCAGACACAAAGTCAGTAGAGTTTTTTCTTTTATATTTGCAAAACCGATTAGCGAATATTACTATCAATTAACGAAAACCCTTCCACTGAACCAGATTAACATTAGCATTTTGGTTTCACAACAAGACTACTGTTTATTTGGCAATAATTTGTTTTCCAAAAACATATTTTGTCTGAATATTGTCGGAAAACATTTCGAAACAGACAACAACACGAACAAGATGAATTGTTCGAAAAACTAATCAACGATACAGAATCTAAATTGAAATAAGAAACAGAAACTGTAAAGAATATAAGAAATCAAACCAAGGCTTGTGTATCACTCAGTGCCATTAAGACAAATTCGTCGTTTCACCGGAGGTGCTGGAGGAATCGCCGGCGTACGTCTGGCAATTAAGGTAGCTCGGTGATATCTCATTCTCAGAAGCACCGTCTCGACCGCCCTTCGAACCGATTGAGTTCGTACTCTCTCTCTCTGAAATGAACAGAATCGAAGGAATATTTTTGCGATATTTTCCGAGTGTATCGAATGCTGGAAGTGGAGTGTCGAGTGCAAGACTTATAGCCGCAAGAATGAACCTTCAGGCTTCAGCTTTTGCTACGGAAACCAATACACTCAATAATAATCGGCAGACTTCTATCTGCTGTATGCAATGGCGATCGGGGCCCCTCATAGAAATAGTATGAAGATTAGTGGGATTCTTTGCATTTTTTTTGTTCATATGATGGGATATATAATGGCGATCGGGGCCCCTCATAGAAATAGTATGAAGATTTGTCAATCGATGAACCAATCAATTACATCGCATACGAAGTATAAAGCGCAAATTTGAAACACTGTATATGTGTGCACACATTTTGATGAATGTGTATTTTTGTCCATATGATGGGATAGCGGTGACTGGGGCCCTCATAAAAATGGTATGAAAGACCAGTTTTCACCTTCCCCTGTGATATGTTACACGTAAAAGTCCTATACGCGCCCAAGCAATGCATTCCCTACGCTCGCTGGAGTAGGTGTAAATAGAAGTACAAACGAGCCGAATTGCCAGAATTTGTTTGGTACTTAGTTAAATAAACTAACCAAAAATTGATCTCGAGTTTGGTTCGGTCTTAAAAGAGCCCTTTTAACGAATCGAGCTGAGTAATTTACTTAACGCTCTTCTTAAACGAAATGGCCTTATATAATCGAGCCGAGCTTTAGCGAACCAGTTAACTAAACGATCCTAAAAATCAAGCTCGAGCTCGGCCCGATTACTTAACAAGCCGAGCCTTAAGTTGCTCAAGCAGTTCGGTTCGTTTGAAGCCCTAGGTGTAAACGAAATGAAACATGAGTTGCATCATCCATCGAATTTTTTTTCCGTCTTTCCAATTGAAAATGAGTCGTCTCATGATCTTCAGAACAAGGCTTTTCGTTTATTGATTTGAATTACGTGTTTGCTTTCAATTCACACTCTCATAAATTTGAAAAAGTAAAAAGTAATTTTAAAAAAATACTACTAAATACTTTCCAATCTCAATCTAGTCTTCGTCACTCAATCACATTCAACATTTGTATTAATTTTAGGGCATCCTTATCGGACACATTAAAAAAAATATCAAATTTAATCTCAAAAATACCTTTTATAATTTAGCAAATCACTTTTCAAAAAACTCACAAAATCAGACTCTCTATTCTAACTTCACTATATTAAACTATTATTTCTTTCTACTCCTACTCCCCAAAAGTAATAATAAAAAAAGTGAACAGTGCGTGAATAGTGCATGAACTGTACATGAACGGAGCATTTGGTGCATGAACAGTCATGCACCAAATTTGTTCAGTTACTGTAGAAAAGTTAAACAATCAACAAATTAGTGAGGCATTTGGTGAGCCTGATTTTTTGAGAGTTTGCTTTCTACTTTAACTTAAAAGCTAATTTATTAAGCCACATATTGATGCTCTTTAGACAAGGCCAAGGTAAAACATCCCTAAAAATTGGGGTGCACATGCATTTTGATCCATAAAAATTCATAAACCACCACAATAATTCGTAATTGGACAAAAAAGATATTGTATGTTGATTCGCAAAAATTCATAAATAACATCGTAAAAATTCATAAATTCTTAAAGGGTATACAGTACACCAAAAACGTAAAATTAGCCAAAAAAAAAACCATTACTATTTGGTGGCAAGATAAATTTACTTGCGTCTGGAGTATAATTTTCTTTTCGATTCACATAGAGTCAAATATTTCCCAGGGTGAGTGAAAATTCTAACGACCTCAAAATTAGATTAGGTCGTCAGTGAGAAATGCAGGTATGATTCTTTCGCTGCAATTCCATTATGTTAAAGCGTGTAAGTTTACAGTGCACAGAATTCGCCACCTCGGTTACTTCTCAAACAACTTAATCTTTTGCTAAGTTGATTCCAAAAATTATTCTTATCAATAACATGAAAATAGGTATTACTATTTTTGCTTGCTGAAGAGAACGAACTTGTCCAAAGTCTTACCTTCCTCTTCAGCAAGCAAAAATAGTAATACCATTTTCATGTTATCGTCGATGAAAGCAATAAAAAAACTTCAAATCTCACACTTCAGAGTCCGTTCTAATGCCATTGGCCCAAGGATAGTTTTAGTTTTGTCTTTATTCTTTCTTTCTTTTTGAGAAAAAGTATATTTCTCAAAATAATTAGGTGAAAGTCATAATTTTACTCAATTCCGATTTCTCTCGTCGAGATGAACCTATAATCACCAAAAGTTTGACGTTAAAACTAACAAACTCAAAAAAAATAAAAATGAATATAGATAAAATCAAAAAATCATTAAGCCAATTCATAAGCTAGAACGGGTCAACATGCTCCCACCACGCCAATGATTCTTTCAACCTACGAAAAGATCAGTTGAACTCTCACAACGACAATCACAGTTGTCTATCCTTCTCATTTCCTAAATGAGATGAACATGCTCCCACCACGCCAATACAAGTATTAGAGGCAGCTGTCCACAGTGGCGTAGCCAGGATTTCATGTGAGTGAGGGCACAATGGCATAATATTTTAAAACACTTCTAAACATAAGCAGAAAAAAAAAAACTAAATATTTGTTGGTGCTTTTATTTACAATTGACCTCGACAAGTTTTAATTTTTCATTTGGTAATTGTTTCATTACTAATCCTATAAAAACATATTACTTTGTGTATATTGTCAGCGCTAGCTTAAAGACTCTACCTTAAGTTCATTTTTTTGAAGAAATTATAGAATTATGATAACTAGCTTAACTATTAGACAAAAAATTGAAAAAAAATCTTATGATAAAAAATTAAATTAATTATAGTAACGATCCTTAAGATTTTTTTCAATTTTTTATTTTAAAATTAGTAAAACAGTGATCAATAAATTTACTCATTTTCTTGTCCCATTTGGAAATAAAAGGAAAAAGAAAAGCATAATAGAAGGAAAGAAAAAAAACATGATAACGATCACTGCCAGGACTCAAACCCTACCATTCAAGGAGGAAGGCCAGCGCTTGGCCAACTAGACCAAGCATTTCTATTGTCAGAAAGCAGATAATTTTATTATGTATAGTAAACTTTAAAACGGGCTGCAAAAAAAAAAAAAAAAAAAACTGGGGGTAAAAATCCAGTGTGGGCACGTGCCCACCCTGGTCCTGCACTGGCTGTCCATACTGCTTAGGGTGGTCAGTTGAACACCTTAAAACCCCCTAAATTCTACGACACCTGCAGACTTGACTTTAGACGAAAAATATGTGATATTTTAAATAGCCACAAGAACGAACATCAGATTTTTCAGAATAAATCTCTAGGCATAGTTTTTTAAAAGATTTTAGCAATTCAGTTGCTAAAAATTATTATGATTTTAGCAAATGAGTTCAGAAGGTGCTAAAATCATGGTATTTCAAATCATAAAATTAAGTGGTTTCGTGTATTATTTTTTGAATTTTTTTACACCGAATTAAAGTACACGATGAGTGCTTTAATTTGGTGCGAAAAAAATAGAAAAATGATACACATAACTTCATTTTTTGATTTAAAAAAATTGATTTTAGCACCTGGTGAACTCATTTGCTAAAATCGTGGTTAATTTTAGCAACTTAGTTGCTAAATTTTTTTGGAAAATTAGGCCTTAATTTCAAATAAAAAAAATAAGTGTTTCTGTGTATTATTTTTTAATTTTTTCACACCGAATTAAAGTATACAAGGAGAACTTTAATTTGGTGCGAAAATAATCGAAAAACGATACACGGAACCACTTCATTTTTTTTGATTTCAAAACCATGATTTTAGCACCTGCTGAACTCATTTGCTAAAATCATGGTTGATTTTAGCAATTGGGTTAATTTTTTTTTGGAAAACTAGGCCTATGGAAACCAGTACATAAATAAAAAAGAGTCCAAAGAATAGGTTTAATTTTTTCCCCCCTTATACAAACTAAACTTTTCCAGCCGATTAAAAGGGCCAATTGGCATATGTTAACACATTGAGTAAGAAATTATCTGGAACGGAAATTAACAAATGTTATTCTTAAAACCGATTAGCAAGATCAGACACAAAGTCAGTAGAGTTTTTTCATTTATATTTGCAAAACCGATTAGCGAATATTACTATCAATTAACGAAAACCCCACTGAACAAACAAGGTCAAGGGAATAAGCACAATAAGACTACTGTTTATTTGGCAATAATTTGTTTTCCAAAAACATAAAGATTTGTGTATCACTTAGTGCCCTTAAGACAAATTCGTCGTTTCACCGGAGGTGCTGGAGGAATCGCCGGTGATATCTCAGTCTCAGAAGCACCGTCTCGACCGCCCTTCGAACCGATTGAGTTCGTACTCTCTCTCTGAAATGAACAGAATCGAAGGAATATTTTTGCGATATTTTCCGAGTGTATCGAATGCTGGAAGTGGAGTGTCGAGTGCAAGACTTATAGCCGCAAGAATGAACCTTCAGGCTTCAGCTTTTGCTACGGAAACCAATACACTCAATAATAACCGGCAGACTTCTATCTGCTGCATTCAACACAATATTGAAGCGCAAAAACGGGTTGCAAATCTATTAGAGTCTTCGTCTTCGACTCTCAAAGCCCAAATTCAATTCCAAAACTAATGCAAAGCAGACTCCCGACGTCCGAGCACATGCTGCGGAACCACAAATCCTAAGTCTCGGCCCTGGCTTTGTCTAGGTGTTCGACGAGGGCAAGCGCGCGCGCGTCCGTTGGCTTTTCTAATTTCTGTAATGAGACAAATTAATCTCATTCATATTTAAAATGGATTTTGTTCATAGTTGGGCTTTGGCTCATAGAAAACAAGAAAATATTAATTAACTTATACTAAGTTGTGGTAAACGGCAGATTTAGTGGGAAAAAAATAACAGAATATTCGTATGCATGGTTATGTTATAGTATATATCTTTTTGGTTAATATATATGACATGCGTGAAGAGAAAAGAAAGAATCTAAAAGGGAAAAAATATTATTTTGTTGTAGAAAAAATATTATTTTGTTGAAGAATGATTATTTAAGCTGCCCTATAATTTTACTGAAAATGTAGAAAAGAATCCATCACAAGAAACGTCAATTGGAGTATTAATTTTGATCAGAAACCAAAAATAATTTAAGTTAAAATACTAAAATAGCATTACTTTTTATTTTTTGATAGGCATAAGAATTGGAACAAGGTCTTTACCTCAGGTCCCAAAATTAGTCGCCGCCGTGTGAGCAACTTGACTCGGACATTTAATTATTAAAAAACCAGAAATGAAAGAATAGCGACAAGCCTGTTTCAGTCATAAGATTCATAACTTTGCTGACATCTTCCTTACGCATGAGGAACTTGAGTACGGCAGTTTCACTTCAACTTTAGGTGAAAAGTGTCAAATCTTTTACCCTCAACTCTCTCTTACCTCGAAGGTCGCGCAACAACGTGTCCGGCCAGCTCGCTTACTCGCTACGCATGTTTTGACTTTTTTTGTTTCTCACCCAGACACCGGTGATGGAGTTGCTGTTCAGCCATCTAGTTCATGTTGTGATGTTTAGCTTAGTTGTTTGTCTTATTTTGGAACATGTTGTATGCTTGATTTATCTAATGAAGCTTCTTTCTATTTCTAAAAAACAAAACTATCTGATCTCTACTTACCAAATAGGAGTACAGGAAATTTCAGTTGATCATTGTGATACAATTGACATAAAATTTCATGGAAAATTCTAAAATCAGTCTAATGGGTTGTTGTTAACGTATAAAAATGTATTAAAATATATAGATAGTGTATAAAAATATGTAAAATGAAGAATCTGAAGTGTTTTTCTTTTGTTTCTCCTTACCTTGTACTCGTTTTGTTCTTTATTTTCCACTAATCCTTTTGTGTTTTCTTTTTTCTCATCTCTTTTTGTCTTTCTCTCCAGCCAAAGGGCACTAATAGGTTGGTAGCCTACCCTATTTCGTCCCTTTTGGGACCTGACACATCACCTTTCACCCATGTCTAATCAGACAAATATATTTATAATCTTTTTGGTTTAAGCAGTTCTAATGCTCAATAGCGGTGACTGCACACAACATACCTAAATATATTTATACGCGAGAGGGGGTGTTAGAGAGTAGTCACACGACAAACCTAGATATATTTATACGCGAGAGGGGGTGTTAGAGAGTAGTCACACGATTAGATATATTTATACGCGAGAGGGGGTGTTAGAGAGTAGTCACACGACAAACCTAGATATATTTATACGCGAGAGGGGGTGTTAGAGAGTAGTCACACGACAAACCTAGATATATTTATACGCGAGTGGGGGTGTTAGAGAGTAGTCACACGTTACTTAAATATAGAATAGGAGAACACTTAATAACATGAAGGGGCTTTTCTATCTATTCCCAACTAATTTTGGATTGGATATCAATTACCAAAATGAATACATCGAGAGAGAAAGAGAAATGACACATCAAAAGGCGGCTCCAGAATTTAGTCTAGCAGTGATAGAATTGTGCGTAAAATTATTGTAATGCAAAACTCTATACAAATTAAAGTGTCATTTAGTTAAAAAATTGCTGCAGCCGATCTGTTAAAGTATCACTAATCTACGAGTCTCCAAAATATCTTTTCGAGATTTAAAGTAATACTTTTTTCATTAAAAAAGTACGTTTGGAGTTTATTACTATTCATACAAACTCCAACCGCAAATCTTCATTTCCATCTCTACATTCAAAAGGAACTCATAAATTTAAAATTAGACAAAAAAATAAAATTATTTGAAATTTAAGTGGATTTTTATATGCTTTGGCTTCCCACGAATAACTCAGTGCAGTAATAGTAAAACAAAACAAATTATACTCCTTCTGTCCCACAAAACAATTCCAACTTTTTAATTAGGGGATATCTCCTTTTAAACTGAGCAATTTTTTCATTTCTATCCCTTGAATCTCACCTAGAAAGCCTTATTATTTTATTTATGAAGGTTAATTTTGGAAATGCATACACTTTTTTACTTGACTTTTTCAGATACAGCTTATATTTTGGGACATTGCAAAATTAAATAGAGAACCAACTTTATTGGACGGAGGAAATATCTAAAAACAATTCAGAATTTAATATCTAAAACCAATTCAGAATCCAACGTAATGGCGCCCCACAATGCCTAAAATTGTGGCCCTTATCAAATCGAAATATAGATAAACACCTGAAATAGCTCCTATATCCATATTAAATAATTATGTGCTGAAAAAAGAACGAAAAAAAAATGAAATAATTTTTTTTTTCACGGTTCTGTTTCTTTTCTCAATGCAACCTTTATCGAGTTTTATCTAATAATTTTTTTTTCAGATAAAAATGAAAAAAAAACGATATCAATAAGTACTGTAGAGCACAACAATCCCACGTTGATAGTTTACTTCCTTTTGTAATTGTACAATTTACAAGATCAATCAAAACTGGATTTTGCAAAATGTAAGTTTAAGTCTTTTTTCAATACAAAGATTTCGATTACCCATTTTTTATAGACAAAATTTTCAAAATTAAACAAAAAATAATTCAAAAAGAAATAGAGACAATTTTTTAAGATGGCCCTTTTTTCCGACAATGCAGAAACTTGGTAATTTAAATAAAGATTTCAAAAGAGTATCTCGAATCAAGCTCTATTTCAAAATAATAGAGATTATTGGATCTTTATTTTGAGAGACCCATCTTCAAATTTGACTGACACAACTCTAAAATAGAGTTGAATCCATACAATTTGGTTCACATTTTTTGTGTCCTATATTTTGTTTGAAGAGAAAAAAAGGAACCATTTAGTAATTTTGCGAATACGTTACAAAGATCAAAAAGATCGGAGGTAGAATATATGGCATCACAAGGAAAGCATCTCAATTATATATATTGGCACCTTAACACTAACGACAATCATATGTCACCTTGAACCCCTAGAGAATAACTTACCTAATCACATTTGTCATTAGGTAAGTAATAAAAGATGATTTAAATTGGAGTAATAAAGAATATTGCTTTTTAACTACTTTAGTTTAATAAATAAACTTTGCTGGGAAATCAATTGCTGCCAAATTCTAATTGTTGGAAAAATTATGGCAAATACATAGAATTCCAAAAAATAATATCCATTAACGAAATACAAAACTACAAATACAAATTTAATTGCAGAATAAATTAGTGAGAAATACAGACAGAATTGGAGTATTCGAGAACCGAGTCCCGTGTAACCACGGTCTCCTTAAAACAGATTCCTCGCCTACCGAGGGTGTTGTAGATTGAAACCGACGTCGGTCTCCCAGGATAAAACGGCTGGACCACGAACCACGGAACACCTCCGAGGAGCGCCTTGGCGAATTGAACTTTGCCTGTCTTTCTCTCACAAATCAGAACCCTCTATATGAAAGTGCACCGTGTATCCAAGTGTTTCGTTACTCTTTGCAGCTGCACGACTAATATAGCTCTAGAGAGAGCTCTATAATTGTCGGTGGGAGTAAAGCGCCATGCTTTTCTCCATACTTGCCAGAGAATGGGTGACAATAAGTTTGCCTGACAAAATAGGGATAACACCCCTATCCAACTACTGAATTCATTCATTGAAGGAAGGTAAAACTTCCAACACTTATGTCAACTCGATCGTGGTGCGAATTTCTGGGTGATTAATTGCTATCTCTGTGATTCAATTGGTTAGCTTTGTTGTTTTCCATTTTGGCTTGTGGTGACCTATGATTGTGGTTTGGAGGAGTTCCAACCTAGTTGGGATGTCTCATTTGCGTTGTGATGTCGTTGCCCCACTTTTTCTTTTTAATCTTTGAAATCTGTTTTCGAAGATTAATAATTTTTTTTTTTGACATTACGAAAAGAAAAGAAAAAAATAGGTCACGACAAGGCGCCATGATCAAAATCTTACGTTAGCCTTACTCACGCTCCCACTGCGTGTTTAATTAGTAGCATCGCGAGAGACACGTGGTTTGGACGCGCTATGAGCTGAGCGGTCGATCTATGTTCTCCCATTAATCCTTACTTCGGGGATTGTGTCGGAAAGGATAAGAAAGAAAGAAAGGAAGTGAGAAAGGAAGAGCGAAGACAAAAGAAGGAAACAGCCTTAAACTTAACAAAAATACGGATTAGGAAAAAACGGGAAAAACTGTCCGATGTTTCCAGATTCCGCAAAATGGATCCCAGAAAGAGGAAGTAGGGGAGGGAAATTATTTCAGGGAGTCTAATTTTTAAATTTTTGACAAATTATTTCAGGGAATCTAATTTTTATTTTTTTGACTTGTTTGCCATTTAAATTATGCTCGGAATGTATTTTGAATTTGAATAAGGGGGGTGTTCCACTAACAAGAAACTGTTTTTTTGCAAAAACCGAAACAAGCCATTCTCTCACAATACATAACATAAAAATTGTGAAAAATCAGTTTTTTCAAAAAACCACCTTAGTGGAACACTCCCTTAGGAGTGCTTGAATAAAATGTGCAGAATATATATGTTTTGCGATAGGAATAGTATTTACGAGATATGTACATAATATATTTTGTAGATTATTTTGTTAACCAAAATTGTCAAAGTAAAAATGCAAGTCAAAAAGCTCCTCTAAAAAATCGAAAAATGATAAATGAAACCACTTCATTTTTTGATTTGAAATATGGTGATTTTAGCAACTGGGTGCTAAAATCTTTTGGAAAACTTTAGTAGATGAACACCCAAAAGTTAAAAATGAGAAATAAAAAATGCAAAAAACCATTAGAAAAACACCCCTTCTCATGCCCTTGGCAGTTGCCCGCACCGCTGTGTGATGTCCCTTTTTTTTTTGATGTTCCGTATCCCTTTTTCGGTACATATTCTGCTGGAATTTAAGACAAAGTGTTTGAATTCATCATAACATATGTGCCTACTAGTTTTTCTATAATTATATTCATACTCTTTTCGTTCCAAAATGATTGTTTGGTTTGCTAAACAATAAATTAAAAATAATATTAGTGTACAAAAGTTTAAAATTTTTTAAGAATTAAAAGAGCTCATTACTATGTAGGAGTAATTGCTAAAAAAATATTTAATTTTTTTTTTGCAACTGTTAATGCCAAAACTCCAATGCACAAAAGGCATGTTACGCATATACATTGCACATAAGTACAAACATTTTATGCATTGGAATTTTGGCGCAATCAAAAAGCAGTTTTGGCATTATCACTACCTTTTTTTTTAAAAAAAATACATTATTTTTAACTTTCGTTTTGCAAGCCAGACTATGCCCTCCGCCCCAATTTAAATGTCCCCCACGGAAGACCGGACTAGTTTGACTTTAAAAAATAAAATAATTTAAAATTTTTGAAAAAACAATTTAGAAATATATTTTCTTTTAAAGTCAAAATGGCACGACTTTACGTATGAGACATTTAAAATGGGACGGAGGGAGTATTATTTTTAGAAAGGGCCAGTTTTCTATAAATACCATACAAAAGAGATTTGTACTTTCTCTATCTTCTTTGGAAAAAAGGGTCTTCAAGCATCAAGTAATAGTGTTTCAGCGGCACTAAATAATCTCTCGTTAAAGAGGGAAAATATTTATTTAAGGCCTTGTTTGATTTTTTTGTTCATTTATTTATTCAGGAAAATAAAATTACACATGTTTTTTTTTGTTTTACATCCTTTAGATCCTTTTTCTTATCCTTATTCTTAATTCATTTCTCACATATGAAGAGAATTTTAATTTCCGTGCGAATATTGGAAAAATAAAAGTGCAAAAAGATAAAAAAAAAATAATTGAATTGCTTTACACAAGTGGCCGTTAAAATAATTCAAAAATCATTTCTCTTTTATTTATTCCAGGGAAACGAATAATCAGCAACCAATTGAAATAATTGAATTGCTTTCTCACTTTTGTGCATTTATTAGTTCTTGAAAGAGTTAATATACGATGGAGTATGAGAATACGATGGAGTATGAGACACACTTTGTGCAGAAAAATTTCAATCTTTTGGTTGTCTTTTTGAGTTTTCGTTAGATATTTACCAAGTTTATTAATTATCGATCTTCGATCGAGAACAAAATCTAAAAATTATGATAAGTAAAAAAGTTTTCAAAGAGGAAAAATGTTCTCTCTGGTACGTTCTATCTATTTTTTTCTAAAAAAATTTGGTCTTTATATTTATATAGTTTTTATTTTTCTTGTAAACTAATTTATTTTATGTTCAAAAAAATCTAAAAAAGTTTTTAATATCAACTATATTTTTCAGAATACTAATTGATTTGTGGTGAATTTCTGCTTAAATTAGTATTAGTTGTCTTTTGGGTCGTCGTTGTTTTCTTTGTAGTAGATTTGAATTTTATTTTTCTACATTAATTGTTTGTACCCAAAAAGTGAGACAAATTTAAAAGAAAAACTGAAGAAAAAAAATAATTGAAATTTTTGTTTAGTTACGTAAAAAACAATTTCGCTCAAGAAGAATTTTTTTTCGTAATATTGTACTATTTTTCATGTTCGGTTTTTGATTTTATATTTGTTTAGTTACTCTCGTAGGGTAAATAATTACTAGCTAGGTTTGTGGAGAGTTTTCCGTTGTAAGTCAATTGACTTTTATCACTTTTTTGAATTTTTTCTTTGTTCAATTTTTTTGCACATTTGTTAGTTTTGTGTCAAATTTTTGCGGATTGTTAATTCGCCTCGACGAGATCTTCTAATAGTGCTAATTGTTAATCCTTTTCCGAAAACATTGGATTTATGTCATAATTTTTTATTTTTCTGATTCCTCTCATCTAGGAGAACCAATAAGTCACAAAAGTTTAATGCAAACTAAAGAAACTCAATTTTTGTGAGTAAAGACAAAATTTAAAAGTGACTTTAGCACCGTCACTTATTTTATTAGCCCAAAACAAATGACTTTAAAACTAAAAAATGCAAAAGGCATACTTAACATTTTAGGCCAAAATATAGCCGGAAAACTAACAAAATTAACATTATGGTCAAAACTCAATTTTTTTTTAATAAAGTCAAAATTAAACCAATAAACTGGTTTATTTTGGTTTATTTTCGGTTTTATTCAAAAAAACTATCACTTTTGACCACAATTTTATACTCTTTGGATTCGTCTCGACGAGAGCAAGCCAGAAACCACAATATCTTGACGCAAAACTAACAAATGCAAAAAAAATTTGAATAAAAACAAAACGAATAATCTAATAAATCTAGTTTTTGGCTTTTAAGCCAAAGTAGTTAGTACAAACTCATTGCACTTAATGTGCACTAAAGAGTCCGCCGTTTGTTGTGTGGAAGTGAAAGAAATCATTGATAATAGGGATAAAGTATAAGAAAAAGATCTTATACATAGGGACGGCTAGAAACAAAAACATACCTATAAGTGTTCTCCGAATAGAATAGCAAAAGTAACTTAACGCAATGGCGGCTCCTCCGGAAATTTATAACAGGGTGTTCAGAAATTATCTCGACTCTTCTAGCTCAACAACCAACAATATACACACAAAATTTAATACATTAGTATAAATAAATGCAGTAAAAAAAACATACGTACCCTCCATTCTAAAACAATTTTTAAGTATTACACAAAATGAGAAACTAATACTCCTGCCTAGGGGTGCACATACACCAGACCAGATTTAGACTATATAATAACGAGATTTGTGCATTCCCAAGCCCTTCCTGTTGATAATTGGGCTTCATTTAATATGCCAAAGACCAACCCAAATAAAATTTCGATTTTCCAAGCCCGTCTAACAAGCCCATTTATTTTTCTAAAGCATGCTATCGCAAACATAATTTAATTAACCATAAGGATCACAATTACAATTGACAACCATAATAATATACTTAAAGTTCTAAGTTTCAAAATATAAAAAACAGACCTAAATTGAAGTGCAATTTAAGTACTCAAATAGATGAGAAGATGCGCCTCTTTATCAAGATAATCTAACCCTAAGCAGTTCCATCGGTAACATACTAACATATATATATATACACTATTAAAATAAAATATCATTTAAATCGGGCCGGGCTGGGCCTCAAAGGAATTTCTTGAACCCAACCCATTTAGTAAACAAGCTTAAAATCTCAACCTAGCCTGGCCCTGTGGGCCTAAATATTTATCACAAGCCCTAAAAAAATCGGGGCGGGCTGGGCTGGGTGGGGTGGTTGGGCATCGGACATCGGGCCAGTGTGCACCCCTACTCTCGCCGTCTCTTTTTAAGTGTGTTGTTTTGTAAATTCAGGTTATTAAAGAAATATCATCATTACTCATTTTACATCAACTTTTATTTTTATTTTATACTTTTCACACTAATTTTTATCTCCACTTTTGCCCATTAACTCTTTACCAATTAACTTTTTAAAAGGCCAAAACAATAATTATACAAACTTTTATTCATTAATTTTTCAAAATACACTTACGAAAGGACAACCCAAAATAGAATACTCAACTATTAAAAAGGGATAGGGGAGTATATATTTATCCAAAAAATTTATAACTTTTTAAAGTTAGTAATACTGGAAATTGCAAGTGCCAGAGATGTGCCCAACAAAATTGTCTTTGTGGTTTACAATCTCCTGCAAATGGGGGAATAAGATTTCACAGCTATTTCTTGAATGCGTTAAACATGCATATTAATCTACTAATACTATTTTACAAGAAACTATGGCAAATAGTTTGAGACATATCCTTTTAAAGATGTAATCTTCTTTTGGTTGATATGAAGATATTTTCTTTTGTTACATGTTTTAATTAGGTTGTTTACATTGGAATTAATGACTTGTGAGATGATTTTTTTAGCTGAGTGTTTTAATTATTTTTGGTTTTGGTTTTCAAATGGGTTTTCAAGAAGGGTTAAACTAAAATATTATATGTATTCTGACCAAATACTAGTTTCTTTTAGTTTTCAAGTGACCACCTTCCCTAACACATGGAGCCGCTACTCATGTAACTAACACTTAGGTCTAGCATGTTCCACAATGTGTCTTTTTAGCTTCACCAATAAGCCAAAAGTCAATTGCCAAAAGCCAATTTGTTCGACTCCCTAAAAAGTCAATTTGTTTCACTCCCTAAAAAGCCAATTTGTTCCCGGGGTTTGATTTCCACACCCCCAGATTGATATCCACAACATTTTTTTTTGTCTTTTAGTAAAAAATTTATGTGTGAAAGTTTTACTAAAAGACAAAAAAATGGTGTGTGAAAATCAATTACCTTTATTTCACTACATAAAAATACACTTCATTATATGTAATAAGTCAGTAAAGTCCAGAAAATCAACGGAACAAACTGTCTTTTTATCAATGACTTAACAATTGAAATCAATTTAGCTAAGTCAACTTTTGTGGAGCAAGGCCTAATTAGTACATTAAAACCACTCCAGCACTTGAAAAAAAAAAAAAAAAAAGCAATTAGCTAAACACGAGCAGATAAATTGTTAACCCAAAATAATAAAAATAAAAATACGTTTTCCCAAAATTCATCATCTGTTTGCGACTGTATTATCCTGATTCGCGTCTCTCTCTCTCCCCCTCTTTCTAGATTCGTATCATGAAGTCGTTATCAAAAGGACAAGTGTTTTGGCGGGGGTTGGCCCGCGTCCGCTCCCCATTGTTGTCCATCATGACATGCATGTAGGCCCATGTGACACACATAATTGTGATATGTACATGGACCCTGCTAGGGGTACGACTGTTTTGTCCAGAAAATGTACCGAGCGCACACGGTGACCCACTTTTGGGTCCCACACGAGAGATCCGAACCGTTCACTATTCTTAAAATATTTTTCCGAGGGGCCCCACAAAATTTCAGCTCAATCGGACGGTTAAAAGTGCGTGAACCAAAGTCCCACCGTTTCAATCAAATTTTTTTTGATTGAAACGGTGGGACTTCGGTTTACACACTTTTAACCGTTCGATTGAGCTGAAATTTTGTGGGGGCCCTCGGAAATTGTTTTTAAGAATAATGAACGGTTCGGATCACTCGTGTGGGACCCAAAAGTGGGTCCCCGTGTGCGATCTGTGCAATTTCGGTACCCTGGGCTCTGTACCCTTATCTTTATCCTATGTACATGCATACAGAGATACAGATGTCGCCCATGTGGCTGTGGGTGTATCTATGGAGTGATTATTCACTATTGTTGGAGTATCGCCACGCGATGCTCCAAGAGCTCTCTCCGCAATACATTTATATGAGGTTGTGGGAGCCACATTTTTGGTGGTGGAGTCCAAAACACACACACACATATTTGTATATTCATTGTTTCAACGGTGGTCAGGGGTGTTCGAAATAGTTTACGTATAATTTGACTAATCTTCTCTTCAGTCTGATCAAAGACAGATCTTTCACCTTGAAAGTGGGGAATTCGTAAGAAATAACTTTCTTGCGACCTAATCTTAAGACTCAAAACTTGATCAATTATATAGTTGCAAACCCATTGTCCAATTGAACTAACCCTTGGGGCTAAGCACATATATACCTTAAGGAGAAAATTTTGGTTATGGAGAGGGTATATACTCGTGGCGCCCCGACACCCCAGTCGAACCGTCCCAAACATTTTTTGGATAGCCCAGATTTAAGGGATGGGGTGCCAGGTGCCACATATACATGCCCTATCCGTACCCAAAATTTTCTTGTCCTTGAAAGAGATACCTTGAAATACCAAGCGAAGCTGTTTCAAAGCAATTAATAATAAATCTTGTTAACCTCCAACCAATAGTAGAGGATAATGCGTATATATAATGATAAATTAGTTCGGATAACAATGCATATTTTACCTGATATTAATATACGTATTCATGGATAGTGTTACACTTTTCTTACATATATCTATGTACTTTCCTACGTCCCAATTTTTTTGCACCAAATTAAAGTGCTCAGCTGTTTAACGAATATAAAAAAGTACTGCCTCCGTCCCATATTGTTGGGTTTTTTTCTTTTTTTGGACGTCTCAAATAATTGTCTATAATTTTTAATTTATTAAGTTTTTTTTTATCAGTATTTATTAAGTTTGTTATATTCAATATGGATCTTGTTTGATAGATCTTAATTAATTTATTAAACAAAGTTGTTAGAATGATAAAAAAAATCATAGATTATGAGATATAAATAATTTTTTGGAACGTTTAAAAAGGTAAAGAGATTCAACAATATGAAACGGATGGAGTAATAAAGAAAAACAAATTTTTTGGGATTAAAAAATGTACAAATTCCGTGTTAAAAAATGAAATGAGACCGAAGGAGTAATTTCTCATATCTACGTACATACATTTCGACGAATGTATATTTTGTGTATATATAGTCTTGGGTGGGGGTCCCCAGTAGAAATATAAAAACCAGTTTTCACTTTCGTTATGGTACTTCATAATGTTGCACGTACTTTAAAGCGGAAAAGTCCTACGCGCGCTCAAGTGATGCATTGTGTACACTCGTTGTACCCTAAAAAATACTATTTAATGTTAAAAAAAGATACAAAAGCAATAAAGAGGATTTAGGGCACACCGGCAGAAAAGCCGTCCAAGAACCGAACCAAAAAGAAGGTAAGAAGCCAACTAAAATCCTACAACAATCCACTAATAGCCTCACAATCGTTAAGACACCCAACAAACACTAGCTGCTACTTTTTTTTTTCCCGAATTGAAACATATGTATTTTTTTTTTTTGGTACTTCGGAAATGCGAATTGAAACATATGTATGTCTCATTATCTTCGGAGGAAGATTTTTCGGAGGTTTTTAATTTTTCTTACGTTTATTGTTTCAATACACGTTCTTATGAAATTTGAATAATTGAAAACATTTTTAAAAGATACTTTTACATCTTAGTCTCGGTCTTGCCCTTGAGTAGTCAGTCTTGAGAAGGGTATATGCAAAATGTGACAATCGAATTAGATTCTCTTGCGGCGGTCAACTTTTTTTTTTTTTTTTTTTATCAACGAACATTTCAATGGGTGCTATCATCAAAGTAACATAATTTTCAAGATTAAGGCTTTGATGAGAATTGAGAAGAACAGGTGCAACTCGATCTGAACCATATCTACTGTACTGCCAATGAGTGCGCGGACCACCTTGCACGTCTAGGTGCTGAACAAAATGAGCATCTCATTGTTATGGGCACGATGCCCCCTCTCAATCCGAGAGTTCTAGAATAGAGACTGCGTAGGTCTTAGGAATGTTTTAGACTAGCTTTTTATGCCTTTTTTGGGTCTGTCTCCCTTACTTTTCTCCCCGATGGAATGCTACACTTGTTGCTGAGTGCTATTTGAATTCCGAGTTACGCCCAAAAAAAAAAAAGCATTATGTAACTTAGAACATTGCCTCAAATATGCATGGGTTGCGAAAACTTTTTACTTTTAAGATTTCTCTCGTCAAAATAATTCCTAAAAAATCGACGTAAAACTGAAAAATGCAATTTTTTTTGAATAAAGATATTTTTTTGCCAAAAGCATCCCTTAGAACATTTCCTCGTTTGGATGCTTCCTCTCGTTGTGATACCGTAATTCCTTAATCCTTGTTAATCTTTGTAATGTGTTTTTAAATATTAATGTTTTTTTTTTTTTTTTGCTTTCAAAAAAAAACGTAACTTAGAACATTGCCTCAAATATGGGTTGCGACAACTTGTTGCAACCTGACGTTTCTATAAGGCAAGGGTAAACAAAAATTAGTGTATGGCACGTGCTTTATATTTTGAGCCACAAAAAGTTGTACATTACTACCACAATTTGAAATTGAACACCAAAAATATGTTTATTGGACCACGAAAATTCGTAAATAACACCACAAAAATCCTTTAACAATACCAGGAAAATTCATAACTTTTGGCCGTTTCTTTCAGCTTGTGCCTCCTTTTTACCACAAAATTCATAAATATCACCATAAAAATTTGTAAATATAATAATTAAAATTCATAAACTGATCGAGCCTCAAAATTCCTAAAGGGTACACCATTTATCCAAAAATAAAATGAGCCAAAAATTAAATTCTTAAAATGAGCCAAGAAAATCGTAAAAGGGGTGTGTATATGGAGGTTGCTACCCGTACAGAATGAAATGTACAGAAAATGTACAGAGCGTGTTCGGGGACCCACACGAGTGATCTGAACCGTTCATTATTCTTAGAACATTTTTCCGAGGGCCCTACAAAATTTCAGCTCAATCGGACGGTTAGAAGTGATTCAACCAAAGCCCCACCGTTTCAATCAAAAGATCTTTGGAAAATTTTTCTAATAATAATGAACGGTTCGGATCACTCGTGTGGGACCCAAAAGTAGGTCCCCGAACACGCTTTGTACATTTTCTGTGCGTTTCGTTCCGTACCCGTAGGTTTTTCCGTGTGTATATACTGAATACTTTTCCATTTCTATTAACTGATTGTAGTGTCTGCCTTGCCATATTAATTTACTTGCGTCTGGATTAATTTTTCTTTTCAGTCCAGAAACTGAAAGAGACTACTCATTCTCATGGCGAGAGAGAATTCCCACGACCTGACTCAAAATTAGATGAATGAGAAACTTTTTAGCCGGCAGATGAATTTCTTTCATTTGAACTAAACCCTTTTGTGTTTCCTGAGCTCTAAAGTATATAAGAACAAAGAAAAACATAAGTTCCCAAGTTGCCAACGGATCAGTTCCCAGAACACAAAACAAGCAAAGAGATCCTCAAGTCCTCAAAACAAAATCATTGAATAAACTTAAGCAGTTCGCTTATTTCGAGCTCTGGTCCCGAAGGAGAAAACACCAGACTAATACAAGACTGCTAGAACAGTTTGAATGTTGAGCACCGAGTTAACCCCAAAGGAGGCCGTGGCTGTGGTCAATCCGCCTCAGTCTCGGTGGGATTTACGACTCTGCCTTGCAAGGTCGGTTTCTCTCCGCTATAATTTGTACTTGAGGCCACCTGACCTTTCGCAAACATGTGGAAATAGTTGTGGGAGAGGTTGGAGAGATTACTCTGGTCGGAACACTCCTCCAGTCCTCCTTACCAAAAAAACAAAAACTGTTAAAGCACCATGTTTCTGTACATTTTCATTATTTCACCAAGTAGAAAGCTTAAGATCCAGAGTCTGGAGTCATAATCACCTGACTGCAAATGAAACTGGAACATGGATGCAAATAATAATAATTTTTTTTTTTTTTGTAGATCGAGGAGCCTTAAGTTTCGCAGTTTAATAAGTGCCATTCGAGATTGCCCGTGCATGCATGGGCTGAGAGATATAGGGACTGCAATTGCTTGACTGGTGTTTCTATCATCAAACGGTTCTATTATCTATTTATTACACAGCTATTGCCTCCATCCCCTTTCCCCGTGCATGTTAAATTCATATATATTCACACATAATATAGGAAATTGGTAACATATACCTAACGGACTTATGTTAATGTTAAAAAAGTGTGTTGAAATGTGTAAAAAATGTATACAAATATGTGTAACTATGTTGAAAAATTGTAAATGACGGTGGACACATGATAGGAAGACCTCATAATATATATAATGTTTATCGAAAACTGTTTGGAACAAGCCCTTTCTGGTTGTTTTTTTTGATGATTCCTCACGGGGGCCCTTAAAACCACATTTTAAAAACATTGAGCATTGGACAGTTCGGATCGTCGAAATTTGGTCTAGAAAGTCGAAAATATCCCTAAGTCCGCATGAAAACTTAAATAAGGGTCCCTTATAAGAAGTTTATTGTGTCTATATATATATATATATAGTTACACACTCTTCTCCTTCATTCTCTACATACCGTCTGGTGGTCGAGCTCGAAATGCGGTTCAATTTTAGGCATGGTCCCATGAATCCAATGCTCATTTTAGATGGCAATCCAACTCCTATTTTTTTATTACAGCAATGATACATACACGGAAATTTGGCCCCGAAAATGACCCCGAAAACACATCCAAGGGGTGAGATTCACCCAATACACTGTTTACAGGTGAATCTCACCCCTTGGATGTGTTTTCGGGGTCATTTTCGGGGTCAAATTTCCGGGTATGTAGACTTATTGTTTTTATTAACAATGAAAAAAATTAGGGATTTTATTACTCAAATGTAAAGGATACAATAATTAAAAGGGACAAAATTAAGGAAGACATCATCACAAAGTGACACAAACGCGAGGAAATTTAAGCATCTCAACAAGGATGACAACCTAACTCGATCGAGTTTCCGAACATTCCTTATCAGTGTTTTGCATAATACTGTACAGTATATTATGGATAATAATGGTTCCATTTTCTCCCGACTTTTGTGAGAGTAAAATGATGATCAACTTTGGATGTGAATATGAAACTGGCCCGCCTCTCGCAATCTTGTTAATTGTAAGACAGGAAGTAAAATTTTAGTTACGAATTAATGGAGATAATCAAGTAGTCGAGATAAGAGATAACTTGACCCAAGTTGCAATTAAGTGGAGCGATAGGCTAGTGATAGACACTTGTGAATGTTGATTTTAAAATTGCATTAATATAAGAGCCAAACTTGAATCAAGTTTTTTTCTCTCAACAAAAGTCAATATTAACGATAATCAGATAATTCTTTATACATTAGACTTTTACTATTTAGGAATTATCTGCATAAAATGGGTAAGGACCCAACCCTTACAAAGAGGAGCCAGTTAGGCATTTAGGGATGGCAATGGGGTGCGTAGGGACGAGTTTTGATCTACCCTTACCATAACTCGTCCCTACCCACCCCATTGCCATCCCTAACTGCCCCGCCGCTACCCTGACCAGGTAATGAAAATCTACCCCTATACCCTACCCTGTCGGGGAATGGGTTTATCCTACTCTACCCATCCTGCCCTGGTTTCTCTCTCTCTCTCAATTGTCTTACATATATATTCGATCTTGGGCAATCATCATTCATAAACACATGCTTTCTCTAATTATCACATGCCATTGCCAACAAAAAAGAAGAAGGAAGAAATATGATCTTGGAGTTTCCCTAAATCAAAATGAAAGATTTTCTTTATATATATATATATATATTGTGGTACTTTCAAAATTAAATGAAAATAAAAGGGTTATATTGTTATTTCAAACATATACATATATATCGGGGTGGGTTCGGGATGGGTATCAGGGTGGGGTACTATTATCCCTAATCCGATCCTATCCTAATCGGGTCGGGTTTTTATTTGGGAAAAAACCCTTCCCTTTAGGGGCGAGACAAGCCGAGTTCGGAGTGGGGTGGGTATCATTGCCATCCACAGAGCCAGTGATCTCCCAAGTTTTTACCATGGCAGTGAAAAGGGGAGGAATAATCCTGTCGTATTACGATCTCTCGTATGCATCTTTATGGGACACAAATAGAACCTTTTTAATTTAACAATGCGAGCGCTCCTTTCTTCTTAAACATTAATAAATGTTTTTTATTTTCTTTGTTAAATATATATATAAGATTTAGATGTTCATTTCTTACGTGTCAGATTTTGTTCCAGATATCACCAGTGGCGAATCCATAAAACATTTGATGTAGTGGGGAATCTCAATTGACTATGGCAAAGAAACTTATCTCATAATAGGATAATGTTAACATCAACCCTTAGGGAGGAGGATAATGTGTAGAAAATATAGCGATATCTGAGAAAAGTATATTGATATCTATAAAAGTCTATTGATATTTGTTATTGATATTCAATCATTCATAACATTTTGGTGCGTCTTGTAACTTTTATTAAAAAAAATGTAACTTTTATTAGTTGATTTTTCACTTTTATAGGGGTACGTATGATACACATACAAGTATGGGTGTATTGTAGCATTTCCCCTGATCCTCTGCGTAATAAGCGGATGTTAGCAAGTCCCTTTATAACAAAAAACAATTAGTAAGAAGTTTATACACCAACACACTAGCAATCTACAAATTGACAATTGTAAATCAAACAACGTTATGCAAGAAAATTGATCATGAAATGAGATAAATCTAATTATTTTCAATTTATATATAAATGGTTTATTTTAATTTTGAGTGTTGTTTGTACAATTCCTCAAAATATATAAGAGTATAAGTGAGATTTTTCAATTTTGAATGAGAACACGTAACCCCAAGTGCCCATGTAAGGACTTCACCTATGGATAGCATATGCATGATTTGGTAGAATCACATTTGATTGAAACGAAATGAGTAAGCAAAGAAGGTTTTAAAGGGTCTACTACTACCTTGAGAGCATCTCTCTCTAAAAGTTAGATTAGCTAGGGTTTTCCCTCTTCCTGCCGGCAACCACCACCCTATTCGGCCTCCTTCTACCCCTTTCCTCCCTTGATCTTCTTCCCTTTTTCTCCCTTCTTCCACCTCCAGATCTACTTCTGCTCCTTCTCTTGCCGTTTTTTTCTGTGACGTTTTGAGGGGTGGGGCTGCCGCCCCCTCGCCCCACCCCTCCTCCTCCTCCCCCTTTGCCGGACACCCACCACCTACCCATGGCCGGACTCGTCGCCTCTCTTCTTCCTCCCTCCGCCTCATCGTCACCTGTTCTTTTCCCTCTCCGCTGCCTCCCTCCTACAGCCACCGCCTCCCTCCTCTCTCGGGTGTTTCGAACCCGACAATGGGTAGATCTTGGGTGTTTTGGCCCCCTCCGGTTAATAATGCTCCCTGATGCCATGGGCGGCGGCTATGGAAGCCTTTTTTGTCCGGGGAAGTGACTTTTCATGGGACTCGGTTGAGCACAGTGCGATGCGTTGGAACTCGGTGGGAAGACTCAGAGGTTATCGGCTGTGATCCAGATCTCTTGGGTTTCTGTACTTGATTGGGTTTTGGTGCAACTCGGTGGTACAATGGGTCGACTCAGTGAGCCATGGATACACTGTCCTGCTGGGTTTTGATTAGCCATGTTTTGAGTTTGTTTTTGTTTTTTTCCTTGTTTTTAGTGCTCTACCGATTACCTCGAGCTGTTTTTTTTGGATTGAGCTGGGAATCTTTGATGTTTCTCTATCACTTCCATTTGAAACGGATTCATCATTCCGTCCCCTAGGAGTCGGGTCTGTTTCGGCAGGTGTGTCTAAGAGTCGGTGGCCCAGTCAGCCTAATGCCGGTCTCGTTTCTCTTGTTAGTGGTTTGGGCTTCATTCCTAATTTTATTGTAATCGGTGCCGGATGGCGTTTTAATGATATCTTGACTTCTTTCAAAAAAAAAAACGAAATGAGTAGTCAAATTCTAACGGTCAATTTCTCTTGTAATAAATCTGATTCTTTTAAGGTATATACACCGGATAGAATCTCATTCCGATGAAGAGAATTAGATGATCAAATTCTGATCGTTCGTTTTTCACATAAAAAATACGCTCCTTACCGATAGATACGCTTGACCGAGAAGAAATAAACTCGTAGATTTTCATCGCAACAGTGTTATGTTGCGTTGAATTAGACATTAATATCCAATCAATTTGATTGCATGAACAAATAAATTAGATCTTGTAATAGAATCAAAGTGTATATCTATCGACGTCAGGTAAGAGATTATGAGGATCATGATAATTGTACGAGCGGTAAAAAAGAAGAGACTAAAGAACACGCGCTCAGTGAGTGCGCGTAGGTAAAACAAACGGTAGTGGCGAATCCTGTTCTCTATCAGTTGTCCACACTCCACGAGGAAGGAGGGTATGTAATGTATACACCTCACACCCCATAACTTATTTTTCTTCTATTTTATATTAATAAATGAAAAAGACCGCCTTTCTTTCTTTTTATTAATTAATTAATTAATTAATATTCCTCTCCTGTTCGCTTCCTTTTTTCTGTTCTCTTCCGCTCTCACAGGTCGCTGTCAAAGTCTTTAATAAACCAGGCACGAAAAAAGCTCTCTCTCTCTCTCTCTCTCTCTCTCTCTCTCACATTCCCATACGCAGCGGGAAAACGAAAAAGCACTCTCCCTCTCTCTCTCTCTCTCTCTCTCTCTCTCTCTCACTAAAAATTGGACTCCGGCCGTCGTGTTGGATCATCAAGCTCTCCTCTCTCTCGTCGACGGCACGTAAGTACGTCTTCTCTCTCTTCATATACACACACTCTCCGCTTCTATATCTCTCTTGTACGCACTTCTCCTTTCAAAGCTAGCTGTTAAGGTTATTTGGTTTCCTTCTTCCTCTCTCTCTCTCTAGAAACTGGATTTGGACTCCTTCTAAGTTCTAACCTGAATCACCTGATCTCTCTCTCTCTCTCCTGCTGCTGCTGCTTGACAATCGTCGGATTCTCGCCTGTTTAATTTATCACTTTCTCTCTCTATCCGTGGAAACTAGAAGGAGTAGTATTTTAGTAGTAGGATCATTTTCTCTCTCTAAAACTCTAATCTCGAATTTGGACCGTAGAAACTCTGACGTGATCTACTTTTGTTGCAATTACTATTATTTTTCCCTCTAATATCTCTCTTAATTTACTACTTCCACTATATCTGTGTACAAGTACCGATCGGTTTCTGCTTTGTTATAGTTTTTCTCGCTCTCTCTCTCTACGAGCACAGCAGACATGGCGGTGGCTTTCGAGGGCTTCTCGATCCGGTAATTTTATTATACCTTTCGTATTTTCGCGTATCATTTTCAGTCTACTCTACTGTTTGTTGACCCTTGTGAGTGTGGAATTGTGAATATTTTTTTTTTGTCACTGTATAGAGAGTATGTTTCGAAGATGAGGACTGTTGATGTGGCCAAGTGCTGGCCGTTCGATGGGGAATCGGATGAGGCTTTTCTCCCTCCGATTAGGGTTACCAAGTTCAGGTGGTGGTCTGACGAGCTAGGGGTTTTGCGATTGGACGACGAAGAGAGGGCGATGGTTTTCGGAGAATCGTCCGAGTCAGGAAATGTTGAGGTGGCTTTAAGTGAGAGAACGGGAAAGGGAAATGAAGTAAAATTTCATGCGAAAATGAAGGCGAAGTCTAGGGCGCCGAAGAAGAGGTCGATTGTCGAGATTTTCGCGGTGGCTCCGCAGGTGGAGAGGGTAGAGGAGGAGGATGAGAATGAGGAGGAGGAGGATAGTTCGCGAGAGAATGAGTTTCGTAATTCGAAGGTTTTGGCATTATGTGATGTTAGTTCTAACATGAAAAGTAAGGAGAAGATGAAGAAGAAGAAGAAGAAATTGAAATTGAAAGACGAAACCATTGATAATCTGAAGAAGCAAAAGAGGTCCTCTAGCAAGAACAAGAACAAGGGTCTAAACAAGGGAACAGATTCTTGTGCTAATGGATTGGTCAAGGCAATTGCTAAGAAGGTATGCGATTTCTACTACGATTTTTGTATTAATTGATTCTACCGTGAAATATACTTGATTTGTGTACTAGTCGTTGATTGCATGTGTGATTTGGAGCATAAAATATTGGGGATTGTTAAATGGCAACAGTAGTTTTGATTCTCCATTGTTGAGTACTTGATTTTTGGGTTTCGACTCTCGTGATTTGAGTGTTTTCCTTTTCCCTCTTTCTTTGCATCTATTGGCGCCTAATTTTTAGTACTAGAAAAGGCTGATGAAACCAATTATAGTGTGTTATCGTACTTGTTGTGTGAGCTAGGAGGCATTGAGATTAAGGTTCAGAATACAAAGAGAAAAAGTTAAAAAACAAGACACATCAACCGAGTTAGAGGGAAGGAGTATGGGTGCTCAGCTCCAGCTAGCTTTGCAGTACGGATTGGGCAGTGAGGGCTTTTATTAGGTGTAGAATTTGTCCTTGTTTGACAGCCGTATCCTCAATTAATATTATGCTGCTTTTGTTCGGACAGGTTATTTATGTGTTTGTTAAGTCATCATTGTGTTGACATATAAAAGGGATGAAACTAATGAAATGTGTATCTGATGGTCAGATTTTTGGAATAGATATTTTGAACTTTGGTCATCTGAAGTGGTGGAATACTGATGGAGTAAGCCAGAATAGAGACCCAGTCACCCAGATCAAAAAAGGCCTGAGTAGAGACATTACATATAGTATATGGCAGTATATTGAAGGTTACAACTTACAATGTTACATGTTCAAGTTAAGGACTATTTGCAAGCCAAAAAAGGCTGGCAATTGACATGGAGTCATGGATGTTTTGTATTATAACGAAAATGAGTTCGCAGATCGTATGGAGATTGGATATTGAGTAGCTAGATAATGAGATATTAAGTACTCCTAAGTAGAAAAGTCATTTTTTTTGGTACATCATCTATACACTGATTTCTTATGTCAAGTGAATCCAAGTAATGGTCGTGATTCAACAAACAAAATCATGCAAGAGATAAACTTGCAATCCTTCCTCACTCTGTTGGATTCTGAGATGACCTTAATTATATAAAAAGAAATAGGGATACTCCCTCAAAAAGAACTGGTTTGTTTTCTATCAACTGAGAGGGCCTAGTTTCTGCTTCTTTTTTTTTTCAATTATTTTTCTTATTATTATTTTTCATGACTTAAGAAACCTTTTGAATTAGAGAAAGACTTTAGTAAATGAAATTTCTTGCCAATCAAGTTTAAAACTAAGAAATTACCCAACTAACCAAGAAAGGGGAGATTCGAGGTGGAGGACCGTTGACTGGAAAAAACTTTGAATTGGGTTTATTTGGACTACTATAATGAAGAAAGAAATATTTCATGAGTGACAACCAACTGTTTAGCCCAAGAAGAGCTACTGTCAATGCGATTTTTGTTTGTTGGACCGCATCCCATTGAATGCAGGCCTTTGGAGTGATCGACTAGCATCGGTTCAAGCCGTAGAAAAAACTGTTCTCCTTGATGTTCCAATGGATCCAAGTATTGGCTAGTGAGTCTACATCATGTCACATGATCCATACTGAGATGTTGAAATACATATGACATATCCTTGCACCGCCCGTCCGAAATCAACACTTCATGCATTGTTGCAAAATTTTAGTTGTCTTTTCTGTTTTAAAGTGAGTGCTGGTGTTAGTCATTTTGATTTAGCTGTATGCTCTTTGATTTCACACACGCTTATTTGGTGCTTGCGTAGAAGTAATAGGCATCTAAGTCGATGATGGCTTGTGTTTTGCGCATCTACATCTATGTATTGTTCTGATTATTGCGTAAATCTTCTAACATGTATTGAAGTTTTTTCTTTGGAAACATGTTCACTATCTATGTGTTATTATGGTGCATATCTAGTGGTATGCTTACCTATTTATTGCATTGTGTGGTCAATACTTTCCCTCGACAGATAGAAATTAACTTATGAAAATCTCAAAGAACTACAATAATTCTTCTTCACCGGTATACACTACTAACCAGGGAAGAATCCTCAGATACACCTATATTTTTCTAGGGTCCTCAACCCAATTGCTTGTCTGGTAAGAAATTTAGGGTGTTCTTGCTGCAGACTTCACCAAAAAAGGACAAAAAGAAAGAAAGAAAAAGGTTGAGATTTGGGGACAATTTCTGAATAACCCCATGACCCATCTTCCTTAATACAAAGTTTTATGTGGAATTTTTTTCATTTGTTATAGTATCACAAGATGGACTGTACTCTCCAAAAGGGTAAAGCCACATAACCACCTTTCCTCATGCTATATAGGCAATGCCATACATACATATGAATATACATTTATTCCGAGGACATTTCATCTGCTTCAAGCATGAATTGACTTTAGCAAGTATAATAACACCACATAGGCAAAAGTACCAAGACAATGCACCTACAGATACGACACGGATGTATAATGCTATTTCTTGTGAATTTTATGGTCTTGATCTTCTTAGCTGCCACTCCCGTAGATGACCAAAACACGTGTTTGACTAATCCATGTATGATTGAGTTGTATTTTTTTTTTCACGGATTCAATTTTTCTTGTTAGATAGCGACGAAAAATAGTTGTTCTAGATAGATTAGATGTTATCCCAATACTACAACAATTCCTAGCATTAGAGCAAGTTCGGGATGTGGTAGAGGTCAAGTTTGTCTGAAGGACTTTGATCTATTTGGAAGTTGGTTGAACATGCCTTTGATAAATATCCAATTGCCCCGTTAGTCAGTCAAATTGGTTGGAAACTGAGCAATCAAATTTGGTTGGCACTATTTTCTATAAGCAGCTCATTTTTGTCATGTCCAACCTAATCTGAGTTACCAAGGTCCAGATTAATTGATGTCTCTTGAGCTTTCTCAAGGAGAGGAGATTTATTTCTAGATTCGGTGAAAACCTTTGGTTATCAACACGGGGCAAGTTGAGTCTCTTCAGAGTATGAAGAATTCAAGATTGGAGCCTTGATGGACTCCGGATGGCTGAATTCCTTAGAACAAGATAGCCTAGTGTACGTGGACTTGATATATAAGTGGTGCTTAGGCCTTTAGGTGTGGACTCATGCATTGGTTTGCATGATCTCTTGCCATTGAAGTTTGCAGCACTTGTAATTCACAGATCTCAAGAAACTATAAAAAAAACCTAGGACATCAAGGTTTTACAATCTCTGTAAGGTCTAGGTGTCTACTACACGAGGTTAATAACCATTATATTTATGCAGTGAAGAAAACTAGGCTCAAAAGGATCGAAAGACTGGTCAAATTGGAAAATGATTTTATTACATAGGACAAAATTCTGAAGGGTGAGTGGCCATGTTTGAATAGTCTATGCATTGGTGTGAGATGTCAAGAATGTATGGTTATAGTATGACCCTTGTGCAGGATGAAGTCCGAACTGACTTTGCCTTAAATTAGTGAAGCGAGTGAAAATTAAAGAAAATGCCAAGAATTAGACGGGACTTTGGAGGTTTTCACCACTATTAGAAAATGCCAAGTTGACTTATGTTAGAGTTTGTCACGCATTGGTTAATTATAACTTCCAAAGCTAGTATATGAGGGCGGCCTCTCCGCTCATTGCCAATTGGGTTTGAGTTGGATGCTTTAACATGGTGTCAGAGCTAGGCTTTTAGAGGATTTTGGACAAGACTCTCTTGGTTATTGTCCCGTTGCTTGTGCCATAAGTGCACCATGTTCCTTTATGATTTTAATGTTGTGAATCCGTTGTTTACTTCTCCAAGTGCGGGTCAGGGGTCGCATGTGCGGGAGAATATTAGAGTTTGTCCCACATTGGTTAATTATAATTTCCAAAGCTAGTATATGAGTATGAGTGGCCTCTCCACTCACTGCCAATTGGTTGAGTTGGATGCTTTAACAACCTACTTGCGAATTGCCCTGAGGAAAAATAAGGTTAGTTAAGCTCTTATGGACCAATCTAAAAACTTTGCACAACATGCTGTTTTTGTATCCAAAAATTTATAGAAGGCGCGTGGTCCACCTTCAATTGGAATTTATGCCGAGTTTCATTTTGCAATTAAAATTCCTATACCTTGAACCTGATTCATTGATCCGCAGATTAGTGAACAACTATAACAATGACTGCGAAAAGAAGATCTTATTTGTAAGAAGCTAACAAAAGAGGCTTCATTACCATTCACATGGGCAAGGCTAGTGTTCGTGCAATCATGCTATTGTTTTACAAATTTCTTTTCCGAAAATTCAAAAACCGAAGCACTAATTTTTAAAGGTGAAAAGATAACCACAAACCATGCATCAAAAAGAAAGGCGAGTAAAAAGACTCAATACTAAAAGTATTTGAATCTTTGAGCCAGAATATCATAGGTTTTATAACGAACTCAGAGTTATATTTGTGCCATCCTTTAGGATTTGTTCCTTTGTCAACTGAAGATTTCTCGACTCTCCATCAAACTAGAACTTAGGATACTTTGAAAAAAGCGTAATTGAATGCATGCCCTTAGAAAGAAATTACCATCGAGAAAATATCTTCTGTTATTGATAAAATCATACATGTCACCTTATAAATATGATTTGTATTTGATAAGTGAAAGAATGAATAGCACTACAAGTCCTAGAGGGGGGTGAATAGGACTACCAAATTAAAAAATAACTATTCCAATAATAATTCAATTAATCATTTTCCATGGTGAATCGATTAAAACCGCAATAGAAGCAAATATAACAATAATCATAAGAACACAAAGACAAGGATTTACGTGGAAACTACTTACGGTCTAAACACCCTAAGCATAAAACCACAGCCTAATCTACCAATTGCTATAAATCAAAAGGTTAAATCAAGTACATACAATATTTGGAATTACCAACTTGCCCTAAGCTACACCTAACTTTGCACCTTGATTTATCTCCCCGAGCCCCTTCTTGATTCTATAGCCTCCACGAGTCCAACACCGCTCAATCTTCGTATCAAAGACGGCTCCGGATTATCTAGCCATGTAGATTTGAAGGCAACAAAACATGATGTATGAAAGATATGATTTTTATGAAGATTTTTAGTAAAAAGAAACAATCTAGAGTCAATCCATGGAGTATGAGAAGATTGCACTAGATTGAAAATCAAAATGATCAAACACAAGGTTTAGATCATTAAAAATGCACCAAACACACAAGGATATAAGAGGGAAGGATTTTCTCTTTCCAAAGTGGGCTGGTACAAAAGTGGTATCCTAAATGAGAGAAAAATGAGCTTATTATATAGTGACAGGTACGAAACCCTACAAAAGGCCAATAAGAGAGTGACACGTAGTCAAAATTAGGCCTAAAAACGAGAAGCGCTCGTGTGCAAGGGAGGCACCACGGAGGCGCAATGCAAAGGGGAGAGAGAGGTGCACATGTGCACAACAAACGCTTTGGAGGCGCTTCTCCAAAAAGGGACAGGTACATCAAACGCTAATGAGGCGCTCTCAAACGCTAAGGAAGTGCAAGACGGGGGCTATGACCAACAAACGCACACAAATGCCACAAAGGCACCTCTCCTTTAGGGGCTGACTAAGGAGAAGCGCATGTGCGCTCGACAGACACTCAACTAACGGTAGTCTCTGGTTTCTAATAACAACCCATGCCTTGGAAATTTTTTTGAGCTCCCTACCACAAAACTTTAAGCTCCTTACCACAAAACTTTAAGCTCACGTGCGCCAAGGAAGCTCTCAACAAACACAAGTCTCTGGAAATGATGGACACACCCATGCCTTGGATAAAAAGTTGAAAATTCTACGACCCAAGACAGAATTTATAACAAATTAAATAATACTCTAGCAACCTTATGCAAGATGAAATGCATGTGAAATGTTTATACCTTTCCAGATTGAGCCCGAATCATTTTGCACGGCATTGGCATGAGTAAAGCCTCCGTCTCAATTCTTAAACCACCAGGTGGAGTATCTAGACTCAATACTAAAACTCTACCTCCAAACCCAAATGGAAAAAGGGAAAAAATCCAGACCCAATGGTTTTGTCAAAGTTCGGGAATCACCAATAAATCTAACAATAAGAAGCAAAAGATATAGGGAAATATGAAGAGCTAGCCACAAAGCCCAAGCGGGAATTTTGGTCTACTATAATTCCGACGTGTTCTCTTATGTAACATTAAAATTTGAGTGATTCTTGAGAAATTGATTTTGAGGATGTATTTTGGACATGTCAAGAAAATTGGTGTTCCGTGATTTAAAATGTTACAATTCACCAAAAGAAGAAATAACATACATATTGAGCTTTGGCATTTTCACAGTGGGTTGATTTCTATGTTATACGCCTACTCGGCTGTAGTAGTCAGTAGTATAATGGGAAGCTTGAAGCTCTTGCTTGCTTTTCCTAGGAAAAACTTCTGAAACAATAGAGAATTGGACGCTCCTACCTTGTGTGATGAAAGTGAAAGGTGAACTCCTTTGGGTGTATTAATTTGTATTGACTAGAGTTACTTAGTCAGGCACATTTTTTTACAAGTGCTTGTGCAATATGCCAGATAGATATTATTCAACGAGTACATATATTGAATTACCGAATATTATACGTCACTAACTCACATACAACGATTTACTTCCCCACTCGGGGTTCTCTGACATCACCTTTGGTTCACTTTAAGTATTGGCACACACCAAGTGCACTCTTCTAAGTGTACCTTCTATCACATCTCCATATATGCTCCCCCAAATGTTTAGTCACATGTGCACCTCACAAATGAGTCCTTTTTATATATATATATATATATATATATATATTTTTTTTTTGTAAACGATAACCTCCTCAATGGATGGCTAGGATTATCTTTGTCCAATGGCGCTCATTCTTCTTCTACAATCATCTTAAATATCTTCCTTGTTTTACAACGTTCTGGAAGTCTACATAAAACTCTAGCACATGGTTGAGTCTTCTATAATCTTGTGGATCATTGCGGACCCTTTCGGAACTCTCCAGAATTCTCTCCGTCTCTCTTCGTCTCTTTGTCATTTTGAACCTTCCAAAATGTTCTAGGATTTCCTTTTACATTCTAGACAGTTCTAAATTGTTCAAAAACATTCTCCAATATTTTTGAAGGTTCTCTGCCAATCTAGAATCATCTAGGAGACTCACAATTTCAAGGGACCTCTAGAATTCTTGTTAGAATAATCACCACACGCACACAACAGAATACGAAAACAGTAAAGGAATCAAACACAGGAATTTACGTGGTTCCCCAAGATCGGGTACCTCCACAGGAGCGAGAGCGAGTTTGTATTATAATGATCAAAATCGGCTAGGATTTTTACAATAGAGAGTATATATTGCCCTACTCTATTCCAACCCTAATTACTCGCTCCACTCCGCTTGGCTAGGTCGCTTCGCTCCCCTCGCTTTGCTCCGTTCTGCTCGGGCATCTAGCCTTTCATCAGAACTCCTTGGTACCTCTCCATATGAGCCACAAGTTCCAACAATTCTGTAGTCTATTATGGAAAATTTTAGATTTATGAAGAGTTAGCTATTGACTCTCAACAGCTATCACCTTGCTGAGCTTGAAACATAATTTCAATCCGCATATTTTCATTGCTTGCTTGAGACCGGATTTCATGAGTTGGCTTTTTCACTAGAGTTGTTACACAGGCAACAGAGATGGAATACCATGGACTCGGGGTGAAACACTCACTTGAGTGTAGTAGTATGCTTATGATTAGAAGAAAAGTTTCAAGTCCTAAATGTGATACCTTTATTACTCATTCAATGCACATATATAATGTATAAGTCAAATGAATCTTGGAAACCTCGTTTTGATTGCTTCATCTTCATTCCCTAACCTAAAGATTGGTTTCGAACCTTAAACTCAGAGAACATTTTTTATTTTATTTTTCCAGAATTTATCTTGATAACCAAAATGGGGTGTACGGTGAGATCCATGGAATTCTAAGGAGTTGAAATTGCTTACTTAACCTGCCTTTATTTATTTATTTTTTATTTTATGGTTCTCAGGAGAAACCTCATGAGCTGAAACTGCAACCTCGGATTGTTTTCACCTCAAAACCAAATAGCCCATTATGTGGTGAGGGGTCAGCAAAGGACATTCTGGATGATATGTCTATTCGCAAGAAGAAACCAACAGTAAAATGTTTAGCTACACAGAAGAAAAAACTTGTAAAAACTTCCAAGTTGATCAAGCATCAAAAATCAGTTTTTCACGTTCGTGGAATTCTCAAGAATCACAAAAAGGGTCTTTCAGGGGAGCATTCCTCGTTATGCAACTCACAGATTGTCAATCAGTTGAATCTGTATGGTACTCCACAATCTGACAGGCATGTCACGTTCTCAGACATGAATGACATACGGGGACCAAGAAGCAAGCTTTCACTACAGTGTCCTAAATTGCAAAGTGTTTCCAGATCAAATCCGAATGCCCTTCCTGCTGCTTCTGCCAAGGATCATGAAACGGAAAGGGGTACAAATTTAACCATTACTGAGGTGAATGAAAGTGATGAGGAAGATGTTTCAGTTGGCACGAAAAATGAGACCCAAGATCTACCTTCGAGTAGAAGGAAGTCATTCGATATACAAAATTTTCTGAAGTCACCTGTGGGTCATCAAGAGTATTTTTCTGAGGGTTCCGTGTCTGTAAATGAAGTTGCACCGGGTTATGAAAACTTCGGAACTTTTAGACAAGGTAACAGAGATGCATCACACGACTCCTCATATGATTGCCCCCCAAGGTTCCTATCTTTGCTAAAAGAAAGGTATGATCCAGTTGTTCATACTCAAGTGCGTGCAGATGTTGTAACAGCTTCCAACAACACAAGTGACAGGTTGATTGAATCACACTCTAGGGATCGTACTGCTGCTGCTGCGTGTTCCTCGGACTATGTAAAATCATCTTCTCGTCTGTCACCATCTTACTTTTCCGTGAATGGAAATGATAATGGAAAGCTGCCGTTTCCACCACAGACCACAACTGTAAATAATCCTGACCATGCTATGCAATACCAATCATTCTGTCATTTCACTCCCAAGGAATTGATGCACAGTATATCTTCATTTCCAGACTGGAAGCAAAGAGCGGCTGTGGGTGAAGGAAAATGCGTGGATCAAGGTTTTTTTGGTTTGCCACTGAACTCACAAGGGGAACTAATCCAGTTGAATTCAAGTGGTACAGTAACAGGTTCTTCGTGTTTGGCCCTTTCAAATTTTAAGCTGCAGAATAACGGTGGTGTCCCAACAAAGGACCAGTTAAACATGTTTCCCGTTTGGAACAGTATGAAAGGGAATCCCAACTTCCCCGTAACTTCTAGGATAGGTAAGAGCAGCATCCAAGGCACCGAGGTGCGCTGTTTTGACCATGTGCAAGAATTGAACCAATCTGCCTATCACGTTGAATCAGATTTGGAGTTGGTGAAAAACATTCATCATGGGCATAAACAGTATAACCAGGTTCAGAACCAAATTGGAGATGGAAAGGGCTTTCAACAGGGGAACCCCAACGATGTGGCAATGCATGTGACTCAACCGACAATGCGGCTGATGGGTAAAGAGTTTACGGTCAGTACAAGTAGCCAAGACTTGCAAACATTTGAGGATGAAAAGATTTGGATGGACAAGCAGATCATAGCAGAGCATCGCCCTTCCAACACTGCTATTGGCTGTTCCTCGTTAGAGAGACCATTTCTTGGTTCTGGAAAGGTAAAAGAAAATGTTCCGTACTTGTCGGAATTTCATATCTATCAGGCATCACAAAATGGACCACAGATGAAACCCCCAGCTTCTATGTTTTCTCACCCTTACCACACCCACGGAAATCGTGTTTCTACATTGCATCCTTATATACCTTCATCTGCTTCCCCTTCATTATATAGCCCAGCTCCTCTTTTCCAAGATTCCTTTCCAATTGGGTATGATTCATCGAAAGCCAACTCACGAATTCAAACGTTTTCCTCCACTCCTCAGAGGTATATGAGTCATATGACCTCAAAGTCTGCTGACCTGCAAAACAGGCAGAAACTACCTCATGCCATGAAATCAGTGATGGATACTCCTTTCTTGCGTCCAGATTGTGGAGAGCATATCCAACCCTCTTGGTTACAGAACCACTCTACTAGCTTGCCCCCATGGTTGTTAAATGCAACACAACCGACGGAAACACCCATGAGTTCTTTTCACTCTTTTCTTGATGTGGGAGGTAGAAATCATCTCTCCACCATGTACGGATCTAACTTTCAGCCTTATCCGCACAATCCCGCTTTTTCTGACTCTGCAGTGAAGAATTCACTAGGTCCGCCGCTGATGCCACTCTGTCGTGAATTTATACCAATTGCTTCTGTTAGTAAGATTCACGGAGAGAGAATGAAGTTCAAAGAGAGAGTGACCCCTAGAGTGAGTGTTAAAGAACCACGTCAGGGGAAGAACATTAGGAAGAGATCGGCGGCTAAATCTTCATCCTATTCTCCAAAGCCGACTAAGATACCTAACTTGACAGTGGAAGAAGGATCCGGTGCTGAGGAAACACTAGCGGCTAGCATGGCTGCAGTTGAACTGGAGTCCATCAGAGATAAACCAAGCAGGACAAAATGTGGGGAGACTGAGATTCGGACAACAGAAGGTATTGAAAAATCAGGTCCAATTAGACTGAGCGCTGGAGCAAAGCACATACTTAAACCCAGTTCAGATATGAATCAAGATAACTCCAGGCCAACATTTGCATCCATTCCTTTCGCTGCAGCAGCTAGTTCTGGCAGGGTTTCGGAATCTGAGAAGAAATCAGCACAGATTTACAGGTTTTAGAAGTAAGTCTATTCATCCCCATGATTTTTTTTTTTTTTTTGCTTTCCGTCAAATTTACTCGTGCTTCCTAAATGTTACATTTTCTTATGCACCAGGAATGGCTTTTTTCTTTTTCCAGGATCATTTCTGCTACTCTTGGGCTGCGAAGTTCAAGGGCAATGCGGAGCTTTCCACGCCCTTGGAGTTTGCATCTGTAACACGTGTCAATCGCCGGACTCCTGTTAAATTACGCTTTTTCCCCCCCCCTCTTCTTCCCTTCTTTTGGGGTTTGTCTCAATGGTTCTATTGTGTGTGGATAGTATGACTGGTGTTCTACATGAACTTCAAACTTTTCTGCAATGACCTTGGTGAAACAACTAATCTCCCGTCAATTATGCGCCCATGCAAAAGCATGTTTACTTTCCGTCTAACTGAATCTAACGACAGTGGATCCTGTCGGGACATTTGTTAGGGGCTTCTGATTTCAATTTTCAGGAGAAGACGAAGAAACGCAACTCTAATGCTTTTTCTGGGACATGTGTCCCGACTTTTTCTTGATTTATAGTAACAGTTTCTTCCTCATCATTTGAATGATACTGTAGAATTTAAGGGTTCCTCTTCAGTCTTCCCCGGCTCTACCCGTGGGTGATGGGTTTTTACTTCTAAGGGTTGCAATTTCGTAGCTATTAATTAGTACATGTGGAAGTAGAGAAAACTCTAAAATCTCTTTCTGAATTTTTGGGGTAATGGATTTAATACGTCTCGGAACATCAATCGGATGCGCTCGCCCAGCGTGACTGATGAGCTATGTGGCTTTCCTAGGTTTCGTCGTTGGGACCGGTTGGAAGATCTTCGATCGTGATTTCCTATGAGGTGAATGAATAGATAATGACAGAAATCGTTACTAAAATGCTGAACTTGGGAGGGCGGATTCGTACTTTTATTTTAATCAATTTGATCGAATTTTATTATTCTTAACATGGTATATATTCTCAAAATTTGCGTGATCAAGTTGCCTTTGCTTATTGATGCAGACCGGGTTGCGTCAACGTGGTTGGACAGGTTGCGTCCACGTAGGCCTAAAAAGGCCTAAGCATCGATATTGTCAGAATAAGGCTGTCGGTATCGATACTGCTCTTGTGCTGTATCGATACCGGGGCACTATTGGGCGAACAGAAGCTACCCGTATCGATACAGGCTTCTCCCTGTATCGATACCGAGTGTCCTAAATTCGTCCGGTTGGCTTGCCACGTTATTTTGCTGTTATTTCCGAAATTTTCCCTTTTTGGTAATTTTTTCGTTTTCCATTGATTTGACTTCCTTTTTCGGAGCAAATCAATTAGGGTTTCTAGTTTCCTATATAATAAGTTGTAAGCCTAAACGGCTAGGGTTGGTTGTTATTGAATTAAAGAACGAGTTTTACTCATATCTTGATCGTTTAAGGAGGAGGAGTACCTCCGGGTCGATCTTATTGTTCGTGTTTCTCTTGCACGACCGATTGCCATTCCATAGGCCGCGCTTTGCATCGGTTGGTATCGAGCACACGTTGCAATCCTGTCATGGCGGCGAGACGCGGTGGAGGACGTGCAAGAGGGGGTGGTCGAACCGCTGGTATGGACGAAATCTATGAACGAGATGATGCTGCTCGGGATGCTCGGATGGAGGAGGGTTTTGCTGAACTCAAAGCCATGTTTGGAAATATTGTCCAACGCATGGATGCTTTGAGAACGCCGATCCAACTCGCCGTCGTCCCGTTAGACCTAATCCTCGGGAGGAGGAAGGTTTTCGGATGATGAGGGTTCCAACCCTTTTGGCTTGGTCATTACCATCAACGGGGAGGGATAGGAGTTCGTGGCTAGAACCCATGACTCTCATGCGTGGGAAAAAAAAGTATCAAGATTGACCTACTGAATTTGGGGCAATGTCACCCGGAGGAATTTCTGACCGGCCGAACGCTATAGACGAAGTCATGGATTTCAAAGGGGTTCCTGTGGATAGGAGGGTTCCTCTTGTGGCGACCAGATTCAAGGGTAGAGCTTCTGCGTGGTGGCAGCAACTGAAAATCAGTAGGAGTCGGAACGGGAAGTCCAAGATTACTGATTGGGAAAAGCTGAAGAAGAAGATGCGGGTGGAGTTCCTTCCCCATAACTATACCCGTATCATGTATCAGAGATTGCAGAATCTTCGCCAGAACACGCGTTCTGTCGACGATTACACCGAAGAGTTCTATCAACTTGTGGCCAGAAACGATTTAGCAGAGTCTACGGAGCAGCAGACTGCAAGGTATGTTGGTGGTTTACGTCAACAAATTCAAGATGAGTTAATGATGTATGATTTGTGTTCTGTTTCGGATGCCCATCAGAGGGCTTTAGTGTTAGAAAAACGGTTCAATAGAAGGCCAGCGGGTAATTGGAACAGTGCTGTTCGAACAACCGCGGGGGCTGCACCACCTGTACGTGCAGTTATTCCTCAACCCGCAGTGCCAACAACTAACAGAACGGCGACTGCTGGCTTTAAATGCTTTAAGTGTGGAGAGCCAGGTCATCGTATGTCGGACTGCAGGAAAGGCGATCGTCCAGGAAAGGCCTTGTTCATAGATCAGGAGGGGATTGTTCAGGATGCAACTAAGGATTATGACCAGGATGCTATATACGATGACAATAATGGGGAGATGGAGGAGATAGAATGTGCAGGTGACACAGGGTCACCACTGCTGGTGGTTCGAAGGGTGTGTTATGCGCCCCGAGAATCTGAAGGGGAGTCATGGTTACGCAACAACATATTCCAGTCCACGTGCACAATTGGTGGCAAAGTTTGCCGCTATGTGATTGATTCGGGCAGTTGTGAGAACGTGGTGTCAGAAGAGGCAGTGCAAAAACTGAACTTGAAGACAGAGGCGCATCCCAATCCTTACAAATTGAGTTGGTTGAAGAAGGGTAATGAGGTAAAAGTTTCTCGGCGTTGTTTAGTTTCTTTTTCAATGGCCTCTAAATATAAGGACAGTGCATGGTGTGATGTTGTGGCTATGGACGCTTGTCATTTGCTATTGGGGCGTCCGTGGCAGTATGATGGTAAGGTCGCGCATGATGGCGGGTCTAACACCTACAGTTTAATTTACGGTGGTACAAAGATCAAATTGTTACCATCTAGGGAGTCAGCCCCTGTGGGTCCTAATCTGTTAGCAAGGGCGCAGATGGAAGATGAGATGGCTGAGGTCTGGGGTTGCTTATGTTTTGGTTGGGAAGGATATTGGGCAGGATCAATCCGAGGCTGCAGTTCCGGCTATTATTCAGCCCCTTTTGTTGGAATTTGGGGATGTCTTTCCAGAGGAGTTACCGGAGGGATTGCCACCGTTACGTGACATTCAACACCAAATTGATTTGGTGCCCGGTGCTAGCTTGCCGAACCGAGCCCATTACCGGATGAGTCCAAAGGAGCATGAGGAGTTGCGTAGACAGGTGGAGGAGTTGTTGTCCAAGGGCTTCATTCAAGAGAGCCTCAGTCCTTGTGCAGTTCCGGCCTTATTAACTCCAAAGAAGGATGGATCATGGAGGATGTGCGTGGACAGCCGGGCTATCAATAAAATCACTGTGAGGTACCGATTTCCCATTCCTCGCTTAGATGATTTGTTGGATCAATTATCAGGGGCCAAGGTGTTCAGCAAATTGGACTTAAGGAGTGGCTATCATCAGATTCGGATCAGACCCGGGGATGAGTGGAAGACTGCCTTTAAGACTCGTGAAGGCTTGTATGAATGGCTGGTTATGCCATTTGGTTTGTCAAATGCGCCTAGTACTTTCATGCGTGTGATGAACCAAGCGCTGCGACCGTTTATTGGTAAGTCTGTTGTGGTATATTTCGATGATATTTTGATTTATAGTGCCACGCCGGACTTACACATGCAGCATTTAAGAGAAGTTCTGGAAGTCCTACGAAGGGAGAAGCTGTTTGGGGGCCTGAAGAAGTGTGCCTTCATGACAGACTCAGTCCTATTTTTGGGATACATTGTTTCGAAGGATGGACTTGCTGTGGATGAGTCAAAGGTGGAGGCGATCAAACAATGGCCCGGACCACGGACTTTGTTTGATATTCGGAGCTTTCATGGGTTGGCGTCATTCTATCGCCGATTCATACCACACTTCAGCACTATTATGGCTCCGATCACGGAGTGTATGAAAGGAGGAAGTTTTACATGGACAGAAGAGGCAACAGAGGCTTTCAGAGAGATCAAGTTGAAGCTAACTAGTGCTCCAGTGCTAATCCTTCCAGATTTTTCGCAGCCGTTTGAGTTACATTGTGATGCCTCGAAGGTAGGGATTGGGGCCGTTCTTAGTCAGAATTCGAAGCCAGTCGCTTACTTCAGTGAGAAGCTCAATGGGGGAAAGGTGAATTACAGCACGTATGATGTGGAGTTCTATGCGGTTGTGCAGGCTTTGCACCATTGGTACCACTACCTCATTCACAGTGACTTTGTGCTGTATTCTGATCATGAGGCACTGAAACATCTGAATAGTCAGGACAAGCTATCCCATCGCCATGCTAAGTGGGCTGCTTATATACAACAGTTCACCTTTGTGATTAAGCACAAAGCAGGGACGTTGAATCGAGTTGCTGATGCCCTCAGCCGTCGTTCTTCCTTGCTGACTTTCATGCGCACTGAGGTACTTGGTTTCGATTCTTTTCGTGAGCTGTTGGCTGTGGATCCTTTTTTCTCGCATGTGTTGGATGTTATTTCAAAGGGTGAACCGAGTGTGTTTCACCTTCATGATGGCTTTCTATTCAAGGGTAATGCCTTATGTGTTCCAGAGTCGAGTCTGCGGCTCAAAATTATTACTGACTTGCATAATGAGGGGCATGTGGGTCGTGATAAGACCCTCGCTTTGGTGGCTGCATCATATTTTTGGTCTACTTTACGGCGGGATGTTTACCGGTTTGTGGGAGCTTGTCATATCTGTTGTGTTTCTAAGGGTGGGGCCACTAACGCCGGACTCTATATGCCTCTGCCTATTCCTACACAACCATGGGCGGATGTGAGTATGGATTTTGTCCTTGGTCTTCCTCGTACCCAGCGAGGCAAGGATTCTATTTATGTGGTGGTGGACAGGTTCTCGAAGATGGCTCACTTTATTCCTTGCACAAAGACCACCGATGCTGTTAAGGTAGCATTGTTGAATTTTGACAGTGTTTATCGTCTACATGGGCTGCCTGTATCTATTGTTTCAGATAGGGACACACGTTTCTTGAGCCACTTTTGGCGTTTGTGGAGGTTGGCAAATACACAGCTCGATTTTAGTACTTCATATCATCCACAGACTGATGGACAAACTGAGGTGGTCAATCGTTCTTTGGGCAACATGCTGCGCAGTTTGGTGGGTGAACAACTTGGGTCATGGGACCTGAAGCTGGCCCAGGTTGAGTTCGCATACAATCATTCAGTGAATCGGAGTACGGGTCATTCTCCATTTCAGATTGTCTATGGATGCAACCCGCGGGCCCCTGTCGATCTCGCTCCGGTGCCTGATTTGAAGCGTGTGCATTGGAAGGCCCAAGACTTTATGGCACATTTGAAGGAAGTACATGAGGCTACCCGACAGCAGTTGGAGGTCTCTACCTCCAAGTATAAGGATGCAGCCGACAAGAAGCGTCGTTTGGTGGAATTCGGGGTGGGCGATTTCGTATATGCCGTGCTGACCAAGGATCGTTTTCCGGAAGGGGAATACAACAAGCTTAAGGCCAGGAAGATTGGGCCTTTGGAGGTCCTTGCGAAGATCAATCCAAATGCGTACCGTTTGAATCTGCCTAGCCACGTGCGCACATCGGATGTGTTCAATGTCAAGCATCTGATTCCGTTTGTGGGTGATAGTTCATCTTCTGATGATTGCAATTCGAGGGCGAATTCTTTTCAAGCAGGGGAGGATGATGCAGACCGGGTTGCGTCAACGTGGTTGGACAGGATGCGTCCACGTAGGCCTAAAAAGGCCTAAGCATCGATATTGTCAGAATAAGGCTGTCGGTATCGATACTGCTCTTGTGCTGTATCGATACCGGGCACTATTGGGAAGGTGACGAAGCTACCGTATCGATCTGAGGCTTCTCCCTGTATCGATACCGAGTGTCCTAAATTCGTCCGGTTGGCTTGCCACGTTATTTTGCTGTTATTTCCGAAATTTTCCCTTTTTGGTAATTTTTTCGTTTTCCATTGATTTGACTTCCTTTTTCGGAGCAAATCAATTAGGGTTTCTAGTTTCCTATATAATAAGTTGTAAGCCTAAACGGCTAGGGTTGGTTGTTATTGAATTAAAGAACGAGTTTTACTCATATCTTGATCGTTTAAGGAGGGAGTACCTCTGGGTCGATCTTATTGTTCGTGTTTCTCTTGCACGACTGATTCTGTTCCATAGGCTGCGCTGCATCACTTATCCACCCCTTGGTCTGTCCATGGTTTGTGTTGGTTGGATCAGTGATAGTAGCGCTACAACAAAAACTACCTATGGCGACGAAATCTAGCGAGGAAACTCAAATTTCCTCGCCAAATGGGTCTTTATGGCGAGGAAATTGGATTCCTCGCCAAATGGGTGTTTTTGGCGAGGAAATCTAATTTCCTCGGCAAATGGGTACCCTTTAGCGAGGAAATCGGATTTCCTCGCCAAATGGGTACCATTTAGCGAGGAAATTTGAGTTTCCTCGCCAAATCGGTACCCTTTAGCGAGGAAATCCGATTTCCTCACCAAATGGTTAACCTTTAGTGAGGAAAATGGATTTTCCTTGCCAAAAGGTAAGATTTGGCGAGGAAAAAAAATTCGCCGCAAAAAAGCAACTTTTTGCGAGGAAAATCATATTTCCTCACCAAAAGGTACTTGTTGGCAACAAAATTTGTGACTATTAATTAATTTTTAATTTTTTAAAATTGGGCTATTTTAAAATAAAGTATACAACTATATCTATTATCATTTTACACATAGTGTATAAATATGATTAAGCTAGTACTAGTTTAGCCCAACTTCTTGAATATTTTTGTCTTTCTCTTTACAACACTCTTATCTCTTTTTTTCTTTTTTCTTTTTGTTATATACGGAATTTTTAATTAATTAGTGGTGTTGATGAACTGAATTTAAAAAGTAAAAAAAAATTATGAAAAGAAGCAAAAGAAAATCACTAAAAATGGAAAAACTTCAGAAATTATGCATTACGTTAATTTTTTAAACTTCGATGCAGAATTTATACAATTTTTTTTTAAATTTCTCTCTTCAATACAAATAATCAAATGAAAATAAATCAAAATATTAGAAAAAAAAATTAATATTATTCACTCTGCGACAACTACGTACTCCTATCTAAGAAAAAACTAGAACAATAAAAAAATATATTAGTCCAACAAAAGTTATTGTCAGAAACCCATAGGCCATCGAACATGTTTAGCCCAAAAAAAAAATATGAAAAACATGTTGCAGTGCCAAAAATCTCAAAAGCTTGGACACTAATAATGATTAAGAATATAACGTATGCAGCGAAAAACATATGAAAACTACTATATATATTAAATAGTCGAATAATGGAACAAATTGCAATGTTGGTGATGTGGATAGGTGTTGGGCGTGCCATAGAGGAGGTTGCGAGTTCGAACTCCCGCGCAAGCCAAAAAGAAAGCTGGGTAGAGAACATCATAAAATTAGCGACAAAAAAATTTGTCGCCTAAAATGTAATTGGCGAGGAAATAATTCCTCGCAAATTCATGTATTCGTCGCCTAAAATGTAGTTGGCGAGGAAATAAATCCTTGCTGATTCCTGTAAATGGCGAGGAAATAATTCGTCGCTAATTACCTACAATAGGCGAGGAAATAATTCGTCGCTAATTGCCTACAATAGGCGAGGAAAATGATTTTTCCTCGCAAAAGCCTTTTGCGACGCAGTATAGGCGAGGAAAGTGGGCGAGGAAATATTTCCTCGCAAATACCTTAGGCGAGGAAAAATGATACTCTAGCGACGAATTTTTTTCCTGGCCATAGCATGATTTTGTTGTAGTGTAGTTTGCAGTTGGATCATAGATGTCTTCAAAATTGATGAAGAAAATAGAACCACAAAGTGTTGAAAAGTAAGCTTGATTAACAATGAAAAACATGGGGGTTACTATTGGTTTGGAGGCCGGGAAGATTTTGATTAGATATGCAAGTGAGTGATTTTGGATAAATTAGTGTCAGGAAGTCAAGTTTTGTAGGTGCATGGTGATTTCATTAGATTTGGAATTTGTCTGATTCCTAATTTGTATGTCTATATATAGATGTACTTGTGTGTATTGTAAAGTGTGGGAAAAGAGAGAAGAAGAAAAAAGGCAAAGAGTGTGAGAAAAGACATGGTGCCCCTTTGGGGCTTCCTGCATCACAAGTGAGAGGAAAAATACAGTGTTTATGAGAGCATAAGTTTTACCATGTATTTTGTTACAGATACAAAGAGTAGTGTTTGAATATGTGCTACATTTTCTCTTATTTTCCCAACACAAAGGGTGTTTGAATCTAGGATAAAGCATACTCAAGTTAAATCAGATCATAGTTATGTATGAGTCGACGATTATGTCAATAATAGAGATTTTATGGCACTGATTTTGGTTACACTATGCCGTTTCAGGCAACCGCTCTAACAACAAATTTGCGACTATTTCGAATGTTATGAATTAAAGAATTAATTAAAACTCTAACTAATACCAATTGATTTAAGAAGAGGTGGTGGAAAAAGGTCCGAACATTCTTTATTACTTTTGCAACTATAAAAGACGTGATTGAGATATAACTTTTGACAGTGTATTACACTAATAGACTTATAATTTCAATGGTAGGTTAAAGTTTCAAGTGACCTCAGGTGGTGGGTACCATGAAAAGTATGTGGTAGCACGCATGTAATTTGTCGAGAAAGATGAACATTTTTTTATAACCGGATGTTCATATTAGCTTGCGCATATTTCAACTAATTATGGAGCCATGAAGTTAATTTATGACCCGACAAACCTCCGGTATCCCAAAGGTTTGGAAGGTATGACCTCCGTAAGAATAGAACACGTAACCTCACGTAGCAGTACTTTTTCTTCATGTTGGAAAGCTATCAACTATGGTTGGATCTATTTACAAGTTTTCACCAATAAGAAGTTAGACCCAAGTGTCTCTCTCGTCATGATTTTGAGGTTGGCAATAAAATATTTCTCTCTCTCTCTCTCTCTCTCTCTCAATATGAAGCTCACAAATCATATTTTCTCTCTCTCTCTCTCTCTCTCTCTCTCTCTCTCTCTCAATATGAAGCTCACAAATCATATTTTCATTGTGCGCGGAAAAAAGTACCAAAAATGAATATTTTTTGCAGAATTATATAACCAAAAATTGACATGCTTGTTATATGTATAGCAAATTCGTTCCGATAACGTGATAAAAACATATAAATTACCTAGCGTTACCGAAACCGAAAAACCACCCAAAATATTCTTATACAGCACATGCACCATTTGGAAGGAGAGGAGATGGTCCCAAATTCCAAATTCCAAATTCAAAGCTTTTGAATAGATACATATGCTGGTACGTTCACCGTTCATGCTCTTTTCATATGGCATTTCAAATTTTCCTGAGAAATTATTGATGTCAACGTATTGGGTATGTCCCGTGATGATTTAGTTTCAAAAAGAAAACCGCGCGTTTCGGCACATCCAGGAAACAGAAGGGTAATGGATTTTGATAGTTTTAGAAGCCATAAAACAAATTAACACCCACATCACGCAGTCAGCAGAGACAATTATAATTTGTAGTACACAAATAATTGAACACATGTATTTTCAGTATCTATATTGTATTGCATGTTTCAATCTCTCACTAACATTGATTTTTTTTTTCCCTCTATCGTCACAAATTAATCCAAAGATTCAGCTCAGTCTCTCTCCTCAATGTCTCTTTGCTTCTTTTTCTGCCTGCAAAACAACGTCAACACATGAAATTATTTATGAAATTAGCATCATGTTTTTTTTTTTTGTGTGTGTATACGTGGAGATCTAGAGAGGGAGGGGAGTAGACACATATATGGTGCCTGAGACTTGTCCATCGCCACGCATTGACAAACCTCAACGTGTGGCGGTGGAAAAGTGCTCCAGGGCCACTGAATAGATTTTCGAGAACGAGTTCGTAAATAAGATTCTTACCGCTTTAACTACTCGATCAAAGGCATCTTCTCCATATTTTTCAATGTACATCTCCACGGATTTCCTGGCGTCGAGGCTCATCATCTGAAGGGCTTTCCTGTGGCTCTCAGGGTGATTTGAGCTCACATAGCTTCCAACTTTGATATACTTCCTTACAATGTTTCCGTATATGTAAGCAGCACCATTGAAGAATGGCAACACCAACCACATGCAAAACACCAGCTTCACGTATGGCCAAAATGGTAGCCTGCATGCAAGTTATGCCATGCATGAAAATTTTAAATTTGGACAGAAAAGATAGAGATATAAATGATAAAATAATCGAGTTATGTGATGCAAAACTTACAATTCACAAGTTATTCAAAATGTGATGTGACAAAATAGGCTGGGTTTGTAAATTCGCAATATGATGTGACGATATTTCTTGGGTTTGTAAAGCGTGATCAATTTCTAGATAGTTCTCTAACTATGTCGGGGTTCCACCTATCTGGTCAGTTTTGGAAAAGAAACTAGTTTTTTTTTATCGGCAATTTTTTTTTTTATTAAAGAAGACTTGACAAAGGGTACATCAAGCCGGTGGAAGAGGGGAAGGGAATCCAACCAGGGTTGGATAAAGAAAAAACACCTGAAAAACAACAAAACCGAAACACCTAACACCTAACAGGGGAGGCCCAAATACCTAAAGCGCTCAAAGATCCAAAACCAAAGCAGGCAAAACAACCCTCAAAACCTACATAAGCCCATTAGCAGGAAGTGGGTTGCCTTTGAAGAGCAGCAAACCTATTGAAATCGCTCACTATCATTTCCTTTATCCTCAAAGCATCACTATCCGAGTGAAATACCCCCAGGCAATTCCCAGTGGCAAGAGTTTCCTGAAACTAGTTAAGGATATTGCGGTAATTGGTGATCGTATATACCCTAGGATGTATATATAACTACATGGTTCAGGGAAGATTACTTACCACTGGAGGACCTTCCAACAGGATAGCTCAAAGAGTGTTATGAGTGAGTAGAGAACCCAGTAGGTTAGCCATTGTTGATCATCCAGTGTTGAAGGGCTCTCGATGGCTCGCATCGACGCATATCTGTTTGATTCATTTGAAACCTATCTTACTCACGCAATAATTCTTTTTTCCTTTTCTTTTTTGAATTGTAAATCCGATAAGTAGAGAAAATTGAAGAATTTTAACTTACAAGGGAAAAAGAAGCATCAGTCCTGGCCTGTTTTACAACCCAAAAACGAAACGGTTAGACAAGTTTCAAGTATTAAATTTTTTCATATATCTTGGACCACGGGAATTTACATTCTTGCGCTGAATTTTTAACTTTTTGCGGACCACAAATTCATATATTGGACCACAATAACTCATATGTTGGACAATAAAAACACATACACACTTCTTTATTGGACCACAAATCTCATAGCACGAGCCACAAAAATTCATGTGTTGAACCACAAACTATTTTCTTTTAGATATTATATATCGAGCTACAACAATTTTCATATCACGCGCTTCATAAATTAGTATGTGGTGGATCATATACCCCAAATAAGTGGTTTGTATTTGACCACCGTCTTAAATAATAACATGCTTTGACCACCCAAAATCCAAGAAAATGTGGATAACATCAATTATTTGACTTGTGCATACCTAGATACTACTTCTCAAGCATTAATTTTATTTAAGTTCATCAATAATTCAGAGTTCAAATCCTTTTCCCCTTTGTTGCCCCATTTTAACTTCCATTTCTCCTCGTTGTTATTAATTGATTACATATATATGTAACATGGGACAAATAATAACATACAATCATTTACCAACTTATTTATAGAATTCCCATGAAGATTAATACAAAAAACCTATTTTCCATGCATGTATAACATTATTTTCTAAAGAAAACAAAGGATACGTACCCAACGAGTGCATCCAAATTCCTTGCCATGGCTCCGAGAACACCCATATCTACGAGCTAATTTTCTTCTGCAGTGTAATAACGTCGAAATGAAGAAGCTACTGTGAGATGATGGGAAGAGTTGGAAGTTTTAGGTTTTAACAGGAATTTTCATCTAACGTTGGTGAATGAAACTGAAGTAAAGCATAACTTTTGGGTAAGCCCAAGTCTTCTTTTCTGTACCAACAAGAAAAGTAAAGGAAATGACAAAAGGCAGGGAATGGCAAAAGTGCATGCATGCATTTGAATCTTTTTTTCTCCCCACAAATCCCAAAAGTAGTACTGCAATGAAGATTCCTTACCTTTCTCGCTGTCCTATGCATCTTCTTTTCCCACGAAAGAATAACAATGATACATGTACAATAAAAGCTTCCAATAAGTTTTCAATATACTTACATATTGTGTGGAGCCCATACACCTTTCACACTCAAGTGTGTGTGGGCTTCACACACTATGTGAGTGTGTTGGAGACTTGTTGGAAGTAGTTGTTGTACACTTATCATTTTCGATGAAAGAAATAAGTGATGATTTAATTCCACCCATTTGAGGGGACGCGGGGTTGCTGCTGTGCAGTCTCTACACAGAAGTTGCTGCGCACAATCACAGCCGTCCACAGGTATTTTTAACGGTTCAGATTGAAAACAAATTATTCGCGCGAACAATTCTTCTCTTTTATCATTTATTTGAGACTTAGGCCGTTCATCCAAGCAACGGATAACCCGAATTGCGCACAACAGCTGCTGTGCAGAGGCTGCACAACAGCAACCCAGGTCCCATTGGAGGGATATTCCATTAGTAATTGCAACAACTAAACCAACACACAGGCTTTTTCGGTTTGGGTTTTGAGAGATTTTGGGGAGTAATTAGTAGAGAGAGATAGGAAATTTTTTTTATTGGAGACCGTGCAGGGTGGGTCACCCAAAATGAACAAGGTGAAAGTATTTACCGAGTAATTATTCAGTGGTGTCTTGGTGTCCAAAGACTCCAAACACCAACTCTCATGACACATTTCCATGGCCCGTGGGGTCTACTACTTACATACAGATTATGTTCTCTCTCTCCCTCCCCCTTGCTGTCTACCAGATTCTTCAAACTTTAATATTTATTATTTTTACATGTTTAGTATTATTGATCTAAAGGCAAAATTAATATTACATCTCTTACCTTAAAAAATGTTTTGGTCGCTCTTCTTTATTAGTCAACAATCACTTTAATTACAATTCTTTTTGAAAATACTAATTTTTAATATATTAGGGAGATATTCACTATTTTTAAAATTCTATATCTTCAACATTAATATTTCAACATTTCACATCCTCACAACTTCCCATGTATTTAATCACATCAAGTTTTTTTTTTTTTGGGAAATTACGATATCCATAAAGCACAAACAAAAGCAAACTGCAAGGGTCTAGCCCTTACTCAAGGTACAAGCCCAGAAAATCACTGGGCGAAACAATGAAAACAAGAAACTAACCCCAACCAATCAAGGGCAAAAAATACACTGAGAAATACCCCAACTAGCAGCAATGGATAGATTCTGTGAGGAGGATTTGATATCTCTCCAAGAACTGATACAAGCACGAATATCCCGAATAATGATAATCTTCAAAGAGCTGCAATCCATGCTTTGCTGCTGAAAAATCCTACAATTGCGTTCCCTCCACAACCAGTAAATAGTTGCTGCCACCGAAAGCTTGAAAACAGTATGAGACATGGAAGAGCCACCCCTATGCTGTCTTGCCCATGACAAAATCTCAAACAAATCCATCAAAACACTACTAACTCCATTACAGTCCATAATAAAAGACCAAACCTGCCAGGCATAGCTGCAAGAAAAGAAAAGATGAGAATGAGACTCAACTTCTCGAAGACAGAGCACACAATTGAGATCCACCGGCATTCCCCAAGAAGAGAGCCTATCTTTGGTAGCTAGTCGTTCCAGAATTGCTAACCACTGAATAAAAGCCCAACGGGGAGTGTAGTGATGAAACCAAATCATATTATACCAAGGAAAAGGAAGATTTGGAGTCCTAAGAGCCTCCCAAGCAGATGTAACAGAATACTCACCATTTCCCGTAAGGACCCAAACGACGGAATCAAGAGAGTTAGAATCAGGAAAGAAAGTAACTGGAGTACCTCTTATAAGATTGCGTTTTGTTGTGAAAAATGAATTTCATATTGATAGGCAAGTTGGGGTAAAATAAAGCAAGACTTTTTTGGGGAGTAATTTCCATACTCCTCAAATTGTTATTTACACCCCTTTTTGTCTTGTAGTGAAATTTTCATGTGTAAAAATTTCACTAAAAGACAAAAAGAGAGTGTGGATAACAATTTGGGGGCGTGAATAGCAATTACCATTGTTTTTTAATATTCAAGGATAATAATTCATTTTTCAGCAAAAGAATTAAACAATCAAAAAATGCAAGTAAAATGCAACAAAAGAATTAACAGTCTAATGAACTAAAGTTGCTCTAGAAAATGGTAATGAAATTGCAAAAGAGGTGCAATGTTAAAAAAGGCAATAGAATACTAATATTTTGAGGTTTGCAGGGTGGGGGACATTCCTTAACTTCGAAGAGAGAGAGAAACAAATATATATATTTTTTTGATCGGGAACAATGAATTTTTTTTTTTGTTTTTTGCATGGTGAGAGAGACAATTTGAGGGGTGGCTTCAAATTGATTGGTGTTTGAGGGATGAGAACAAATTTCTTGGTTCATTCCTCAAATATTTTGAAATTTGGTGTTTATAGGGATCTGCTGGAGATGCTCTTAGAGCATCTATTCCAGATAACTCAAAATTTATCTTCTAATTCGTACTTTGCTGCTACACATCACAAGTTGAAGGGTCACTTTATGTGGGGCACTCCACCAAATTCTTCAATTAGTTTTATTGAGCTAAATTTTAAATGTTAGGTCTCTTACCTTAAAATGTTTTGGCCACTCTACTTTATTAATCAATCCTTGATTATAATTCTTTTATAAATACTACATTTTATTATATTCGAGAGATATTCAACAATTTTAAAATTTTGTATCTTCAACATTAATATTTCAACATTTCACACCCACCGCAACTCCCCATGTACATAATCACATCAAGTTTATAAGATTTAGTTTTGTCGTGAGAATGAGTACTTACATATATATAGGCAAGTAGGGTAAAATAACAAAAGACCTTTTTTTTTTTTTTTGTGTGCATATTCAATGATAATTTTTGCAGCAAAAGAAAAAGGCAAAATGAAACAAAAGGCAAGTAAAATGCAACAAAAGAATTAACGGTCCAATGAATTAAAAGTTGATACAGAAAATGGTAGTAAAATTGTAAAAGAGATGTAATGGTAAGTTAGGCAATAGAATAATACTGTAATTTTTTGAGATTTGAGGGGTGAATATCTGACATTCCGCAACTTTGAAGAGAGAGAAAGGGAATTTTTAGGGTGACTTCAAATTATTTGGTGTTTGAGGGATCTGTTGGAGCCTGGAAATTCTCTAACAACAAAATTTTTAGCACCCTGATCAGCTCCCATTTTGCTTTTAGCAATTTATCTTCTAGCACTTTTATGAAAAATTAGTTTTTAGTAACTTAGCTTTTAGCGATTTTATAGAAAATAAATTGGCCTTTGGCAACTTAGTTTTAGCTAATGAGAAATAAATTGGCTTTTAGCAAGTTATCGCTTTTAGCACTTTTATAAAAAAAAAAAGTGACTTTTTGCAATTAGTACTAAAATTGGGAATTCGCCTTTATTTAATCATTTGTTTCATGGTGTAAATAATACTAATACATGAATTGTTGAACAAAAATTCTAAATTGAAAAATGTGTCCCATTTGAGTTGTTATTTTATCCACCACTGATCATAGGTATACTAGTAAATACCCTTACCCTGAAGGCACAGGTTCAAGCATGAGCGGACTTAATTTAGCATCAATCGACATCAATTATCAAATCTTACTCTAGTAATCCAATTTATCTCCATTAGATTTTCCTTTTAAGCTATGAAAAGCACAAAAAAATAAAAATGTATGAAATATGTATGGGATTTTTAAGAATTATACTCCTAAAAAGGAAAAAAAGAGAGTAAAGATTTCCCTGCAATAATTTATAAAATACATGAAAATTTTACAAAAAATGAAAATGTCATACTCCACGTAATGTCGTTCTCTTAGCATAGAAGTTGCGTTTAGTTTTCCCGTACATGCCATTTATGTTCTTGCGAATCGTTTGGGCGACATTTTGATTTAGAAATACTCAATTTTTGTTGGGTCACTAATTTTATTTTACAATTATTGAACTATTCGTATCATTTATGTGAGACATGCACAAAAGTTGACCCCATAAGCCGTTGGTACATTTTTTGTAACCCTCGGATCTATACCCTTAGGTTTATCAATTAATTTAGCTGGAGAGCGCTGTTGGATTTAACCCAAAACAAACCCTAAAAACTTGTCTCAATTCAAGGCATATGAATCAATTAAACTAAACCCATACCTGTTAGAGATGATGAAGCCATGATCTTGAGGGAAGTAGAAAGCTTCTCCTATGGGTTCGACTGGACCAGAGTGAGCCAAAGAAAACCCTAGATTTCCAACGTTAGTTTCCTTTCCTGTGGAGAGAGAGAGATAGAAGTAGCTACTCCCTTTCCTCCTTTCAATTTCCAGCAATGTGTCTCAATGGGCTAGACACAAATACATACTAATAAAATTAGGTGCATCAAAATGACCCATTACAAAAGAATGATCACTTATCAAATGGGCATGCACAAATACTCCGATAAATTTGATAGTCGAACTAATCCGGAACTTTTAACACAAAATGAATATGCTAGTCCACAAAATATGGAATAAATTTAACATTCTCCCACTTGGACAGCATATGTCATTGTGTAACAAAAGTGCTAATAACGATATAAGCAAACATGTATCCGGATTAGCTAATAAGTGGCCACAACATAGACCATCAAATGTGAGTTAGCACCCAAAACTCATTTCAATGTCCATAAAGGGTACATAAGTATTCAGTCATGTAAAACAATGCATCGACAGGATGCAAAGCACACAACAAAACACTTACGACCAGTGACATAGATGATAGTATGAAAGTGTGGTGTGGATAATTATACAAAAGGTGATCAACACATCAATTTCCACAAGATCCATGTGTCCACCCAAGACAATAGGCCTACTGAGACTGGGTCAATATATCTCAGATTACAACCATGCCTATTGAGACTAGAACAAAATGTCTCAAATTTCAGCATCAATAATACCATAATCAACCAAAAATGCGCGCACAACAATATATGGCAACAAAATCATATTGTGCATATGTAAATTCTCGAGAATAATACAAAAGGTACCATGTCATTAACACATTTAAAACAATACACAGAACTCCCATTAACTAAATACAACAGAAGACTACCAATCCCATACGAGCCACATGCTCTTGAAATACTTTAGGAGTCAGACCTTTAGTTAGTGGATCAACCAACATTTGTTCTGTGGAAATGTGTTCAACATTTATGTACGACGCCATAATTTTCTATCTAACAAACAAGTATTTTATGTCAATATGTTTGGAGCGTGAAGAACTCCTAGTGTTTCGAGAGAAAGAAACTGCGGCAGAATTATCACAAAATATCTTTAGTGGCTTGGAAATGGAATCAACAATTCATAACCCAGAAATGAAATTCCGCAGCCATAAAGCATGACATGTAGCTTCATAACAAGCTACATACTCTGCCTCCATAGTCGAGGTAACTGTAAGTGTCTGTTTGACACTTTTCCAAGATACAGCTCCGCCTGCCATCATAAACACATAACCAGAAGTGGATCTTCTATCATCTACACAACCAGCATAATTAGCATCAGAGTATCCAACCACATCTAGAATACTGGAGTGTCGGTAAGTAAGCACAAAATCCTTGGTACCCTGAAGATATCTCAAAACTTTCTTTGCGGCTTTCCAATGACTCAGACCAGGATCACTCAAGTATCTTCCAAGTACACCAACAACATAAGCTATATCAGGCCGTGTACAAACTTGAGCATACATGAGACTACCGACTAGTGATGCATATGGGATCGGTTGCATATGAACTCTCTCTTCATCATTTTGAGGACATTGAGACTTCGACAACTTGTCGCCTTTCACAATAGGTGTTTTTCCAATAGAACAAGACTGCATATTAAACCTACTTAAAATTTTTTCAATGTAGGTTTTCTGAGACAAGCCAAGAATACCATTAGTTCTATCACAAAGAATTTGGATACCCAAAACATACGATGCCTCACCAAGATCCTTCATATCGAAATGCATAGAAAGTAATTCTTTTGTCTCAGTCAAAAGTGCAGTATCACTAGTGGCAAGTAGAATATCATCAACATATAACACAAGAAAGATATAACTACTCCCACTGACCTTCATATATATGCACTGATCTGCAATGTTCTCCTTAAAGCCACAAGAAGAGACAATCTCATCAAATTTCAAGTACCACTACCGCGAAGCTTGTTTAAGCCCATAAATGGATTTCTTAAGTTTGCACACCATGTGCTCTTTACCACTTGCAACAAAACCATCAGGTTGCACCATATACACATCTTCATACAAACTTCCATTCAGAAAAGCTGTTTTTCACATCCATTTGATGCAGCTCCAAATCAAAATGAGCAACTAAGGCCATGATTATCCGAAACGAATCTTTAGTGGAAACTGGTGAAAAGGTCTCCATATAGTCAATTCCTTCTCTTTGGCTAAAACCTTTAGCTACAAGTCTTGCCTTATACCTTTCCACTTGGCCTTTGGCATCTCGCTTGGTTTTAAACACCCATTTGCAGCCAATTGGTTTGCAACCACTTGGCAACTCAACCAAATCCCACACTTCATTTTGGGACATAGAATCCAACTCATCATGCATAGCATCTATCCAATATTGAGAATGAGAGCTATGAATTGCCTCATCAAAAGGAACTGGGTCAGAGGACATTCCAACATCATACTCAAGCTCTTACCAACATCATACTCAAGCTCTTGCAAATAAACAATATAGTCATCCGAAATTGCAGATCTTCGAGTCCTTTCTGACCTCCTTAAATGAGTACTAGAAGTCCCCTCATCAACAACAGATTCGACATCAACATTAGGTTCCTGAAGAGGAGTAACTTGTTGCTCAACTGGTGGAGAGACAATCACAGGTGGTGGAACAAGAGGCACTGGAAGGATCACACGCTCTTTTTTAAACACAATCTCGCGTGGTGTAGAACTACTACTATCAACCTCATCCTCAAGAAAGATAGCACGATCAGATTCAACAATTCTAGTAGTATGAGAAGGACAATAAAATCTGGAGCCTCTTGAACCAATACAATAGCCGACAAAATAACCACTAATGGTTTTGGCATCAAGCTTTTTCAACTGTGGATTATAGGGTCTAACCTCTGCCTTACAGCCCCACACATGGAAATGGCGCAAGCTAGGTTTCTTGCCAGCCCAAAGCTTATATGGAGTTTTAGGAACAGATTTGCTCGGCACTTGATTCAAAATATAAGTTGCAGTCTTCAGTGCTTCACCCCAAAGAAATTTTGGCAAAGAAGAATTGCAAAGCATGCAACGCACCATATCCATTAGAGTGCGATTCCTCCTTTCTGCAACTCCATTCTGTTCAGGTGTCCCAGGCAATGTATATTGAGCCTCAATACCACATTCTTGAAGAAATTTCGCAAAAGGTACAGGATTACGCCATGTTTCATCATATCTCCCGTAATATTCACCACCCCTGTCTGACCTTACTGCCTTAATCTTCTTCCCCTTTTGTAGCTCAACAGCAGCCTTATAAGTTTTAAAAACATCCAAAGAATCAGACTTCTCATGAATAAGCTCAACTTGTCCATAACGGGAATAATCATCGATGATGGTTACGAAGTACTTATAACCACCACGAGCAGCAGGAGTGAAAGGCCCACATATATCAGTGTGAATAAGCTCTAGCACCTCTTGACTTCTGGCAACCTTCTCCATTCTAGTCTTAGCAGTAAGCTTTCCTTTAATACATTCTATGCAAGTGCCAAAATCAGTAAAATCCAGATCATGCAGAATACCATCCTTAATCAATCTCTGAATTCTCTCTTTAGATATGTGCCCCAAACGTTTGTGCCACAACATAGAGGATTTCTCATTCAATCTAGCACGCTTGCTACCAACAACAACATTAGCACTAGGAATTTCAGATGATAAACAACTAAAAATTGGAATGCAAATCGACCATATACAAACCGTCAGATAAAGTGCCAGAACCAACCAAAAGAGAATTATAATATAAATGAACACGTCCACTCCCAAAGTGAAAAGTGTATCCACATCGATCCAAAATAGATACAAATATCAGGTTCCTTCTAATAGAGGGTATATAAGCAACATCATTTAGTTCCAAAACATGCCCAGAGGCTAATGGAAGCTTAATAAGTCCAATATGTTCCACTTCAACTTTGACTCCATTCCCCATGTTCACCATCAACTCCCTCTGATTTGGCTTTCGGCTACTTCTGAATTCGTGCAAGGAATTCGTAATATCTCAGCTTTGTCAAACTTGGGAAACTACTTACCAATAGCAGCCAAATAAGCCTTAGCATTCTCATTGTCAAACACACATTGCTTAATAGACTTGTCCATAATGTATTTCATAAACATGAGACAAGTGCGATTAGAATGCTCCCACCTTTCATAATAAGCTCTTACTTCAACGGAACTTTCAGCAGTTAGCTTAGGTGGTGCTTCCTCCCTTATAGCCAAATCCAAATTCATGATGGCTAAATTCACCTCAAGAGACTCTTTCCAATCCTCATAATTGCTTCCAGACAGTGTTTTGATGGCAGACAATTGCAGAGATAAATCAGGATTGAAAGCTGAAGAAATGATAAATATAATCATATTTATTAAGCATGAAAAACAAAAGCATGCTTATTAAAATTTCTTCACTTTCCACAAAAAATTCTACTAGAGTCTTAAATCACAAAAGTAGTAAGGCTCTTACGTAGGACAAAGCAAAACAACCAAATATAATGACGTAAAATGACCCACTACCGACGGGGTAAAATTTGGTCACCACATCCAAAATATTCAATTGTTCTCTTTGTCGTTCAAAGCATCCTTCCAACCAATGATTTACCGATAGGGTAAAAACATAGCTAGACTGTATGGACCTTTGTTAATTACATCAACATTGCCGTTATCTACATAATTGGCGACTAAAGAATCAGCTTTGACAATCACGGAGGGTGGAAAAATATGACCCACTTGGGTATTTCAAAAACTGGTTATGAAAAAACAACAAAACCAACATAAAATGGTCCCTTTTAAAACGGAAGTGTCGAGAGGTGGAACAGCCCAACAATGTTTCACCACTTCCATTATTGCCAAAAAAAATAAACAAATTGAGCATCAACATTATCATAACGAACATCCAAAACAGGTTTTGGTAACCAATGAGTGTAAGAATTACATACACTTTAGCACAAAAACTGGTTAAACAAGACAAACAAAGCCAATCTCTTTCCTTCCCCTTTTTTAAGCATAGAACACCAAATATGCAGAATCTGTTGGTAACAATTACAGGGAAAAGACGAAAAACGAAAGTAACAAGAGATTCAAAATTCTCTTCAACAGGAACATCACTTCATACTTTTGTTAAAGAATAAACAAATCAAGTCTCCTTTGACAGCAAATTTCAGAAAAAAAATGAAACGAGAAAAAAGGCCCATCCATGGTCTTCCATGTGAGCTCACACACATCCCATGGCCAAAATCTGTTGGTTAATTCTACATGCACGTGGCATCAAGTATTAACAAATATAAATGTCTAACTAAAGCCCCTCCAAAAGGGAAATTGGAAAACCCAATTTCCGAAGCAAAACCGAACTGATCGGCAAGGAAAACGATGGGAAAAACTGGGGCTCTACGTAAACGACGAGTGTTTCGACATTCAATCACTCAATAATCATGAAAATTACAAGGTAATTTCAAAACACAGCCCATGAATTGAAGAACAAGAAGCTTTGATACCAATTGTTGGATTTAACCCAAAACAAACCCTAAAAACTTGTCTCGATTCAAGGCATATGAATCAATTAAACTAAACCCATATCTGTTAGAGATGATGAAGCCATGATCTTGAGTGAAGTAGAAAGCTTCTCCTATGGGTTCGACTGGACCAGAGTGAGCCAAAGAAAACCCCAGATTTCCAACGTTAGTTTCCTTTCCTGTGGAGAGAGAGAGAGAGAAGTAGCTACACCCTTTCCTCCTTCAATTTCCAGCAATGTGTCTCAATGGGCTAGACACAAATAAATATGAGGATGGGAGTAGGACCTCCTCTTGTGTTTATAAAATGGCCCAGCCCATTATGGGTCCAAATTAACCATATAGCACCAAGCCCACACTTAACAAAATACATACTAATAAAATTAGGTGCATCAAAATGACCTATTACAAAAGAATGATCACTTATCAAATGGGTCTGCACAAATACTCCGATAAATTTGATAGTCGAACTAATCCGGAACTTTTAACACAAAATGAATATGCTAATCCACAAAATATGGAATAAATTTAACAAGCGCATCACAAATTAACTGTCAATTAATAAAAGAAGCAAAGTACAATCTTTTTTATGTTAATTTTGCTGGAGATGCTCTTTACGTTTGAAATATTTTTGCAAAAGGGTTATTTTTGGGCTTATGTTTTCATCCCCAAATTCAAATAGACTCAAATTTTCTCTCATACGTTGGTATATTCTGGTATTTTGGGTAGTATATATGCACAAAATATTGAGACTCCTAAACTTGGGAGTCCTAATATGTTATTTCGTGATATACACTGCAAAAAGAATCCTCAATTTCACGCTTCCCATAGCGGTGAAAAAATCAATTTAAAACACTTCATCTTCTCTTGCCTTTCTCGTTGCAATCCATCCTCAAAATCGTTTCCCAACAACGTCCTTTATCACCGATTCACCATCAACGACCACCGTCCTTTATCGCCGTCGATGACCTTCCGTCATGCGTAATTGTGTTATGCAACCAACATATCCATGGTAAATTCGAAAACCGGTCATACAAATATGTTTCATGGTTAATTTATTCGTATTTCATGATAAGTTTACACATGATTTGTAAATTGATTCTATATTTATGGTAAATTTCAAGCCAATTCATTATAAATTGCTCATCATTCATCTTGAATTGAATCAAAAATTTCAATAAGATTCATGTTAAATTTACATATCGTTGGTTCCTCTGAATTTTATCAATAATTTGCAAACTTAACATGAATCTTTCAAATTTGCCATGATTGATTCACAAAATTACCATGAAAAGTGATGGGAAAACAAGATACGTATATTAGAAATGGAAACAAAATCGATGGGTTTTGGATATTTCACATTTTAAAATTTTGAACTCCTCCGCTATATGTATCCCGTAATTATTGATATATATGGATACATCCTATTCCTAAAAATTAGAAAAATAATATATGTATATATATACGTCTATATGAATGTCATAGTTAAATGGTAAAATAGGTAATTCACACAATAAATGAATAAAAACGTACGTTTGAAAAGTGGGTGTGATGGAAACTTACATGTTATGACTGACTAGGTTGCATATTTAATTAATCCTAAAAAAATAAGTGCACTCTAATAAATTAATATGGTATATTTTACAAAACCATATCCAAAATGGTAGAGATAACTATCCAGTAATCATGGTTTATAATTAAGTACGTCACACCAATTATGGTATAATTTGATATTGATAGCAATTTTGGAAAAATAAAATAACAAGTATACGTGAATTTATCATAATTTCTGAAAAATCTACATTGATCTATTTACTGTAGTAGAATAAAATAAAGAGAAAGATACATGAAAACCCCATCTAATTTTTTTTTTTTTTTTGAAAATGTCAAGAATTTCATTATAAAAGCCATTCGGCAACGATTACATTCTATAACAGGAGTGAAACCAAAACCACTAACAGTTGATATGAGCACGGCCTTCGCTCGGCATATAATGTCACTAGCTCTTAGACACACCTGCCGAAGCAGACCCAACACCTACGAGATGGAATGATGAATCCTATCAAATGTTAGCAGTAGAGAACCCAACGAGTACCTGGCTCAAACCCTAAAAGCAATACAGTGCAAATGTAATCCAAAACAACACCCTAAAACCAACTAATACTGGACTCAAACAACAAATGTAAACCGAGTCACACTGAGTTCAGCAAAAAAACAAACAAAACTACCAAACTGATGCAGATAATCCACAGAAACTAGTACAATCCGAGAACCACCGAGTCACCTCACTGAGTTGCTCCGAGTCGCACCGAGTCTCCACGAGTTAGCCGACCAGTCTCTTCTCCGGACAAAGCCCAGCTCCCTTTGCCGCCGCCGATGGCACTAGAGAACTTTATTAGCCGGAGGGGGGCAAAGAAACCCAAGTTCAACCCATCGTCGTCTAAGCCATCCCGAAAAGGGAGAAAACGGAAAGGAACGGAGGAGAGGTGGAGGTTCTGGTGGGGAGGTTGTAGATCTGGGGAATGGCGGCGGAGGCTGAGATCTGGGGTTTTGCGGTATGGGCACGGAGATGGCAGACGGCCATGGGTTGAAGGTGGGTTTAAGCCAACGAACTAGGAGGCGGAGGGGTGGGGCGGAGGAGGCGGCAGCCCCACCCCTCAAGAGCTCAATCGGACAAGAAAACAAGGGGAAAAGATGTGAGAAAGGTAGGAATCAAGGAGAGAAAGGCCGGAAAAAATGGGGTGCCGTCAAGGATGGGATAAAACCCTAGGAATCTAACCTTTAGAGAGAGAAACTCTCTGGGTAGTAGTAGACAACAAAACAAGCGAGTTCATTCTATTTGGGCCTTGACCCATTTCGTAAGCTTTTCATTGTGGCGGCCGGTTGAGGGCTGACGATTCTTAACCCTCGCTCGCGGTCATGGATCCTTTCTTGTCGGGGGCCCATGTCTTTGAAATCGACAACTACCCTCACTCTCAGCCATGGCTTCTTAAGAGCCTTTCTTATCTGAAACCTCTATCTTCGAAACCTAGCTATCATTTAAATATCTTATGCTCTCTTCCCATTGTTTGTAGATGTCCGGGGTTTGTTCGATGAGCTGTAGCTTGGCTATTGAGGGTGGAACGAGCGATGACGGGAGGTCGATATGGAGTAGGTTGACTAATTTTCTAGAAAAGGGTGTGGGGGAAGATTTAAAAAATATAGTTTAAACTGATAATGGAAAGGTGTGTGAAAGTAGGATTGTCAACTTTGTATATCTCAAAATAATGGTGGCGGATCTCCAATTTTATGTTTTGTTCATAAAAATATATTGTACCCAAAAAATAGGAAACTTAATGCATTAAGGACGAAATTTGATTTATTCAAAATTAATAATAACAATATAATCCCTAAAAGTGGACCGGATAAAAATGTAACTCGTACTATGCTGGAGACACTTAATGCAATAAGGGCGAAATTTGGTTTATTCAAATTTAATAATAAAAATATAATCCCAAAAAGTGGACGGGATAAAAATCTAACTCATACTAGCTGGAGACCAATATTTAAGTATCCAAATATTTTATGGTCTTTAAATATTGAAAATAATAGGATTTTTTTTTAAATTTCCACACGGATGGGTTGGGCTGGGTTGGACAAGGCCAAACTATGGAGTACTACTAAGGACAGGGCTAAGCCATTAGAAATCGGACTTGTCAAGTTAGCGGCCCACCTTGCAATATCGGGTTCGGCGGGTTCACGCCTTCTCTCTCATCTTCTCCCTCTACCCTCTCTCCTTATTTCTCCTCTACAACTCTGGTGGGCGAACCCTGAAACCCATAATCGCATCCATTCTATCCGGGTCTCATCCTCTCATTCAACATCTTCACCGTTCTCTGTAAGCTCTCTCTCTCTCTCACTAAAAATTTAACTAGTCTTTGAATGGGTTTTTTTGGCCGAATCCGAAATCCGAATGTTAATTGGGTCATTATTTCATGGCGTGTTAAGGTCGTCGGTCTGGTTCTGATCTGAAGTCCATAGCTTATTGAATAAGTGGGTAATATATTGTGACCCGACTAATTAGAAATCTCCATCGGATCGGGTAAGTCTGGTGGATTTGGGTTTTGGCGGTTTCTTTGATTTCTTTGTCTAACTTGACCTAGTTTGGCGGGTTGATCCTTCTCTGTTCAGGTTATCGGTCTGGTGGATCCGGGTTTGAGGACTTATGGCTAATCCGGGTCAAGCCTTTTTGGCGCCTTTGTTTTTGGTAACGCCCTTAACTGTTTTTTCGTGCTTATAAAAATTCTGGAGCTTTATATGGTTCTAATTATTATTTTGTTCACGCTGATAGTTCTTTTGGCCCTGTTGGGATCAGTAAGTTTAGTTAAAAAATTTCTCTTTTGTTTCAAAAAAAATTACAATTACAATTACAATAAAGTCGTTTCCAATTTTGTAGATCTTGATGGCTTACTTGCGGGTGACCACATCGTAGAGATGTGTCTGATTTTAAAGGTTATGTTTGACTAGATTGGCGCATTCTATACAAATACTTCATGGGAAAACTTACATGGCCCTGTTGGATTCAAGAAGTGTAGGTAGTGCTTGTCGCAGCTCGAAGAAGTTTAGTTCATTGTTTTTTTTTTTTTTTTTTTCTTTTTCAAATTACAATTTGGGAGTTTACGACTTTGAATTTTTTGAATCGGTCTCTTGCGAGTGATCACATGGTATATATATGTTTCATTTTAAAGGTTATGTTCCGTTAGACTAGGGCATTTTTTTTAAGTATTGCATAGGGATGTAGCAATTTTTCTTGGGGCATATCGACAAGAACCTTTGATTTTGGTGGCTATGTTGATCATATAGGATTGTGCAATATCTATTGCATATTTTTTGGTTTTAGCTGTTTTGGACAAGTGTTGTGAATATTTGTCTTCTTTGGAGTTTTCCTAGGATCGTGGTGATTCTTTATTTAATGCATCATTAAAAGATAATTAGTTGGTTGAGTGTGCTTGACTACCTTGCCTCCAATCCTTTCAAAGTTTGATGGGTTTTCCGTTTCCATTGCCTAATATAGAGTTTATTTTTATCTAATTGTTTCCCCGAATTTGGTTTTTGTGGATGTAGTGATGTATGGATGACAAGAGTAGAGGTACTTGAGTTTCTTCTCTTGCACGATGGTAGTTCTACATTTGTTTGTGGAGCTTAGTTGATCGTATTTCCCTCTATAATCTGTTAGTGGCTCTTGTAGGGTCCGTTCGTTTGAATGGATATCAGGATTGGGTTGCACTATATATGTTCTTTGGTTAAAATTATTATGGTCCGGATTATTCCTACATCGCATAGTGAACCCCACATGTAGGGTTGTTTAATACCATGGGGGTGTGTTAATTAAAAGATTCTTTTTATTTGCCATTGATGCTTCTCATTTTTTGTGTTCAATGGAAGTAATAGCTACTTTAACAGAATAAAATGCAACTGATTTTACCTGGCACTCGTTTTGTCTAATTTCTGTAGCAGTAAATTTAGACATTGTTTTTGCAAAAAAACCAACTACTATTGATCGTAAGCATTGACGATTTTTAATATATATTTTTTTGCAAGGACGGTAACATTTGAAGTCCATGTCTATCACGTGCAGATAAGAGTGCAATGGAGATATCAGAGGAGGCAGTTATTGCCAATTCTAGCCGATTGAAGTCTGTCGTATGGAATGATTTTGACCGGGTCAAAAAAGGTGAAACGTATACAGCCGTTTGTAGGCATTGCAAAAAGAAACTCAGTGGTTCAAGTACTAGTGGGACATCACATTTGAGGAACCATTTAATCAGATGTAGAAGAAGATCAAACCATGACGTTGCACAACAGCTTTCAGTGAAGGGAAAGAAAAAAGAAGTAACCGTTGCCTTTACAAATTATAATTTTGATCAAGAGCAGAGGAAGATTGAAAAGCATAGCCTCGTACATACTAGATATGACCTAGAACGAACAAATGACGGCGCCATTACTATTAGTAATAGCAACTTTGACAATAAGAGGAGTCAATTCGATCTTGCCCGCATGATTATTTTGCATGGTTATCCTTTGTCCGTGGTTGAACATGTTGGATTCCAACTATTTGTTAGGAACCTTCAGCCGTTGTTTGAGTTAGCGACATTTACTAGGGTTAAGGCAGATTGTATTGAGATTTATCAGAAGGAGAAGCAGAAGGTCTATGAGGTGCTCGATAAGTTATCTGGTAAAATTAGCCTTAGCACTGATATGTTATATGCCAATGAAGATTCTGGTTACTTTTCTTTGACAACACACTTCATTGATGATGATTGGCAATTAAAGAAGAAAACTTTGAGTGTTGTAAAGGTCAATCATTCTCACACAGGAGATGTGCTTTTAGAAGTTATCATGACGAATCTAATGGACTGGGATATCGATCGGAAACTATTTTCCATTACATGCGATAGTAGCTCTACCAATGAGAACATTGTTGTACGAATAAGAGATCGACTCTCCCAGAATCGGTTTCTTCTCAACAATGGCCAATTGTTTGATGTACGCTGTGCAGCAAATATTATCAAACTTATGGTTCAAGATGTTTTGGAAGCACTATTAGAGGTAATCCATAAGATTCGCGAAAGCATTAGGTATTGTAGAACTTCACGGGCAACGCAAGAAAAGTTCAACGAGGTAAGCCAGATTGCAGGAGTTGATGGCAATAATTGCTTATCTCATGATAATCCGCTTTGTTGGAATTCAACATATTTTATGCTCGAAGCTGCTTTACGTTACAAAGATGCATTTTCCCTTCTACAAGAACAAGACCCCTTCTACAAAATATGCCCATCTGAGGAAGAATGGAGCAGAGAAAGTGCCATTACCAGCTATCTTAAGCTCTTTTTTTAAGTTACTAATGTTTTTACATCGACCAAGTATCCAACTGCAAATATGTACATTTTCATGAGATTTGTGATGTTCATTTGCGGTTGATTGAGTGGTGCCAGAACACAGATGCTTATGTTAGTTCACTGGCATTGAAGATGAAAACCAAATTTGATGAATACTGGAAGAACTGCAGCTTGGCTTTGGCGGTTGCAGCCATCTTGGATCCTCGGTTTAAGATGAAGTTCGTCCAATATTATTATCCCCAGATTTATGACAACAGTTCAACAGATTGCATTGACATTGTTTCTAACTGTATGAAGGCGCTTTACAATGGCCATGCCATCTGCTCCCCGTCGGATTCTCACGGTCATGGTTTGGCTTGTCAAGTAGGCGGTGGCAGTGGTGGGATTGAATTCACGGATAGGCTAACAGGTTTTGACCGTTTCCTCCACGAAACTTCACAGAGCCAAAACACTAAGTCAGACTTGGATAAGTATTTGGAGGAGTCTCTTTTTCCTCAGAATATGGACTTCAGCATTTTCAATTGGTGGAAAGTTCACACGCCAAGGTATCCCATCTTGTCTATGATGGCGCACAACATTTTGGGAATTCCCATGTCAAAAGTTTCAATAGAGTCGGCCTTCAGCACTGGAGATAGAATGCTAGATCAACGTCGGAGTTCACTTAGACCGGATACCGTGCAAGCCCTTATGTGTGCACAAGACTGGATACAGAATGATTCCGAAGGTTAGTTATGTCCCATTTGCTAGTGTAATATAGATATTTTTAGCAGGATGGTTGGTGTGGTTCTTGTGATTCTACTCTTAGCAGCTTAGAATTGCATGTACCTTTTGTGAGGGACCTTATTGTATTTAATTTCTGCTCTTTTCTGTGCGTCCAAGAAAAACTTGTCTTTATGCAAAACGTTTTTTTTTCTCCTGTCCTCCTAAACCTTTTCATAAGCTTTTTGATCTTGTAATGACCAATTGGATTGGTAGCATCCTAGTGAACTGATGTTTTGTTGTTTTACAAAACTACCCTCAAGTAGCTACTTGGTCCTTCATGTCAGGAGTCCTAGTGTGATGGTTGGTTAGTTACCCTCAATTGAAATTAGTTCAACAAGTGGGTTTCCACCACCTCAAGCCATTCACACTACTTCTTTCTCACTTCTACAACATCCTCAAACAAAATCCCGAGGTTTGGCCTCGTGGTCTAAGCATAAGACTTACGGACAAACGGCTTAATCGGCCCCTCCGCTAATGGACTATAGAATTGGTTCTCCAAAGCTTAATTGAGGTGTGTGTAAGATGGTTAGGTCTGATTAGGAGTTTGGACACCTGAGATATCAAAAAAACATTCTCAACACACACAAGATTGATCTTCCAGCTTTTGCACCTTATGGTTCATAATTTTCTTCTACAAGACTTTATTGTAAGCTACCACAATGGCAAAAGTTGTAGAACCTTATCCTGTGTACATTCAACGTGAATTCCTCTTATCCATTTGACCATTAACCAAATGGTGTCGAGAAAAAATGCATTGAAGATTGGGTTGAAATTTAGATTTTTTCTTTTGAATAAGCTACCTTAAGCTACCACTTTTCGTGAAGCAGGACGCCTCCAACTCCTCAACACTAGTCGATTGGTCATTCGTTTAAGAAGCCAAATTATGGTTTAGCAAATGTGTGCTAACTACGCTTCAAACTTTATACCAAATTTATGTTACCGATCATGCATTATGCATGTTTTGAGTTGATTCTAAAATCGTTTTTTTTTTTTTTGTTGTGTGGGTACTTCGGAACTTCAACCTTTCAAAACGAAAGAAAACATAATAGCACCAGAACAAACTACACCCTAAGGTAGCTGGTATCCAGCCTATCTTCCAACACAAAAAGCGACATAAATGGGGGCATTTCTTCTGCAACTACTAGCTCCTGTGCTTGTTTTGCACCCAATCTAGCAAGACGGCTTGCACTCTGATTGGCCTGTTGGTAAGTATACTTGAGAATAGCGCCTGTTCGAGCCATCAACATATTGGAGTCTGCAGCTAACACTTGATGAGGGTGTCCCCCAGGGGGGGACTTCGATTACCAATTGAACAGCGATTGAGGAGTCCGATTCAATTCTAACATTGCTCGAGCCCTGCCGATAAAAAAACCATTACTCGAGCCCTTCTCCAACATTATGGTTAAACCTCTATAAATTTCCCCACAGCTCAGTCTCCAAGCTAGAATTGCAGTTGAGTTTTCCATATTTACCAAGAATCCATTCTCTATTGTGATCACGAAATAGGCCTCCGAACCTATCTTTGACATTAAACCTCATTCCAAAATCCATCTGTGCTTAATTTTGCTCCAGGTGCAAGGGGAGGAATCCAACATATTAGTTTAGTATGGAATGCCTCAATGATTTCAGAGGAACATGCAATGATGTTTCTGAAACTTGTACGATTGTCATTTTCCAAATTGTTTAAATTTTTTTGGCTACAATCTTTCCAAATTTGCTAAATAATAGCAATGAAAAGAGTGTTCCAAGGAACATCAATGCTTACCAGATTTCTTCTTTGATTTGAGATTGTAAGAGCTCCAATCTTGGGCAGAGCATTCAAGACTATCCCTTCTCCGGTGGCCAATAGGAAAACAGGCCCCACTACAAGAAAAATCACTTTCCATAACAGGCGATGAATGCTATGGAAAGTAATAGATAGCATTTTGAGGCATGTTGTTCTATCCCACTCCATTAAAAGTCCAGACTTTCCATAGCATTCTTGGAATCCTATCGTATGGGGTAGCTATTATAGCATTTTCTGCCTGCTACAATATAGTGCTCTTCTATAGCATTCTCCACAAGCTATAACATGGAAGCCTATTATAGCATTTGATGCCTGCTACAATTTGACGTGAAAAAAAAAAAAACATTTTGAAGCATTTTGTGAATGCTATGAATGCACAATTTTGATAACATTATGATGTTGCATTATTTTTTGTTGCACTATATTTTATTGATAAATTTAATTCAAACCCAACAGTTAATACCGAGCCTCTGTATCCAATATCATAAAACCGAGACGATTGATACAATGTATCCAACATTACTTGTATCAAAAGATCCAAGTACAAAAATTATGTAACAAAGAGCAAGACACTAAGTTTGATATATATCCAAAGAACATCTTAAAAACCTAAGGTGTCCCCCGAGATAACTTAGTAAACAGAAATGTGCATGTGCCTACTAATAAACAATCTACGCTACGGTACAGCGCAATAAAAAAATAGTCCTTTGCAATAAGCTTCTCTTCTCTTGTTCATTTTGTACACTGCAAAAACAAAAAATCTTAATCAATACACCTCAAAAAGTCATGAACATCAATAAGATAAGACTAATGGGCTAATAGTGTTTGGGTTTGTTATGTTTTATGTACTTAGTAATAGAGTTTAGATCACACATCTGTAGATGAATTACAAAGTATAGACTAACACATTTAACACTGTCATTTGGTTTTTTTGACTTACTAATAGACAGCTACGTGCAATCCCACTTATGATGTTGAAAAAAATGGTTATGACTTGTGATAAATAAGAACATAGGCATGTTTAGCGGTCACATTAGTTGTCAATCAACAGACTATTGGTTAGCCTGGGATACTGTATAGGATTTAAGAGAGTGTTTCAATAATCACCCCTAGCTAAGTCTTAACATGTGTGTGTATACAGAGAAGGAAGACCTTAGCTCCTAACAAATTATTTACTAGCCGGTAATAAAAGAGAAGGTAAACCTTAGCTCCTACAATGAGCCTCTCACAAGTCTGAGAATCACCCACACGAGAACATTAACTAAGCTTATCCTACAAAGAATTCTCATCGCCATGAAGTGGTCAACATAATCTAGTAGAAAAAAGCAATAGACAAAAGGATACCTTTTGTACATGTGCAAGTAAACCAGTCAGATTGCTTTTCAAACTCCATAGGATACCTTTTGACCCGGCTTCTGTCAGGAAGTTGCTGCCGCAGCTGATCCACAATGGAAGAACCTCATGCCGAAGAGGATCGAGCAACAACACTTCTTCAGCTATAACTATAGCCTTTATGAACTCTAAGTTGACAACCATGGCTTTCTCCCTTGCTGTAGAGGGGGAAAATCAAAAGTCACTCTCTCATCACAACTAAAAATTACATATGCAGATCAGAAGAGAAATGTAATTGTATTACCAATGCGTGTATCATGGACTCAATTACCTCCATATATAAAATGAAAAATCCTCAATGTATCAAAAAGAAGAAATCAGAACCCAAGCAAATGGAGTATATATCGCCGACATAAGCAACGATGTACAATTTTTCACACAAAACACCGACAAAGCCAAACTTGTTAAACCCAATAGACAATCTCTCAAAATCTACGTTAAATATTAAACCCAATCGACAATCACTTGTGTAAATGCATGGATTATGTGCGAGTATAGTTTTAAGCAGCAATTAAATAGGAGGAGGAATCAACCAAGACAATATTAAAAAGATAATTAGAGGTGATTGTTGCAATTCACCTATTCTTAAGATCAGCGTCCCTACGGCCGAGCCTCAGAGTATCCACAGTTATGGCAATGGCCTTAAAGCCTGCCCTTTCAGCTCTTCTAACCCGTTGTGCAACACTGCAACCACATTCGTATCTTTGTGCACCTAAAGGATACCAGCAGAGTGTTAACAAAGTGATGCAAATTGACCATGAGGACACATGCAATCTGTAAAAACCAAACACTCATAAGTAAATAAGAGGCAGAACTAAGGTTTAATGGAATTAAATTTGCTAAGCCAAGTTACAACTGGTCCAATTTGACAGAAGAAAGAACTTGAAAAACTAATATTTATATTTCAGACAGTGTATGCAAAATTCCCTGAAGTCGAAACATAGCATAAGCAACACCGAATTATTGTAACAAGACCAATTGAGATAACCCTGCCTTAGTTCAACATACTTGGCAGTTCATAAGTGACTATCATGAAATTATGCGGAAGCGTTTAATTTACTCCTAGAGGGGGTGAATAGGAGTTTTGATAAAAATTACCAGTTTTTAAGATGAATAACCAATTAAAAAATTATTAAATAATAAACTTGTTATTTGTCTTGATTAATGCAATTTAACCAAACCACAAGTAGTGCAATGAAAATAAAATGGAGACAAGATACGCACGATTTACGTGGAAAAACTTAGGGTCCTAAATAACCCTAAGCCAAAACCACGGCCTAACACTACTGCTTTATTCTATTAATCAAAAAGAAGTACAGATTGCGAAATAGTAAAAACCTTACCCCAAGCCTTTACCTATTCTCGCCAATCTCCGATGCTCCCAGAGCTTCTTCAAGATTCAATAGATGAACCACAGACTTCACGCCCGATCTCCGGATTCAACCGGCTCCGAATCAATCTCCAAAAGATTCGGCCACAGCAGTATATGGCACCACGAAACACGAACAACAAATGAAGGAATAATGTGATATGAAGTGTGTTGCTTGAGAGAGGTCATGCACTTTAAAAAAAACAAAACAAATAGGGCTATCGGTTTTTGTTTTCAATAAACAAGGCTAAGTGTTCATCCCCTTTAGTCCATCTACGTGGACTTCATGCAGCAAACAAGATGAAGATATTTTCTTTACCAAAAGTATTTCTTGTTTTGCATCTATTACCTCTCTCAGGAAAAAAATATATGTGTCGTATATCTCAATCACTTTCGTTGGTGCTTCCACACACATATATATATAGGCAAAGGCATATGTTCCCATAAAAGAAAAATATGTATCTTTTGATCCTCTCCAAAAAAAGAACGCCTACTATGTTCCCATAAAAAAATAAAATGAATCTCTTTGATCTCTTTTCCAAATAATAAAGACGGAATAAAAAATCTTTTAATGAAACACATGCATTTGGAAAGAGAGAGAAGAAAATTGTCACGTGATATAAATATGAGTATATACGGAAACCAAATTTTTGGAAAGCTAAAGAAAAATGTTTGCTTGATATACATATATATATTTGGGAAACACAATTTTCGGAAAGTTAAAAGAAAATCGTTTCCTTAATATAAATATATGCATATATATGGAAAGCAAATTTTTCGGAGAGGTTTATAGGAAAGGCAAATCATGCAGAAACAAAATTTTCAATTTTGGGAAAAAAATAGTCATGATGTGTTGTGCAATGCATTTACCTTTCACACAAATAGATTAATTTCGCTGCGGTCAATTTGGTGCAGAAAATGGGAGGAGCATCGAGCGAGCAACTACCCTCTAAAAAAAAATCTACCCATACACGAATGATGGTTTTGGACAACCCCGGAAAGTGCCAAAAATATCTAACAATCTCCCCCTTTGGCATTTCCGGGACAAAACCAACTATACTAACACAAAACCGAAAATTACAACTGAAGGAAACAAACACTAGCCTAAACTAGGTCTATCCAATGAAGCTTGATTTGATTTTCCAATACCTGCAAAGATCGCTCAACAAAAACTATGCGACCAAGTATATGTTATGAAAAATAGAATGGGTCAGCATATATAATAAATTCTACCCTTATAAATCTCTCCCCAAAGAAACAGTAGCACTCGAAAATTCTCCCTTTTTACGCAAGACTCAACAACATATGTCACTCCTCAACCCATGACATAACATAAAAATTCTCCCCCTTTTTGTCACGGAAAAACAAAGGAACTAACGGTATCAGGTGAGACCCGTGCAACTAGAAAGCATACAAGAGACTTATATGATATGCAAAAACAAGAATGACATAGGCAATATGGCTATAAGAGAAATGCAGCGAATGGAATTTAAGACCATAATGACCAAAGATACCCCTTTTTTCTTTTTATAAAACAAAGCGGCAAGGCAACATATAATCCGAAGAACAAGTATTCAAAGATGAGGCTCAGACAATATGACGAAATTCAAGAGTGCATGAACAAATTTGTATTAAATCAATCCAATGAGAGAATTCGAAGATAGTTTGTAACACACAAGATGAATCTATGACAAAGTGAGTGTGTGACACGTTATAAGAAATTAAGATCACTTATCCAAATAATCGTCAATTCTCATGTACCATTGGACCGTCAAACACTCTCCCCCTAACGAAGTCAAACTAAGCACCCATCGATACTAAATATATATGTCCCCCCAAAAAATATAAACTCCCCCTCAACAAAGGATTTTTTTTTTTGTATAGTATTCTCTTTTACCCCACTGTCGTTTGACGCGAACCTCCGGACTGGATAGAGCCGAATGGATCCGGTTACTAGGCAAGTGGTCCAATACGAATGTCTTCACAAGATCTATCCACCTTTTTACGCGAACATGCGGACTGGATAGAGCCGAATGATCCGGTTACTCAGTGAACGTCCGGATAGACATTTTATCTCAACCACAACAATTGTATTTTCTTTTTCTTTTCCTCCCTTTTTTTTTTTTTTTTTTGTTATTTTGCGTAGCATGACATATAAAACTTTGTATCCAATTATGAGGCCAAAAAAGTCAATCGCCTAGGGTATAGACAAGACAAATCGAGGTGCATGAGAATCAACTTTCTTCGTTAAGAAATCTCTCTAACCCAGACGTGTAAAAGTGGCGATCATAGAGTCATAAAACATGCTACACCAATGTCCGAATGCATCTCATGAGTGGAGTGAATTAAAACCGTGCATGCATTCCCAAAGAAGTACATCTGCATGAGTCTCATGAATGACTACTCATCCAAAAAAAATATGTTAAGCCCCAAATTTTTTTTTTTATATAAGAATGTTTATGAATTTTTTTATTTGGAGCAAATAAACGTATCAACATGTAAGATCATGACCCTAAAACTCACAGACATGAAAATGCTAAAAGGAAAACAAACAAAATTGAAAGGAGGTTTTTTTTTTTTTTTTTTTTTTATAAAATAAACAACTAGAAAGACATGTTCACTCTAGACAACAAAAAAAATGTACCATACTAGGAAGACATGCAACACCAAACTTAATCAATTGGAGTTAAATCAACAGATCTTCCTATCATCCGCACTTCCTGCCCAATCAGCATCGAAAAATGCAGCTAAGTCCACATTAGTACCCTTAGAATACTAAAGACCAAGCGAGGAGGAGCCCTTAACATAACGAATAATTCGCTTGATAGCGATCATGAGAGACTCTTTTCCAAATTTGCTTTGTTTTATTGTTTGCACGTGAGAAATGACCATGTGTGATTCGTCTTTCAACAAATTTATCAATCTCTCCATTATTTTTAGCCAAAGTTGACAAATTTTTTATTTCCTCGACGAGGTGAGAAGTTTGAATTGCCAACTGACCCAATTTCTTTTGAAAATTCTCATTCTTATTATTTTTGGGAGACTGGCGCACAAATTGAGGTCTCCCCACATTGGGTTGACCATACCGAACACTTTTATTAACAGGGGATACAAATGAATTCCCCTTTGTTCTCTGATTGTCTTTTCTAAGTGCATAACAAAAAGGTCGAATATGACCTTGGACACCACAGTAGTGGCAAATCATAGGATTAAACTTTTGAAATTGATTACTTTTGGAAATCTTGTTAGTGATGGTTGGAGATTCAGTAGAAGGTTCGGGTTTATCGCTCATCACCTTACTTTTAGAAGTTTCAGATTTCACAAACTTGATTTCTCTCTTTGCAGACTCATTATCCTTAGGTGTTAGGGAAGGTGGATCAACGAACCCTAAGCCGCTTCTATTTCTAAATGCACGTGTCATCTCGGCAATACGGGTTGCGCCACACTCATTACGCTTTATAGCCTCAGTGGCCTCCCTAAGGTCATGCTCTAATTCAAGAATCTTATCCTTAGACCCTTCAAGGGCTTTTAAGGCATCCACACGCTCTCTCTCTATTTTGGCAAACTTGTCTGCCAGATTAGAGTTATAGATTTTTAATTTTTCAAGCTCAATATCCTTAGATTCGATGTCCTCATTAAGTTTGTTCCTCTCACCACTAACTCTTTCGATGACACTCATGAGTTCCTTCTTTTTCTTTTCTAATTTGACAGCCTTTTTAAACAATTGATCATAGGCCTCATGAATAGAATCTATATCATCATCACTCTCACAGTCTTCATCAGTCGAGACATAATTACTATCATCGCTAAGAGTTGTAGAAAGATCAACTATTTTAGGGGACGTGGGAGACTTAATGTTGGCGACAAGCACAGAATATCTAGGGGCTTCAAAATCCCCATCACTACTATCATCACTATCGTCATCCCACGAAGCCTTATACCCTTTGGCCTCTTTCTTTTTAAGAGTGTTTGCACACTCTGCCTGAATATGCCCAAAACCATGACACTCGTGACATTGTATACCTAGGGGTTTCTTGGATTTATCTATAAAAGATTTCTTTTCATTATCCCTATAATTATAATTTTTACCCCTACTAGTTGAAGACGGAAAATTTTCAGATTTACGGAACTTGACAAATTCTTTGAATTTTTTAACGAAAGAGGCAAGCTCCTCTTCATCAAGATCATCGTCACTCTCATGTGTCACAGAGGATTCTTCTTTAGAAGTTTTAAAAGCTATGCTTTTATTAGGCTTTAATGCGAGGTTTCTTGAAAGATGATTCAATTCAAATGTTTGAAGTTTACCAACAAGTTCCTCAAAAAGAATGTCATCAACTTTATCACTCTCTTCGATAGCAACTATCTTAGCCCTAAATCTCTCGGGAAGGGACCTAAGCACTTTTTGACAAACTTTAAGATTTGAGATTGGTTCTCCTAAAGCATGGAAGGAATTAACGATGTCACTCAACTTAGTGATAAAACTATCAAAATTCTCGTCTTCTTGCATTCTTAATTCTTCGAAACGTGTCGTAAGCATTTGAAGTTTTGAAGTTTTACGGTCTTAGTACCCTCATGGGTAACTTGGAGAATATCCCAAGCCTCTTTCGCAGTGGTGCATGCAGAAATATGACTAAACTCAGTTTTACTTAAAGCACCATAGATGGCTCCTAAGGCCTTGGAGTTTGCCTCAAAACTCTCATTGTCAGCAGAAATCCACTCAGTGTCCTCCTTCGGCCTCATTTTTTTAGTTGTAGCATCTTCTATGGTTGGGGCCTCATAGCCGTACCTAACAGATCTCCAAACCCTAACTCCTAGGGAACTCAAATGTGTGGTCATACGGGCTTTCCAATACGGATAATCGTTACCGTCGAAAAAGGGTGGCCTCGAGTTTGAGGCACCCTCTCGTGGTGCGTTCATGTCCATTTATACCCAGAAATAAACTCAGGTGGTTAAACCTAAACAGAGCAACCGAGCTCTGATACCAATTGAAATTATGCGGAAGCGTTTAATTTACTCCTAGAGGGGGGGTGAATAGGAGTTTTGATAAAAATTACCAGTTTTTAAGATGAATAACCAATTAAAAAATTATTAAATAATAAACTTGTTATTTGTCTTGATTAATGCAATTTAACCAAACCACAAGTAGTGCAATGAAAATAAAATGGAGACAAGATACGCACGATTTACGTGGAAAAACTTAGGGTCCTAAATAACCCTAAGCCAAAACCACGGCCTAACACTACTGCTTTATTCTATTAATCAAAAAGAAGTACAGATTGCGAAATAGTAAAAACCTTACCCCAAGCCTTTACCTATTCTCGCCAATCTCCGATGCTCCCAGAGCTTCTTCAAGATTCAATAGATGAACCACAGACTTCACGCCCGATCTCCGGATTCAACCGGCTCCGAATCAATCTCCAAAAGATTCGGCCACAGCAGTATATGGCACCACGAAACACGAACAAATGAAGGAATAATGTGATATGAAGTGTGTTGCTTAAGAGAGGTAATGCACTTTAAAAAAAAACAAAACAAATAGGGCTATCGGTTTTTGTTTTCAATAAACAAGGCTAAGTGTTCATCCCCTTTAGTCCATCTACGTGGACTTCATGCAGCAAACAAGATGAAGATATTTTCTTTACCAAAAGTATTTCTTGTTTTGCATCTATTACCTCTCTCAGGAAAAAAATATATGTGTCGTATATCTCAATCACTTTCGTTGGTGCTTCCACACACACACACACACACACATATATATATAGGCAAAGGCATATGTTCCCATAAAAGAAAAATATGTATCTTTTGATCCTCTCCAAAAAAAGAACGCCTACTATGTTCCCATAAAAAAATAAAATGAATCTCTTTGATCTCTTTTCCAAATAATAAAGACGGAATAAAAAATCTTTTAATGAAACACATGCATTTGGAAAGAGAGAAAAGAAAATTGTCACGTGATATAAATATGAGTATATACGGAAACCAAATTTTTGGAAAGCTAAAGAAAAATGTTTGCTTGATATACATATATATATATTTGGGAAACACAATTTTCGGAAAGTTAAAAGAAAATCGTTTCCTTAATATAAATATATGCATATATATGGAAAGCAAATTTTTCGGAGAGGTTTATAGGAAAGGCAAATCATGCAGAAACAAAATTTTCTATTTTGGGAAAAAAATAGTCATGATGTGTTGTGCAATGCATTTACCTTTCACACAAATAGATTAATTTCGATGCGGTCAATTTGGTGCAGAAAATGGGAGGAGCATCGAGCGAGCAACTACCCTCTAAAAAAAAATCTACCCATACACGAATGATGGTTTTGGACAACCCCGGAAAGTGCCAAAAATATCTAACATATCACTGAGGGATGATAAAACATGAATTGATTTGACAAATACGTTATGCTCAGGCAACATCCAATGTGAGTAGGGGATCAGTTGACCCCTGCGGTGTCATACTCCCTCGACCCTTGCAGTATTCTCATTGGTCGGATACCTACAAGTCCATGGTGATTTAAATATAGTGCAATGAAGTACATGATAGAATATTGTTAATGTTCAGATTTCATGGAATGCATTATATCGATAACCACCATGGCTAAAATACTTTATAGCCACATAGGAGATGACAGACTAGTTAAGGCAATGAGTAATAATATTTAACAAGGATATAATCAGCATCAAAAAGTAAGATATAAGAAGATTGGAAATAGCATGAAGTATATGCATGAATGATGAAACTAAATTGGACAACATGCCAGCCACTCCATTTGCAACGCCAACTCAAGTTTACTTGCATTATTGTCTTTACAAAAGTTGTCGGATGTAGTCAGGCTAACTGAGAAGTGAAGAGAATGGCCCCAATTATATGACACCTAGTCTTATCCAACCTAAAATGATAAAAACATTAGTCAGCTATATCTGAACTTTGAAGGGCCAGAAGAACGAATCACAAGTATCGCCAAACTTATACATTGGGGGTGGGAATTAAGGTGATTGATAAAGAGCCATGTCCTTAAGAAAAGTATACCTTACACATTGAAAATGCTCCAACTGTTTCTTTCAGGATAGAGTTAGAACATACTGCCAAGAAGTTCTCCAACTGTTTCTTTCCCTCGTGCCTACATAGAAACATTTATAGTACATTAATAAGGCTATATTGAGAGCAAACCTTGTTTGTATGAATTAATATAAAAAATACAATCATCGTTTACTGGTTCTTTGTGAGCACCTAGTCCTGTGTAGTATAAAATATTAAGTGTTATATGCTGGAAACTGGTGCTAAATGTGGTTACATAATCCCAGTTGCTCAAATAAAGTTTAGAGGCTGGAAATACCTCTGTAAAGTTCCTAAAAAGTGCTAAAACAGGACCCTTGCAAATAGCAAAACCTATCAAGGCAACTTTATCTTTATACCAAACCACTAATATATAGGAGAGGGAGAGAGAGAGAGAGAGAGAGAGAAGAGAGAGAGAGAGAGAGAGAGAGAGAGAGAGAGAGAGAGAGAGAGAGAGAGAAATGAAAGACCCCATTTTCAAAACTTGCTTAGGGTCTCGAAAATGTCAGGGCCTGGTCTAAGTGTTCGCACTCAACAGAGTCCTCGTTACTCGAACCTTATTAACAACTGGTATTCTCAAATAAGGCATATTACAGTAGTTCGAGAGTCCTACTGTCAAGGTGAATGCCCAATGTCATTATCAGATTAAGACAGCATAATAAGGCAGTGGAAGATTTTCAATGTAATCAAAGCATCAACAATTTACCAAACATTGTACAAGTAAAAAGAAACCATCAAACCTTGAAATGTAGACCCCCTTGTATACCCCCGATATTTCTCCAAATGCTGAAGGATGTTTAGTTAGGGTTCATATTGACTTGAAAGAAAGGCACATTTTACATAGCTTTGGATAATTTTCTTTTCGGTGACTTCACCTTTTAATAGAACTTTCAGTAACAAGTTATTGTTGATCCACAAGACAAACAACTGAAAGGTACACTGTACACCCGATGCTCAAATTCCTATTTACAAACTTGCTGATCAATTGGTAGTCTCGGAAGAGAAACTTGACTTACTGTGGCTACTGCATCAACAACAACAACCACTATCCCATCTATATTGAACCATCCACATTTGTCATGAACGACAGAAAAGTCCTAAGAACATCTATTTTCTATACAACCTTCTTTTGATATTCTGATTTTGACGGTAAATTACCTCTATCAACAACAAGAAGGTGTAGAAACTTTCCATCATGCATGATGTGTAGAGCATCCACAATGGGTGCATCCGCTGTTGCAGATTCTGGATTTGGGGTCATCACCTAGATTTAAATACAAAAGCATAGTCAGAAAGTTTAGCACTATTTTCTCATGTATATAGAAAAGAACTCAACAAATATAGATGTGCCCCTTCTTTAGCAGAGAAACTTGAAAAAATTCTCATAACGGTACTCAGAACCCATGCGTCACACATCCAATGAACCTTGAACAAAAGTTTTCATCAAATTAGCCAATCACCTTATCCACTAGAGTAGACTCTGGAGGAAGATTTTGTGCTATTAACCGCATCAAGATATCCTTTGACCTGACTATAGACTATACCCCCTTACTAGCTCCAATGCAAGAAGCACAGGAATTATATTGTGAGATACTGAGATATCTTCTTGAGGCTCTCTAGTGGTTGAAACACTTGTTCCACAAAGATGAATATCTAAGCTCCTTTGAACAAATTACAACCTTTGTGCCTTCTGGACTTGTGGGATATACCTAATCAACAGGATGAGTACTAGGGTCTTCTATAGTCAATGAAGCAAGAACTCTATGGTCTATATCTTCTTGAGTTGCTCTAGCATTTAACTCTTGTTCCACAAAGAGGAATATCTCAAAACCTCCTTCAAACAGAAACTACAACCTTTGTGCGTTCCTGAACTCATAGGATACACCCAATCAATGGGATGAGTACCAGGTAGTTGTTCTTTAATTGTCAATGAACCAAAAGAAAAACCAAAATGAACAGAAAACCAAGATGCCGCTGCAACAGTTTACACCACTGGGCCATCCAAAATCACAAAGGTAAGTACAACTACTGGTTGTAGAATAACAACAAATGATAAACTAGGGGGGTGGAAAATTAAAAAAAAAAAAAACTAATCCACTTACTCGATTATATCAATAGATGTCATGGAAACTAGCAAGTCGGATGAACTTTTCTTACTCTATTATAAATACAATAGGCAAAGTTTGGTATCTAACTCAACATTCTTGGTAATTGAAAAGGATCTAGTTATGATCCCTTAGTGCATTCTGTTGGATTTGTATCTTCTAAGTACACAAAATGTTAGTCAAACACTAATGATCTAGGCAAGAGAAAATACAATTGAAAAATCTTGTCAAAGTAAAGCCAAAAGGGACATATGGAGAGACACAAGTCAACAGACTTGTATAATACTCACTATCATGATTAGGTGTATGGCAATATATGGCTACCTATGGCTTGTCAAACGAGCGAGAAATACTGATTAGAGGTATAAGACATTTTCTTTATTGAGATCCTTTTACAATTGCACTAGCGAAAATAAAAGACTGTCACTCCTTGCACAGTAATCAACAACCCACAAAACATAACAAGACATAAGTCCACGGAAATACAGAGAAAGACCATACCTAAAATTTGAGCTATTTTGATTGCACAACTAAAATCAAATCAATTCATCGAAAACGTGAACATAGCCTAATTCAAATCAATAACTGACACATGAGAAGAGGAAAGCAGGGGCAAGTAAAATAAACCTATCAAATTAAGAACTATTATTTCATCCAAAATCCATGGTAGTACTAAAAACTTCTTTCAACCACCCATAAAACATAACAAGACACAAGTCCACAGACAAAACAGATAAAGACCCATTACATAAACTCAAACCCTAGCTCAGAAACACTATAAATTCGACAAGTAGACACAAACCAAATTAGACAGGGCTGAGGAGTTGGGAGAGAGAAGGTTAGGGATCGGAGTTCATGCCGATGATGGTGACAACTAGAGAAGGTAGCACAAAATGATGGGGAATCTAGGGCCAGTAGTTTTGGGGAAACTACAGATCATGGCATCAGTTTTTTAGAAAAGGGGAAAAAATGCAACTTCATTCTCAACAACTTTAGGTTAAGAATTCGTAAATGCCTGTGTGAGTATAACACTATAAACACTACTAAATGTGCTCATCATTAACCAAACAATTACAAACCCTAAGTTCAGTGAAAAACACAAAGAAAACCCCTAAATTTTTTTATCATCAACAACCAAACAAGTACAAGCCCTAATTTCTGAGAAAAAAACAAAGAAAACACCTAATATTTTGATCAAATACATGTATAAACACACACACATATAGAGAGAATGAGAGAAGAGAGAGAGAGAGAGAGAGAGAGAGAGAGATACCTCGGTTGTGGGAGGGGTTTACTTTTGGGCGCAGGTTTTCTGGCCGGGTTAGTCAGTTCGAGAGAGAGAGGGGATAGACAAAGAGGTCAGCCATTGAAGAGAGCATCTCCAATCTGAGAGAGAGAGAGAGAGAGAGAGAGAGAGAGAGAGAGAGAGAGAGAGAGAGAGAGAGAGCTGCGCAGTGATGAAAGGGGTTTTCAGATTTTCGTGAGAGGAACAGAGGAATAGAAGGGTTTTCAAATTTTCACAAAAGGGCGTGTATTTTTGGGGCGCCAAGTATCAGATTTTCACTAAGGGCGTGTTTTTTTGGAGCGCCAATACTTGGCGCCTAAAATTGGGGCAGAACGCTATATTAGCTGGTGATGAAACGCTATCAATTAAAGAGTAAAGAGTTTCTTGTGTTTTTTTTCATTGAACGCTATAATTGCTCCTTTGCTATAGCATTCCTAAAAGTGTGCTATCAAATAATGCTATAAAATGTAATATTTGTTATAGTGCCCATAGTTCTTAATACAATCCCAAACGAGGTGTTCCAAATTCTTAGAACTGGAATCACATTTGTGAGCTCTAAGTTGGTTTGCGGGAAGCCTGTCATGTAGTAGGGGCCACACAAAACCCTAAGTTTTTGAGGAATTTTGAGTCTCCAGACCCACTTCCAATGTTAGTATCAGTTACGTCGAAGCCTGTCATGTAGTAGGAACCACACAAAACCCTTAAGTTTTTGAGGAATTTTGAGTCTCCAAACCCACTTCCAATGTTAGTATTAGTTACGTCTTGGTTTATGATATCGTAAGCACTAGGGACTTGAGAATTCACAGAGAGGCCATCAAATGCATTCTGAAAAAAAAAACTAGGGAAAAAATCATCTGAGCCAAGACGTATATAATTATACATGAATATCTAGTGTGAGGTATTTTCTGGAAAATAAGCCGAAATATATCAAGATACAAGTCCTGAGCAGCCCAATGATTTTCACATATTAAAAACAACTTGCTAGTAATGGATCATCATAAGCATACTATTACATCAACAAACGCATAACAATGAATTAAAGGTGTGGCCTTTGTGTGAATTCAATTTGTAAATATATTTTCTAGATAAAATTGAAATGTATGCAAGAACATGTGATTCCAAGACTGAGGTGATGATACATGGGCCCCAACAATATGTATCTAAGACTATGCAAATGCAAATTAGATTTCTCTCCTTCATGAAAGAGCAATGTGAAAGCCAAAATTATGGATAACGAGTTGTATCAATATTTAGTCTATTATTATTATTTTTTAGAGGATATCATGACCTGTCGTCCTTGAAAATAAACCAAAGTACAATACTCTATCAATAAAGTTGCTAGAATGGGTATAAGATGATTCATGGATCTTCAACTGGCATCTCTTGAGGAGTCAAGAAAGGCTTGGGAGGAATTTCAAGACCTTCAACATTTCCTTCAAGCATCTCTATGACTTTGTTCATTGAAGGACGATCACTGGGTCTCATTTGGATGCACCATAACGCTGTTATAACCATCTTCCTCACCACTTGCCTCTCCTCGTCCGTGGCTTCTCCCATTTCGATTTCCTTTCCTTCTTTGAATTGGTCGTAAATCCATGAAGGGAAGTAAATTTGGCTTGTGTGATCGGCATATGCGTTCAAGTTCCTCCTCCTTCCTGCCATTTCCATGAGCAACATCCCATAGCTATAAACATCAGCTTTGTACGAAATACGTCCAATGTTTTTGTAGAACAACTCGGGAGCCATGTAGCCCATTGTTCCTCTTGCCGCAGTAAGAGACACCATGCTATCATCTGTTGGATGTAGTTTTGCAAGCCCAAAGTCTGAAATTTTTGGATTGAAATTCTCATCTAAAAGAATGTTGTGAGGCTTGATGTCAAAATGTAGAATTTGCATATCACAACCCCGATGCAAATATTCAATCCCGCGCGCCACTCCAACAGAAATGTCATTCATTTGCTTGCAACTCAAGGAGATGTTTCCTTCTTGGGAAAATAAGTATTTGTCAAGAGAGCCATTAGGCATGAATTCGTAAACAAGAGCTCGTTTAGATCTCGTAGCACAGAATCCGATAAGACGAACCACGTTAACATGATGAATCCTTCCGATGGTAGCAACTTCATTGATGAATTCTTGGCCATTGGCTTTGGACTTTTCCAATACCTTTATGGCTGCTTCATAACCGCTTTGGAGCTTTCCTTTGTACACAGAACCAAAGCCTCCTTCCCCCAACTTGTCCTTGAAACCTCTGCTCATCTTATATATTTGCCAGTATGAGTACCTAATCGGCATCAGGTTGTTCTGACTTTGTAGGAAATCTTCAACGGTATCGAACATTGACAAATGTCTTCTCATAAACTTATAGATTAAATAGGCCAGTAGGCATAACATCCCTAATAAAGTTCTTGCTCCAAGGATCCATCCTGCTCAGGGAAAAGTAAATATTACCATATACAAAGCGGGAAAAAAAATCAATACAAAAATAACTTCCAGGTCTTTTCCATTGTCACCAATGTCCTACACTTATGGTTCAGTTTTTTCTTTGATATGTTATAGCCATTTTGCATTTTTGAATTGCATCAAATGAGATTGGACATCCTTGAAACAGTGCAGCAAATTTCCACATTGTGTGTGGAATCGCAAATAAATTAAGAAAATTATTATAATCACTTAATTTATTCTTGATTTCCTGTTTCCGACTCCTTATCTCTTCCCTTCCCTTCCCAGCTTCACAACCCAAGCCAATGGGATCAGAAAAATTTAGTCTCTAAATTTACAGTCCCAAAACTCCTTATGTCCCACCAAAGTATTGACTGACAAATGTGGCTAAACTTTTCCATATTTTCCTTCTTCATCCATTTGTAAGTGATTTTCTCAAGTCTTTGGGCAAAAAAGAAAGAACGCTGATAGATCTTACCTGTTATTTCGAGCCCACGAACCTTGTGCCCAGGACGGACATAATCTGCAACAAACATGTTCTATGGTTCAGTCAACTGACAAAGGTAGTTTTCTTAAGCAATGTTTATCCTAGAGATTAAATTTTTAGTGAATCTAACTTACATGTCGGGCACATTTCACACATTCTTAACTAAGTTTTGAATCAACTAAAAAAGTTTCATATATATTAGAGAATGGCTATAGCGCCTCCAACCACAAAAATAAATAAATAAATAAATAAAATAATTATGCCTACACATGTAAGTTGAAAGAAAATTATGCATGACTACTATTAACCAGTGGAGGAGCCACATGTGGGCCAGCGTGGGCCTGTGCCCACATTGGATTTTTGGGAGGAATTCATTATTATTATTTTTTGCATTCTTGTAGAAAAATATAAATTGGTAAGTACATCAATTTTTTTTTATACAAAAAACTAATTAGTGCTCTTAGAGCGTCATTAGTTGATGTTATAATGTAATTCGATCTCCTGCGCATATTTATGTAGGACTCAAGATTAAATTTATGAGTTTTATCTAAATATGTGATGAAGGGCCATAAAAAAAAGTGATGGAGAAGGGAATTAGGGCATCACATGACGATGCCCCAGAGCCACTGAATGACTAATTACTCACAAACAAGTCTCAATTCACTGAATTTTTGCCCAGAAACTACATGTTTACAGACCCCAGACCTCTAGTGACTTGAACCCTAGACCTCCCCTTTGGAAGCCAAGGAGTAAAAACAAAAAGGCTAATTAGAGGCACATCTGTCCATAAAATATAAGTCAAGCATCACATAAAAATGAAGAGATGTTAGATTCTTTAAAAAGAGATTTTTTTTTACAACAAAAGTAGAATTGTGCCCTCATTGACCCAATTTTCTGGCTACGCCATTGCCATTAACCATGTATTCAAAAAAATTCGCATGGTGTTCAAGGCATAGACTCAGAACTATACGTTTTTCTCTTAATTAAGACGGCATCGAAACCATTCAAGTTCTATTAACTCTTGTACGGTCAGTCCATGAGGAGTTTTGTTATGGTTTTAAGTAATTGAGCCCTTGCTAGTCGACGCCGGGATTTGTCTCCTATAATTAGTTGTGGTGCGCTTAAGCTACTCTTGATGTCCAAGTGTCCAAGTTATCTAAACAGAAAACAAAATTTGCCAAGATCAAACCTCAATTATGTAACACAAAATTGACCGTTGCAGGGATACTTGTGGCGATAAAATTAATCGAGTTTATCGGGACACTCTTCATTGCCAAAATAAAATAAAATAAAACAAACATTTGTATTACGCAGTGTGCACTAAAAGAGGATAGGAAAGAGATAAGACAAGAGATCACTTACCCCAGAAAAAGATCTTCGAGCGACCTGCAGTTTTTGAGAGAATAAATTATGTTCTCAAATAGAAAGCATCAGGAAATTTATTTAAACTAGTTTCGTTTTGCTAATTTTTTGAGAAGTTTTAGTATTTTGCTAATCCTATTATGTTTACTTACCAAATCTTCGATAGGAACAAAATACATTAGATGAAGGATTTTTTTTTTTAAGGCCCCCTGCCGTGTGTAGGCCCCAAATTTTTATGTGTAGGACTCAAGTATACGTGAGAGGCTTGTGGTTGGAGTTGTTGTCGATAGATGTTTACCTAACATCTCTCATTCCATATAGCGTCTAATTATTTAGTACTCCCTCCAAAATAATAGTTCACTACGAAAAGTCGTGTCATTTTTCAAACCAAAAGATGAAGTACTTCCGTGTATCATTTTTTGAATTTTTTTGCAGCGAATTAAAGTACCCGTCAAATACTTTAATTTGGTGCAAAAAAATTCAAAAAATAATACACGGAAGTACTTTATTTTTTTATTTGAAAAATGGTAAAAGAGGGAAAGTAGAGCTCTTATTTAGAAACGGAGGGAGTAATAGATTAGTAACTAGTAACTACTACTACAACTTTTGTAGCATAGAAGAAATCGGGCTTTGTTTGGATCTCGGAAGAATGGAAAAAAAGAAGAAAAGAAGGTATGAGATGGAAAAATAAAAGCGAAATAGAGAGAGAGGTTGAATTGGAATTTGGAATTTGGAATTTTTCCCTCTTTCTCAAGAACCAGACAAAGAAAATGAAGAATTTTAATTTCCTTTCCAGAAGTTCCAAACAGAGCCTAAGCAGAAATGTTACCCACATAGAAAGGACTTGTCGTTCCCACCGAACGTAACGCAGAGGGAACCATATTTGTGGCAGGTGAGACTGCTGTAATTAGACCCAACGACGCAATAGCCTTGTCCTTGGCATTTTTCACAGGGGAAGGACAGCCAGGAAAGCTCAAACCCATACGCCAATATACTGTGGAAATCCGAGAAAGAGAGGTTTGTTTCAATTTCACCAGGTGGCAACCGCAACGTTGTCACAAGTATCTCATCAATTTTGCAGTGATCCGCCACATCTGAAAGGCTGACGTTCCCAAACAAAAAGTACGGATAGTGTCTCTTTTCCCCAGAGGAGAGTGAAGAAGATGAAGCAGCTTTTCCAATACATCTAGAAGCACTTGTTTTGCTGTCCGCGAAGGATAGATATTTCTTTACTGGCTTTTCGCAATCTACCCATAGTGCTACAGCCATTTCCCATGGGATTTTATCAATACTACCATGACGAAATCCATCGTAGTAGGAAGAGATCAGTAAAGAATATGGTTTTGGGTCATAATAAGTAGTGAAGTTGAGATCCGATAAGTAATTAAGAGGGAGGGAGGAGCAATTTCCCTGTTGTAAGCCAACATCGACTAGTCGGATTGTATAGTTGTTGTAGTTGATTGCCTGGACATAGTATTTTCCAGAGGAAACTAAGTATTTTCCAGAGGAAAATCGAGAGGAAACTAAGTTAAGTAGAAGACGATTGTGCTCGCATTCCAGTTCGTATTCCTTTTTTCCGCAGTTTTCCGGGTCTTCTTTCAGTCGAAATGGATGGCTGATGTTAGGGATATTTCCACAAGAGGAGACACAGTTGGGACTTGTTTTAGCATCGCAATCTCCTAAAAACAGGGCAACAACAAGAACAAGAAGACTAATAAGGGTTTTGTGGAGAAGCCTTCTGCTTGACATAGGTAGGAGAAAGAGCGAGAAATCACAGACAGAGAGAGAGAGAGAGAGAGAGAGAGGATAATCAATGTTGTGGATTACCATGGGTTCAATTGACCATTTATCGCAGGGTTAGTCAACAGGGTATTCAACTCGCACACCTCTCAATCACAGCACTCATAAAAAAAAAAAAAAATCACAATTAGAGCTAGTTGCACAAAAAATCCGGTGAATCTGGACTGGGTCAGAAACGATCCGTCGTTGTGAATTGGAACCGTCGAGTAATTAACAAATTAGAAAACTATGATTTGCGGTTCGATCCATGGATTTCCCTTTTGACGTGTGGCACAAATCCCCACACGTCATACGTGGCGCAATCTCGGCCGTCAATCCGTATGGGGTGCATACCGTATGCCATATCATATTTGGAGCCACAAAATCTCATATTTGGTGCCACAAAATCTCATACGAAACTCAGATTTAAAACCACAAAATCTCATATGGGGGGGTGCATTGTAGCATCCCTCTTATCACAAGGTTAGTCAACAGGGTATTCCACTCGCACACCTCTCAATCACAGCACTTATAGAAAAAAATTCACAATTAGAGCTAGCTGCACAAAAAATCCGGTGAATCGGGAGTGGGTCAGAAATGATCGATCGTTGGGAATTGGAACCGTCGAGTAATGGTCCGGACACTAATTAACAAATTAGAAAACCATGATTTGCGGTTCGATCCATAGATTTCCCTTTTGAAACCGTGAATTAATCAAACCGGATAGTGCGATATTTATTATATATAAACTAACTATTTTAGCATTTTACCTTAATGTGATATATTTCATATCTATAGTATTTTACTTTAATGTAATAGTTTATGTAATGCACTTGAACCTTGAATCTAGAATTGAGAAACTGGATTTTCCTTGCTAGTTCTTTTTTTTTTTTTCACTTGTTGGTTGCTTATTTCCTTGTGGAATGCAATCCGTGCATAAAATCATAACCGTGACCCACGTATTGGATTGGAACCGGACTGTAAGACTTTTGGTCCGGACATGTATTTTCCTTTCTAAAAACTATGACTCACGGATTAGGATTGGATTGCAGACCTTGCGCAACCCTATTCACCACACTTAATAATTTAGCATAATTAAACAAATGAATACGTAGCATATACTAAAAAATGTAAGATAGACAAAAAAAAAAAAAAACAAAGCCCAGCAATTGCTTTGCATAATTGCATCAAAATCATACCAGTTCTTTTTAAATTTTTTGTAAAATTAATTTTATTTGTAAATACTATTCTCTCTATCCCAAATTGGTGATTCTTATTTTATTTTATTTTATTTTGAATGTTCCAAAATGCTAGTCCCATTAAGAAGTAACAAAAGCTTTTAATTTTACAAAATTGTTCTTTAGATGTTGTCATTACTGTGTTGAAATGATAGAATACAAAGGGCAAAGTAGGAAAGTTATGTCTCTCCATTTAAATTTGCTTCAATCATTATATATTTCCTGAGACGTGTAATTTGAGACGGAAGGAGTAGTACAAACAGCTTGACAGCTGACAAAGAAGATATTAGAGTGTTCTTTGAGTTGGTGAAGATAAAGCTGTGAAACAACTACACAACAGTTCATCGTTGACAACGGAGAACAAAATGGTGATCTCTGTCTTGCTCTTATTCTTCTCCTTGTCGCCGGCAGGGTTCGGAGCTGGAGCACACAATCACGTTGATGAGTGCATGCCCGCGAGGTGCGGAGACGAGGGCCCAGAAATCCGGTTCCCGTTCTGGCTAAACGATCATCAACCAGAGCGTTGTGGCTATGGGCCTGGCTATGCTCTAACCTGCTCTCCTACCAACGACAAAGAAACCCTGGTTGATATCCCATTTTTTGGGAAGGGAGTGGTCACAAGCATCGATTACCGTTTTCAGTTAGTAAGCTACGAGTACCTCTCCAGTTGTTTTCAACATCAAAACAACCTAAGCTTAATACTCAACAGTACCTCTCCCTTCCTACCATTCTGGGGCGACAGTAGTCTCTGTGAATACTACGTCTTCAGTTGTCCCTCCTCCTTAGCAGATCTTTATTATGATGGCAATTCATATGCACTACTCCCATGCTTTAGCCCTCCAGGTCACAATCTCTACTTGGTGGATAGGGGTTATATCACGCCAAACTTTTTGAATTGCACAAAGATGGATACCATTCCATCAGTTCCATGTATATCTATAGAAGGCCTTCCTGATGGCCATACGGCCAGGTGGGATGAACCAGTAGGTTGTCGGGAATGTGAATACAAAGGCAAGTATTGCAGACTGAGTAGGAAGAAGCATAAAACCGAATGCTATGACATCCCTAAGCCACCAACAGGTACTTCTCGCCATCTCATCCTTCAGACGAAAAAGAAAGAATATTTACTTCACTTTTCCTCGCATTTTCATTTTATTTGCTTTTTCAATTAATTGAAAAGCTCAAAATAAAATTCTTCACCTTGAGTTTTGATACTTATTTAAAGATTTTTAGCTTTGAAATGAAAATATTGTACTCCCTCCGTCCGGATTTGTTAGTCCACAAACATATTTTTTCAAGTCTTAAAATGTTTGTCCATTTTCAAAAGTCAAAGCATAAGTATGAAATTTTTACTTTTTTGCCCCTTTTCTAAAACTTAAAATAACAGCACAAAAACTATTTTTTTTTAAATAATGTGTTCACATTTTTGAATTTTTTTTTGCACCGTATTAAAGTTCTTAATGAGATCTATCAAACAAGATACATATTGATAAAAAAATAATTTTTGCAACTACATTATTTTTTAGTTTGAAAATTGAACGTAGTTTAAGTAGTGGACTATCAAATTGAAATGGAGGGTGTATTAAATTGAGGGATTAAAGATAAAACAGAAATTAACAAACTCAATGTAATGGAAAAAAGTTGGAATCCCCAAAATGGACCAACAAACCGGACGGAGGGAGTATTTAACTACGTACTTAAGTAATCGGTTGAATACACGACTTATGTAGTTAGTTAGGTTGGGAGGAATTCCCATGTTTGATTAATTGACTGGTGGCTTTGAATGTGATTTTATCTGGCCGGGAAATGAAAATCCCGCTTCTTACTGGTGGATTATCTTTCCTGCGATAGGGACTAGACTAGGTAATGCTTGTGCCATTGTATTCGCCTCTGCAAATATCGACTGACAGAGCTTGGATCTTAGCAACTTCATTGAAAAATTAAAGTTGTTTCATCTTATAATGAATACCCATGTATGATTAATTGAATGGTGTATTTATATGATCTTATGCAGTTGAAACGAAAAGCAAACATGGTGGAACGAAAAGCTCACTTGTTACGGGTGATTGTCTGTTTTTTTTTTCCCTCTCATCTTTTTTCTCTACATTACCTTAATAATTTGTTTGTTTAACTTGCAGATTTGGTCCCACCTGGCATTTTTCTTCTTGTTGTGCTTGTCATAGCTACATATTTTTGCAGTAGATCAAGCTATTTAAAGAAAGAGGATCAAGTAAAGGTTGAAAGGTTTTGGAGAATTACAGAGCTCTCAAGCCTACAAGGTACACGTATGCCGAGATAAAGAAAATTACTCAAAATTTCAAGGACAAACTAGGCCAAGGAGGTTATGGAACCGTTTACAAGGGAGAGCTTTCCATTGATGTTCCTATTGCGGACCAAGATCCTCAACAATTTCACGGGAAATGGCGATGACTTCATCAACGAAGTGGGAACGATAGGTACGATCCACCACATCAATGTGGTTCGCTTGTCGGATATTGTCTTTGATGGGTATAAAAGCTCTTGTCTATGAGTACTTGCCAAATGATTCTCTAGAGTTCATC